>BQMI01000269.1:0-600000 GCA_026005395.1 Asobara japonica | reverse complement strand
GACGGAACCTACTACGTCGCGGAACATATTGGGCGAATAATATGCTACATGAAGGCGACGATAAGTCTTATCAACCCTCAAGTGGCCTGCTTGAGGGAGCTCATAACATTCTGAAATGGCCTGTGAACGTAGTTCACGAGGAAGGACCAACTTCCACTCGTCGAGATCCACCACCTCTAGCGTAACGAAGTCGGAGGGTCGGTGGGTATATAACCGACCGTCCTCGATTCTCCAGTCTGGGAAGAAATCGGGAGCAGGTTGTACATTACGGTACTTCCGTGAATACCACCGATCGGTGGAAAACCTAGCGACGTTAATCGTCTCGCAGTCTTCGCTTTCCCCTTCGGGCGCGCGGGATAATGCATCGGGGACATGGTGTAAAGCGCCCTTCCGATGGATAACATTATAATCGTACTCGAGTAGACCTAGGGCCCACCGAGCAAGCCGACCAGTCGGATTCCGCAGGTTATCACGGTCCAGCAAACGCTGGAAGGTCGCGGGGACGTTAGTTAAGCCGTAGGGCATACGGAGAAAGTGATAAGAACCGCGGCCAGGAACCACGAAAGCCGTGATTTCCCTGGAATCTTGATCCAGAGGTATCTGGAAGTAAGCCTGACTAAGGTCAAGAGTCGTAATATAATGAGCCTGGTGTAATTCGTCCAGGATGCCGGTCATTTTCGGAATCGGATAAGCGTCTTTCTTGGTGACCGCGTTCACCTTTCGAAATTCGATACAAAACCTATACTTCCCGTTAGGTTTCTTAACCATCACAATTGGGTTACACCAATCGCTTTGAGATGGAGTGATAATGTCGTTATCCAACATTTCTTTAACCTCCTACCACATAATATCGCGGATTGCCGGGGTCGTGTGATACGGCCGTTGTCGGATAGGAGGATGCCCATTAACGTTTATGTTATGGGAAGTAAGGGTTGTGACCCCTAACTTTCCTTCCTTTTTGGGAAGAACCCGATCGAGAAACTCATGAAGCTGTTGCTCCTGGGATTTCTCGATGGAACGTAGACTACAACACATAATCAGGCGTTGAACCTGATTCAGTGGAGTGAATTTGAACCGCTTATCCGGTTCGTCTCTATAATGCCACGTCTGATCGTAAAAGTCGATTACGACCCTCGCAGATACGAGGAAATCCATGCCGATAATAAAATCTTCGAATAGATTTGGCATGATGTACGCGTTCAGTGGAGTATTTCGACCTTCTAGATCGACCCTGCACGCGGCGAAGTGTCGAATAATGTCGACTTTTCCCCCGACTGTGATTACCCGTGTTTCAGGGACGTCCACTATAGGGACGTTAACCTTCTCGAAGAGAAGAATGCCCGCCATACCGGCGAAAGACGTGGTAGCACCAGAATCAACTAATGCTCGAACTCTAAGGCCACCGATAACAATGTCAACGTGGAAAGCTAATGGGACCGAATCCGTAAGCGCTTTTACGATTACATCGTTAGGAGGCTTTACTTCCGGTTTCAGGAGCGATAACGGGTCGGAGATCGCCTTTGAAAGGTCCACGGGCGGCTCACGTGGAGAGTCAGGTATTTCCTCACTGATTTGGTCCTGTGCGGGAAGGATGCTGGCCTCACAAGTGTGACAATCCGGTTTTGGTCCTATTATCGAAAGAGGGGCAATCACCGGTTTGACGCGCCTCATAGGATGTTTCCCTGCTGTCCTGAGTTACAGTGGTGGCAGAATGGTCATAGTGACCCCTGACTTGCGACGCCGGTAGCAGAAAAGTCTACGCGGCTCAGGGCATTCCCTGTGTCAATGGCCTACTCCATCACAATTCCAGCAATGTTACCCCTGCTGGGTGTCAATGGAGGAGGAGATACCGGGGCGCCAGTGGCTGTAAGAGCGACTGGAGGGGTAGTGGTAGGACTCGCCGGCATACGGGCCGGACTGTGCGGACGCCTCTCTCGAGGACGAACTTGACCCTCCCTACTACCTTTCCAGGCCAGCGGTTTCGCTGGATTGTTACTAGTAATCCGAGGGGGTTTCGAGGGGGTCGCCCCAGCTACCTCCAGGTATTCCTCCTTGTACTCCTGCCTGGATTCTGACTCATCCTCGACTAGTTCCTCCTGTTCAAGGGAGACGGCGCGAGCGGAGGGTTGCTTAAACGCCACCGAAGAGCGGCGAAAGGGTGGGCGAGCCGGATGGTTTGGACGATAAGCCAAGCTAGGGCAAATTGAGTGTTCCGGCCTCGGAGGCGGACGTCTATCCACAGCCTTTTCATAAATTTTCTCTAGGCGTTTCGCCACCTTTCCTAACTCGTCCATGGTCATGTTGTCATGTACCGTGACACCGACCTCGAGGGTTGGGAGGAGATTCCGGTGGGTTTGTACCACCTGGTCTAACTCACTGACCGTAGGGACTATCCTAGTATAGTACCCTCGGATACAGGCGAAGTAGTTATTAACTGACTCGTCTTCGGCCTGAGTACGGAGCGCGACTTCCTCGCGAATAGCCGTTTGCTAATCCGGATCCGTGAAGGTAGACCTAAACATCTCTCGGACTTGCTCCCAGGTATGAAAGTCCGGGAGATGACCACGATACCAGGTTAACGCTGGACCTCTTAAGAGAAAGGGGATGCCGTTGACCAGTAGGTCATCGGAGACGGGCAAGAAGCGAAGGCCTTCGTCGACCCGAGATAAAAACAGCTCCACATCTTCCTGAGGAAGACCGGAGAAACTAATGTCCCACTTTCTCCTAAAGTTGAGGAGGGCAGCGGCGTCTAAGGGCCTTGGCCCCCTTCGACCTATCCCACCTTCCTCCTCGGATAAGTGGAAACCCTGATCAACAGGAATGAGCCGTCTACTAGAAAGGTCTACCACCCTTTCAGGTACGGGATTTCGCCCTTCACCGAAGCCATTGGGGTGTCCGGAACTCGGAGGATTGAACCCGCTTGCTTGGGGTTGTGGCCCTCCGTGGTTCGGAAGATTGAGTCCTATACTCGGGGGGTTTCGCCTTCCGAAAGTCGGAGGATTTTGGCCCAGTTGGGGAGCGCCTTGATCTAAGGCGATTGGAGTAGGTCCCCCCATCGCCAGGGGGTATGCTCCTGGAGGATATGGATACCACGGATGTGGAAGATTTAAGCCCGCGAAGGGATAGAGTCCCTGGAGTTGGGGATGCGCATCTACCCAAGGGTTTACTCCTTGCGGTCGAGGATTTCCAGGGTTCTGGCCAGCCCCCAAGGGTGGTTGAACCGGAAACCCAGGGTAAACTGGATTAACTCCTGATGGGATTGGTCTTACGGGGAGAGCACCGCCTAAGAGGAGGCGATTATACGCTCGAGCCAATGCGTCTTCGCTTGGATTTGGTAGATCAGGGGCATCAGTACCCCTCACCCGGGTAGAATTCACACCAGGGGCCGATACAATGGAGGAATCATCGGAATTATCACGGTCAGTGACCGTCTCACTCCTTGAGCCGCTACACGAAGTAACCGTGATCTTAGTTTTCGGAGGCACTGTCGCTCACCGAGTATATTTCCTTTTGGGAGGATGTAGGTTCGTACTCTCCTGGTCTTCGGTTTGAACCGATTGATGGAGGGTTTCTACCAGAGGATCTCTGGATGTCCCGGCTGGGGAAGCCTCTTGCGGAGGAAGCATGGATTCCTGTCCATGACTGCTATCCCAGGGTAGTACCTCCCTCGGATACCGTCCTCTCCTGACGGAGGATCGGAAGGGACTTTCAATTTTCGATCCGCTTTATCTCCCATTGAGATTGGGCCGATCGTATCGAAAGAGATGGTCCGCTCCTTTAAAGAGGGAGAAGGGGTGCCAACCCTAAAGAGTTGGATAGGGCTCCTCTAGATTAAACTCCAGAAGAAGGCCGAAAGTAAATCCGGAGACGATTAGCCGTTAATCAAATAACGGAGTATGTTACAAAAACCTTTTTCAAGGAAGTGGATGTTAGATAGCGTTGAAAATCCAAGTCTTAATAATCATAATCCAACTACGTTGTGAAAATGCAAATAAATTTTCTATGACTTGACTATTGTTAAGCGCGAATTTACCAAGTAAACTCCATGAAAACTAAAGGTTAAGGACCAAACGCACTATATTGTAGTCAGAACAGACGAAAACTATTGCAATACTGTTTACTATTACCACCAAGAGTGGGCTGCTAACTGTCAAAACCAAGAACGGACTGTGAACTATCAAAGCCAAGAACGGACTGACAACTATCAAGGCCAAGAACGGACTGTCAACTATTAAGGCCAAGAACGGACTGTCAACTATCAAGGCCAAGAACGGACTGTCAACTATCAAGGCCAAGAACGGACTGTGTCGAGTCCGACTGGAAATTCGCTTGTATACCATTCGGATTGGGTGGGGGAAATCACGCCGTGTGCGCCGACACCTATGATTACGTAACCCGCCAAAATTGCCACCGGGCTGTCGCCAGGGCAAATCGAAACAAATTAAACTTCTTCTATTTGTCTCGAATAACGCTTCTCAGATGACATCATCGATGATGTCATATGAATCACCTACTTCAGGTAGGACTAGCCGAGGACAAAGTCATCCTAACAAAAGACATACAGCTAAAAAAAACAAAATTCCGACGCAATGACATCATTGCCGAATTATGTAAGGCCAAGGAGTTCCAAGTCCTGGCGCATGCGTCCAGTCCAGTTGGAGTGGGGTCCAAAGGAAATTTTTCGCGCAGCCAAAACTCAAAACCCCTGGAAATTCATGAAGAATCCAAACGAAAACCTAACCTACCCTAACCATGAATAATTTACCCAACGACCCACGGCCCCACGTTGGGCGCCATTTGTAACGTGACTTTTTCTAGTGGGGCAGAAAAGCCCGTCACCTTCGCCCTACTTCCCCTACATCAAGGAATTTCGTCACAACAAAAACAAAAAAAGATGGGCGCCAGATAATTTTTGCCGGAATTATCAAACTTCAGACTCAAAACGAACAACAAAATCCAAAAATGTTTCGAATGCTCATACCAAACAACAGAGAATACGAAAAACTTGATCTTCGGGGAAAGGTAACGGTACCTGGTTTGCTCAGTGTGCTAGGTTGTGGAGAGAGGGATGGATTTCGGTTGGAAATGGGGTAATTAGGCTCATTAGGCAACTAAAGGTAAACACACAAAACAAAAAAAAAGGAAAGTAAAAACTCGAAATGAAAGGAAGCCTCCAATAAAGATAATCCAATAACCAAATTTTTATTTTTGAAAACGAATTAACGAATAATTATGCATTCCGCAGTAGTTACATATCTCTACAGGCGAAAAGGACAAAATAATAATACTAATTCCAAGAAAATAAAAAAAAATAATAATAATACTCCGAACATGTGAATCGGAAACCCGAGGTGACTTTATGCACGCAATATTTCTCTCCCATACCTTATCTCGAAAATAAAGGGAACAATACGTTCTCAAGCATTACGTCATGCCTGAGGAGGATCGACAATAACAAGTTAATCCCTAAATATCGGATTGTACGAATCCGATAGAAACGAAATAAATTTGCTCTAAAAGGAGACCACTGGTCCTACGTGAGGAAGAGAGATAGACGAAAAACTCTTGCGTGGAAATTTATTACCCGGGGGAGAAAACTTAAAAATGATTTTATTTTCGGGCCGCTCTGACGCGAAGACCGTTCCGCGGAAAAACACCGGGCCGGGGATAAAAATCCTTACGAAAGTAACAAAACCAAAACCACGAGTTTTGGATAAAATCTCCTCGACTTACGCTACTTTTTAGCGGAGTCGGATGGTAAACGGCAAATTTTCTATCCTAATTTCGCCAGATTCCTATGTATCCGGAGCCAGTGAAAAGGACACTGGAAAATTACTCTAACTTTATAAAAATAGCCATTCAGGGGGGAGACTTAAATGTAAGCGTAAATCATCATCTCTGATGATACAATAATACAAAAAAAAATAAAATTTACCAAACCCGTATGAGTTTGGAGCCGGTCGGGACATCGTAACAAATCCCAATTTTCAGGGAATTACTCATATATTTTTACGCATCATCCTCCATGACGGATAACTGACTCTAAATCCGCACCAAGAATAATTGGGGAGCAACAAAAAAAATGAATAAAATATCATAATAATAAAAAAAATAAAAAGAAAACAGTGGGAATTTACGGGAAGAGCCCCTTAATTTACACCAAAACTCTCTATATAAAAACCAGTGAGACTTCACTGGAGCAATTCCGTAATTTATACCTAAAAATTCACTCAATAAAAGCCAGTGAGAATTCACTGGAGAAATTCCGTAATTTATACTCAAGAATTCCCTAAAGAAAAACCAGTGAGAATTCACTGGAGAAAATCCCCAAATTATAACCAAAACTTCACTCAGTGAAAAACCAGTGAGGATTCACTGGAAGAATTCCCCAATTTATATTCAAAAATTCACTCATTAAAAACCAGTGAGAATTCACTGGAGGAATTCCCCAAATTCTAACCAAAATTTCACTCATTAAAAACCAGTGAGAATTCACTGGAAAAGTTCCTTCATTTCTAACCACAAATTCACTAATTATGTCAGAGCCAATGAAAGTCCATTGGAATGGGCCCACAAACAGGTGGGAATTCTTATAAGTTTTAGAACCAATGAGAACTCATTGGAATAATTTCTAACGTCTATAAACTACGCTGATCAAAGGCCAATGAATTTTTACTGGAAGAACCCATAAGTGCATGGGTAAACCTCAAAATGAGGGCCAATGAAAGTTCATTGGAATGAAAGCCCAGTAACTCATGTACTCAGAGCCAATGATAGTTCATTGGGATGGGTCCACAAACAGGTGGAAAAATCCGATAAAAATTCGAGCCAATGAACTCTCATTGGAATAATTACTAATATCTATAAATTACACGGATCAGAAGCCAATGAAAAGTCATTGGAAAAACCCATAAGTACATGGGAAAACCTCAAAAATGAGGCCAATAAAATTTCATTGGAATAAGCCATGAGAATTCATTTATAACATTGTAACAAATAACTCACCAACGCAGCTTTTCTCACTATTTTGCCTCTTTTTCTTGCCATGGTTTAGTCGGCACTTCCCGAAATGCGTACAATGGCTTTGTCCTTTTGTGTTTGTTGACACTTGTGTCACCTTACTCGATCTAAGATCGGCTGACCTTCCCCGCGCCTATATAATTGGGCAAAGGTGTGAAAAATCGTAACACATCCCCGGCCCCCCTTTTGCCGAATCGTACCGAAAGGGCACGGATAGATTCGGGACTTTTAGCGCGCGAAATAACCAAAACTTTTTAAACATGGAGTTTTGCAGGACTTAGACTCTTACATCATAATAACTCAAAATTTTCGTTTTTAACCGAATAGGTAGGGATTATTTTGATTACCGGGATTTTTGGCGCTTCTCGCGGGTGATTTCTAAGGGATTTTTCGAAGTTCGGAGACTCTAAATTCTCAAAACGCGTAAATTTCGCAGACCCGATTGCAACCTGGCAATTCGTTTGAATAATGGTTGCCTTTGTTCAAAACGACCTTCCACCTAAACCAACGGACTTCTTCCAGCCCTACTAGATTTGAGCGCCGACATTTTAATCGGACTTATATCATTTCCACTAGATTAACATTCGGGGTTTTTCTCATAGAGTCATCGGATGACTCGTAACTCGGCCCTTCTTCGCGATGCTCTATGGGCCCCTCAAAAATAGAACAGGTAACCCCAAAATTCCCTTTCCTCTCGATTATTCCCTTAAAATTAATGCTAACAGTTAAACTATAACCACCCGAAAGTGGACGCGAGTCTTTCTCCTTCTTCCTTATTGGACTCCTGATTCCCGGATTTTCCTCTCGTCCTATCATACTCCTACTTCCTAACGAGCAGCCCCACCTGATCGTTACACTGTACATAGTATGTATATATGACAAATGTTAATAAGCAATTTTCAAGTCAAGTCATTGGTGAAATGTAAACGCGTCTGGTTTCCCATGCCCAATGACTTGGGTTCGAATCCCCGTCGTTACATATCACATTTTTACATTTCAAATGTTTATGCAACGCATCCCAGCCTAGCGGGCTTCACTCGAGATAGTGGCCGACGAAGAACTATGTAGTGATTCGCTTCATCACACCTCTACAATTAGTGCAGGCCACACTAATTGTCATCCACGGGGTAACAGCGAACCCTACAGGGGGGGGGGGAGGAGTCGTCGCGCCCGCTGTGTTGAGTCGGTCGACACAGCAATCCTCAATGGTGGCAGGACTAAGTAACACACAAATTGAACACATGGACAATTGGACACAACGACAGATGCACACAGCGACAATTCAACACGAGGAAAATTGAACACACACACAGTTTTTCACAATCTTAAACCTGATCACACAATTGCAACCTCGATTTCGGCTTGTAAATACCAAATTGTGTATACTTATAGCATAGCTTTATTTTTGTGTGTTTCGTGTGGCTTTATTTTCGCATTTCGAAGAGATTGCGATTAGATGGGAATTTCATTCTGTTATTTCTTTTTCTGAATGAGTGGGGAGAGCGAAGTTTGATGTTCCTTTTCATGAATATTTGGTCATCGGTGTGTTGTCAACGTTGTAGTTTATCACATTGGTGTTCAAAATGCCGCTTTCATTTGTTACAAGTCCGAAAGGGAAGCGTCAGTTGCCTGCAAACGGCTGTAGTTATCATTTCTTGCGCGAGTGTAGAACGACAGTGTAATGGCGATGTATTGAGTACAAAGGTTTGAGGTGTACAACAATTGCTAAAACGACTTCCATGCTCAAAACAGGTATGCACTCCATTATAATTTTGATCGTTGTTGATATTTACATCGTTATAAATGGTTTTTTTTCATTTTGATTGTTTTTTTCTATTTTATAGGGGGGCTTCTGACGGCCGATGCTCATGAGACACATGGTCCAGATGTTGGGAAAGTCGAAAGTAAGCGGATTATGAGAAAGGCAAAACGAGCAGTGACGAAAAGTCGTGATGGCCCGGGTGTCGTCATTCAGAACGTTACTAAGATCGCGTCTGCTAGCGGTATGGCTGACTTACCTAGTGTTCCATCGCTTTTGCGTACGCTTAACCGCGTTAGAGCTGTCGTCAATCCATGCCTCCAGACTCCTACAACGCATGAAAAATTGGAAATTTCAAAAGAATACACAAAGACTTTTTCTGATTGATTTTTTGTGGTACGATCATGGTCCGAAGAAAGATAGATATTTCATTTTTACGACTGACCAGAACTTAGCCTGCTTGAGTGATTGTGACATTTGTATGTGTTTTTTTTTTTTTTTTTCACTCTTTCTCTATTCGTATTCACCCACGTAACCGCTGGTAGGCATTACTTCATGGGCAATACTACGGATCAGAGTACCCACCCGTTGCGGCTGGGGCCGACTTCGCCATTTCAGCTCATCGTATTTCTAATCACAGGGTAAACCTCCAGAAACCCCTGTGATACGATGGCGGGCGTCTACGATGGAACCCTCCCCCCCCCCCGCGCGACGGGTCGCGTTCGGTCCCGGCTCACGGTCTCACTTCATGGATACCGCCGATAGCACACACGGAATGTTCCTGCCATCGGTCGGAGTCCGTGAGAAAATATTTTTCAGAAAAATATTTTGCAGTGAGCGGGAATCGAACGCGGAACCTTTAGAATAGTAGGCAGACACTCTACCCACTACACCAAAGCCCCGTCACACACATTTGTATGTGTGACGGTACTTTTAGGTCTGCCCCTTCAATATTTACCCAGCTTTATACCATCCATGGTATATTCCATGGTAAGCCGCTACCGCTGGTTTTTGTTCTTACTCCAAATAAGAGTGAGAAAACCTTTCAACGTTTCTTGAAGAAAATTCAAAATTCTGGGATGCCGATGGCTCCAGACAGATGTTGAGTATCATTTCAGCTGTTGAGCGCGCCTTTATCTACGCTTCTGATATGGTGTATCCTGAATCGGCAATACAGGTTGTTTTTTCCACTTCTGTCAGTGTGTGTAGCAGTATCTGCAGCGATGTGGTTTCGCTTCACAGTATGGTATAGATGCTGAGTTCAGTCTCCATATGCGAATGCTAACTGCTCTTGCATTTGTGCCTGTTGGTGACCTGTGTACATCATTCAAGGCTTCACTTGCCTGTAAGTACTTTCGCGATCATCGTGTTGAATTGGAAGGAATTGTTGAGGATTTCACTGAAACGTGGATCGGAAAGTCACAAAAAAAGGTCGACGCAAAAATCCCTTATCCGCATACCAGTATTGGCATTGCTTTGATGCTGTATTGAACCATACACCTCGCACTAACAACTCGGTTGAGAGCTGGCATCACGGCTTCAATTCGAGGATCCAAAGTGCACATGCCAATATGGGAATATTTATTGATGTACTTCGTGGTGACCAGACGATTAGCGAAAGAGTTATGGAGCCTTATGAAGAGGCGAAAGTGCAAAGACTATGATGCGAGATTGAAAAATGTTGTGCGTCGTTATGATGAACATGGTAATATTATCGAATATTTTCGAGGAATCGCTCATAACATTAACTTTTGAAGTCGTTGATTTTTTATGCTTTCGGGGTTGTATTTCTAATTTCGTATTTGACTTTTCTAACAATCCACTAATGTAACTCATTAAACCATTTAATTTCAATTTTATTTGTATTGAAATTGTTGTGCCTGGTTTTTGTGTTATTTTTGTCATGCGTTTTTTTTTTGTCATGTGTTGTTTTTGTTGTGTGTCCAATTGTTACGTGTTATTTTTGTTTTGTGTTATTTAGTCATGGAACCCCCTCAACGAGGCAGGGGGCATTTGTGTCAGTATTAGATACACATCAGGGTGGGACGTCTGGACCCCGAACTGGTGCCCGTTTTTATTTGAGTGGTGATTCTATCCCATCAGAGTTGGTTAATCGAGACATTGAGCCAATGTTAAATCCAAACCCGCAAACAAATCCCCATCGGGTTAAGATTTCTTATCGAATGCCGGATGGGAGACTTATCGTCGAAGAGCGTTTTCTGACCGCAGAGGATTGTCGAGAAATTTCACAACGCGGAATGTAAACACATGGAAACGCAATTCCAATGTGACGGTAATCGATTAATTAATGAAACGGTCAATTCAGACATGAGGCCATCACGCATCTCGTATCCACCGTTCCGCACATTGGGGTCACATCCTGTCGTGAGACCAGGTAGGTGGTAATTTTGGTCACAATCAGACCACATTCAGGATCGGCCGTCGGACATGAACACAGGAATTCGCGTAACACGCTCGGTAAATGATTGGAAAATTAATTTTCCTAAAACTGCTAAGGATCCCGATCGTTTTCTTCTAATTGTCATGGAATGTCTTGATACCACGGAAATTAGTAACCGCGGAATTTCTTTATTCCTTGTTTGTCGGGAATTTTTTAGGTTCCCTACAGATCATGGTATATGATTAATAAGCCATTATGGCGTACATGGAGGAATTCTGCTCTGACCTTTCGGCAAACCTGCACGATAAGAAAGGCCGACATGGATCTTTATCTAGAAATCGACAATTTAAAAGTCCACAAGAACGAGACACTCGCGGAATTCACATATTGTTGTAGATTTTTGTTTGAGCAAATGCTAAATCCACCATCTTTTCACAAACAAATTGAATGGATCGTGAAGAATTATAACGCAAGAAATTCTCTTGATCTCCGCGCATCAGATATACGAAATTATGAAGATTTCTTATCATATACTAATAAACGTGGCGACATCTTTACACAAGTTGTCGACCACAACAGGGGGAGTTATGCAAGGAATACAGTCGAGTTCAATAATTTACAAACCGAACCAGATGGAATCGAGTGTCAGAAATTGTCAAGTACCGAATCTGAACCTGAAGAGCCAACGGAATTAAACGTTCTCAAATCGAGAAATCGGTGGAACAATCACCTAATTTTAAAACGGTTTGAGAAACAAAAGGGTATTCAAACATAAACGGTTGTTCAGCATGATTTTCCGAAAATCAAACGAATTGAGTCGTCGAGAGATTGGTGGAAAACCCTTGAAGGGAATCAATCAAAAAATTCGAACTTTGTGATCTTTCTTAGAAGACAAGGAAATAACAGATGAGGATGAATTGAGTGATCTCGTGGAAATGGTTGAAGAACGCTATGACGAACTGAATAGTGCCCTATCAGGTTGTCGACAATGTTATCTGAAAAGTTAGCAGATCAATCTACTCATCTAAAATCAGGGGAAAAAGTTGAGTGATTAAGGGAATGGAGGTCTAAAAATCTTCCCCCACATTTGATTGATGGCTTAACATCTTATAAAGGCATCGGTCACGATTTCTATTTTTGGTCAAACTTTAACAGGAATCATTAATGGTCGACACGAACGGACTTATATGAGTTCTGAAACTTTAAATCGAGTAGAAGCTCTTAAAGTCAAGGATCTGGTATCTGATTCTACTTCTACAGCTGGGATTTGTTTAGGTGATAGTTCACTCGTCGAAAGTAGTGGGGTACGTGTTTTGAGATTGACATAGGATATGTTCATGGACCACAGTGGTTTAGTATCCTTCCAGGCGCGTCTAGCGATATTATACCAGCAATGGATTTTATTGCATTAGCATCTAAAGTATTCTTCGCCCTCGAAAAACGAGTGTGGACTCTTGCCGGTAGTGAGTTTTCATATCCTTTATCGGATCGATTCATTTTTCCAACTCAGCTCAGGGCGTTGAACGTAAATCAAACGCAAATTCTGAGAGATTTTTTAGATAAAGAATTTACAAAATTTGATAATCAATCGACAGGTGCGACAGGCGAAATTACTCATGAGATCGAACTGGAAGTCATGATTCCACATCGACAAAAACCCTATAGACGGGGTGAAACGATTCACTCGTTCATTGATCAAGAAGTTGACAGATGACGAGAAAAGGGTTATGTCACGTGGAGTTATAGCAATCGGGCAAGTTCACCGGTTGCCGTACCGAAAGCGAATGGTGGTTTGAGATTTTGCATCGATTATAGAATCTTGTACCGAAAAACGAAGAAATCTGCCTATGCCCTACCACAAATGGGTTCAATTCTTTCGCAGTTATATCAAGCAAAGGTAATATCGACATTAGATATGAACGAAGCCTGGCATCCAATTCCGATGGAGGAAAATAGTCGAAAAGATACGGCATTTGTCGTTCAGGGAAAAGGTTTATTGCAGTGGATCCGGATGCCATATGGGTTAACGGGCGCACCATCGGCGTTCCAACGATTAATGGATACTTTGCAACGACGCGTAAAAGAGATAATTTCGGAACGAAATCTACCTAATCACTGGATCGACAAGTTGTTTATTTATCTGGATAAATGGATAGTGCCCGCACGGAAAAAAAATATATGCAAAAATGTATTTCATTTTGTACACGAACTTATAATGTGAATATATTTTTCTATGCATGCGAGATAGATAAGACATATCTTTTTTTTTTTTTTTTAATTTAAATTTATTTTTTTTCTCCCTTTTTTAATCTCCCCAGTAAGGAAGGAACAGGGAGATAGAATTAAATTAAATTTAATTTTAAATATTGCTCATATTCCTTACAAAGATATTCATATATATGTGACCATATATTCTTAATATAGGCAGATTATTGATGACATCTGTTAGATATATATTCTGCGATATTAAAAATATATAATCTTATATATATTGAGATTATTGATGACATATATTAGATATATATGGTGCAATATTAAAAATATATAATTTTATATTTATCGCACATATATATTGATATGCAATACAAAAATAGCCGACATATATAAATCCTATTGTTATCGTTATTAACGTTATTCGACGCTGAAATTTCACTACGCGGAAATTTCCTTAATTTTGAGTAATGAAGCCGTTTAATGTAGAATTGAGGATATTTGGCTTCTCGACTAGGGACGTTGTTGTAATGCCCCCGAAATCGACTTCTCTTCTGGGTATCTGTGACTAGAGGTTTGAGGGTACCAAAATGATCGTCTTCAAATTCTGAAGGTTCTTCGGTGTGTGTATGTGTATATGTGTGTATATGTGTGTATGTGTATATGTGTGTATGTGTATATGTGTGTATGTGTATGTATGTGCTCATCCCAAATTTTTGGTCAACGATTTTTCGGGAATCGGTTGAGGTCATTCAGGTCAGAATTGAAGCATCACTACAGAATTTAGCCCTGATTAGCTTTTGGGCTGAATCGAGTCACTATTTTATTAGTTTTTACCAATACAATTGTTTACACTGATCTATCCTAAAGATGGTTAGAAATATGGAAAAAAAAATCCGTAAAAGTTGTTTCTATTATTAAGATTTTATGTTTGATAACTTTTTCCTGTAAGACCACTTCTTAGCGACTTAATTTACGTTTAAAGATAATATCATTTCTCTGCTTTTTAAGCGAAGATTCATGTGTATGATGCGAACAGGGAAAGTCTTCCACTGATATAATAGCTATCTGCCATATCTACAACACTAAAGATCTCATATATATAGGTCACCGACTGTAATGCATATTTCAGTTTGCGTAGTATTTAACAATACTGACGATTCCATATTTGAAAATAGTAAAATATAATAATTGCAAGCGATAATTATACGTCGGGAATTTTTTTGTGTGCCTCTAATGGTGAGCACACACACCCCGACCACTTTAGAATTAAGACTCTTTTCTTTTTTTCAACGTGAATGTTTCATTTGATTGTGAAGAGTTATTAGAAAACTGCATAAGTAATAATGGGACAATGTTTTCCAAAAAATGTACACTGCTATATTCGAACATTTGTTTATTCATAATAAAACATCATTTCCACGATTCGAACCTGTTAGGATGAGCACAAGCGACAGAGATATCCTGATTTTGTACTGTAAGAAATGTAACTTTCTCCTTTATTTCCTAAACATTGATAGATCCTAGATTACAGTCTTGATTCCGGACGAAGGTCAAATGTGGTAATCTTCGATGAGCGAAAGGGCAATTGATTCTTTCATAATATTTCCCAATTGCATATACTTGTTTTGAGTTAACGTAGGAAAGAATAACAAATGTTTCCATCTCAAAGATCTCCTGGCATTTTGTAAGTACAACATAACTTTTGCGTTTTTGGGGTCTCTTGTATAGTTTGAAATGTATTACTTCGCCATTTACCAAGATTCTTGTTGCGAACTCAATTGTTGAAGCTAATTCTACTTGAATACCGACTCGTCGCAGAGCCAAATCGTAGGAACGATGAATATTAACATTCTGTTGCACTGTACCCAATAGACCAATATCACCAATTTGTAAAGTAACTTTCGGCTGAATTCTATTGTACAACATCTTTGATAGAAATTTCCTTTGAGGTTGAGTCAAACTCTCCTCACACATATTCTTCAATTTAAGTACGAAAATCTGATATTTAAAAGAATCGCATATTCGTAGAGGCACACCGTTGGCGCTGTGAACGGAATTTTTTAGAATGAAATTGAAAGATTCGTACATAAATGCACTATGCGTCCACAGGGGACCCCATTTTAGTACACGATCTGGTAGCGTTAGGGGATGAACATTGAATGAAACATATTCAATCCCATATAAGGCTCCCACTCCTCTCACGAACTCAGGGAGACAGATTCGTGCATACTCCATCTCTGAGCGCATGATGCTGGCTTTCAGTAAAATAGAAATGCCATCAACAAGCAACGCCCAGTGGTCAACATTTTTTTCTTGCAATTTCTCGAAGGATTAGCAAGCTATAGAAGACCAGCCAGATGCTCCATTCGTGAGCATTCCAGAATTTGCGTTCTCCGATATTTCGCGTCGTTCGAGAAATCTCCAGTATGGGAGTGAATGATTCCAGAATTGCGTTGATAGTATCTTCATGTTGGCGCAAACTAAATGGTGTGGAATGATACTTCGAATCTAGCCAGAGTTTGCTGAATTGCTTGGCTATACCTAGCGTAGCAAGGTGCATCCAATCTGCTGGTAAGCCGTCGATAACATTAAATCCAGGAACATCATACAATATTGATCGTACCTTCACAGCTTTCTCTCCATTCTGGCTATGAATAAGAGTGCCTTCATGGGTCCGGAGACCCTCCCCAAATGCGTTCCCAAGGTCATCAATAGGATACACCTTTACTGTACCATTCCCCTTGCATACTTGTACTCCAGGGTGCAAGCAGAGCCCGCACCCATATTCATAATTGAATTGAGAAGTATTCCTGACGATACATCGAGCAACAGAATCACAGACTTCTATTTTTGGCCATGAAATACATAGTCGACACCGTGCCTTCCCAAACTCTGCAACTCGGCTACAAAGGGCTTCAAAAATTCGTTCATATGAATGGGTTTGCCGGGTCCAAACCATAAATTGGATATGATCATATTTGGCGATCTTTCATTCCTTTCCCTTTCCTTTGAAAATCACTTTATTTATCTTTATACATGGTATGGTAGTATACACTTTTATTTTGTTACAATCCTGTTCCTATTTGGTGAATACAATTTACTCAGATTAGTTGTTCTTTAGGTATTTTTAATATTTATGATTTAAGTATGTGTATTTGTTAATTTTGGTTCAGGGTAAAAAATTTTGAAAAAAGACCCTTTTTGTTATCTTTTTTATCTTTAACGCCTTCGATCCATTATGGTTATGTGGGCTTGTGGACCATACACTGCACCGCATTCGCATGATAAGACACAGGAAACCACAGAAAACCTGTGTCGGTACAGGCGGCTACTCTATGAGCAATCTCCCGCTCATCAAACATTCCGCAAAAATTCTCGCCCTGTAGAGGATTTGAACCAGGTACCCAAGCGGCAGCGCTAAGACTGCGCGCTTAGTCCACTCGCCTATTCTGACGTAGATAAAAAGACCCTTTAGATTTTTTTTTGCCAATTGTGGCCTACTTATATCCTCATGTATATACAATTAATATTTGGTTTGAGCTATGTACAATTGCTCCACAGCATGCTGTGGGGTAATTGATGTTTTATTTTAGAAGGAGCCTTGTCTTCATTATAGATTCCTATATTGCTTAGAATTTTATGGTGCCTAACACTAGTTTCGTAGAATATTTTTGTTTGTTCGTATATATCTTTTTTAATATCTCTCACATTCAGTCTATTTCTTATACTATCATTAGATTCTTCTTGTTCTACATAACTTATAAGTCTTAGGATTTTTTTTTATACTGTTCGTACTTTTTTGATTGAGCTGTTAGATGCATTGCCCCATGTGGGTGTAGCATATAGTAGAATTGGTTTAATTAACGCCTTATAAAGTAATAATTTATTGTTGATTGACAGAGTGCTTTTTCGACTTATTAATGGAAAAATTAGGTTTCTCATGCCATAGGCCTTATTGCACACTTTGGTAATGTGTGAGTTATAATTAGGTTTATTGTCAAGTATGACTCCTAGGTATTTAACAGGATTTTTAGGAGCGATTATTTCGCTATTTATGTTTATGCTGAGATCGTTTTCTCCTTTTTTTGTTTTGTTATCTTTATAGCTATAAATAATACTTTCCGTTTTAGTAGCGTTAATTTTAATTTTCCATTTGTTATAGAAATCCATAAAGTTACGTAGTGTTAGTTGAATTTTGTTTAAGGCGTTCCTTTTGTTCCAGGAAGCTACGTACACTGCAATGTCATCGGCAAAGAGAGCTGTATTAGTATTTTGATCAAGTGGTAGATCATTTATGTAGTAAGAGAATAATTGTGGCCCTAGTATTGAGCCTTGCGGCACCCCAGCCGCTATGTGTTGGATGTTTGATTTAGTACCGTTGACGGTATCACACTGAATGTTTTATTATTCAAATAGTTCTGGAGAAGTTTTACAATGTAATCAGGTAAGCCAATATTTGTTAGTTTGTAAATTAGTCCTTTATGCCAGACCGTATCGAATGCTTTTTCTATATCAAGCAAGACCATAGCTGTTGATTTGGTATTGTTGAAATCAATTGTTATATAGTTTACAATCCGGGCAAGCTGATGCGTTGTGCTCCTTTTTTCTCTAAAACCAAATTGTTCTTCTTTCATGATGTTATTATTTTGTTCGTGTATTTTTATTCTATTGTGTATGATCATTTCAAAAATTTTGCTGAGTGTCGGTAGTAAACTGATGGGTCGGTAGTTATATGGGAACATTTTATCTTTATTAGGCTTGGGAAAAGCCAGTACGTGCGCTTTTTTCCACGCGGTCGGAAAGTATGATGTTTTCATACTAGCATTGAATATATGCATTATTTGTATGACTGCTTTAATTGGCAAGTTTTTTAGTAATATGTTTTGTATCCCGTCTGGTCCTGGGTTTTGTTTTTTTTATTGCTTTCAAAATTTCTCGGGGGTTTGTAAATTTTATTTCATCGGGGTGTATTTTTTTATTTTCGATTTTCGTGTATACTTGATTTATTTCTGTTTCTGTTTCAGGGGTTCCATCATTTTCAGTTAAGTGATGTACTCGTTCAAACTTATTCGCGAGTGCATTAGCTTTTTCAGTGTCTGTGAGTGCTGGGCCGTGGTGTCCATGAAGTGTGGGTATTATGTTGTCGAGTTTTTTGGTGAAAGATTTTGCTGTTTTCCATATCGAGTTGTCTCTTACGGTTAATTTTTCGAGTTTTTTCCCAGAGTTTATATTTGTATTCGCGTATATGTAGGTTTATTTGATTTGTTAACGAATTTTTAAGTTTTTTGTAGCTATTTATTCGTGTTCTTTGATACCTGCATCTAGCCGCATTTCTTTGTCGTATTAGTTCTTTTATGTCGCTAGGTAACTCCGTAAGGTAGGGTTCAATAGGAATTTCGGGTATTGCTTTAGTTTTCGCGAGAGTTGGTTGTGCAGTGACTCGAGTGGGAGCATGCAGTATAGTGCACCCGAGTGAGACGAGATCATAAGTCAGCATGTCGAGAACGACCCAATGGCGAGTAGAGTTCCACACCACTCCCTTGTGCGCCACTCGGAGTTCCACCGTGGAATATCACGTGGTTGCCTGTCTCCGGCTGATCAGCGGGATGCGCCAGGACCAGCTGATATTCCCCATCCAGCCAGCGATTGAGGAAACCCGTATCGTATAGTCTCGTGGCGGCCCCCCGAGTGTCCTCGGTCATCGGTGTGAGCCCCAGAGAATGACGCAACCGAGAGCGGTTGAGCCATGAGGCCGCCCCAAGGCTATCGCACCATCATCATCCAGAAACACCCTATCACGTGAGTACGAGCCCTCAAAGGGGCATCTTAAATCGCCGTCGTTATAACGCGAATGGGTAGAGTAAGACCTAGTAGAAGGACCACTGGAACCCCGCCCTCTCTACTAAACCGACACACTGAGCGGTCAAGGCACCAAAAACCCCTACATCCCTAAACCCATCCCCGTAGAGTATAGACACGTGGGATTAGGTATACCGATCTCTTAGCCCACCCCAGTAACGGATCTGGGTTAACAAACAACAGAGATTAGAGCACGGTTAATGCGCCAGAGCGGACCTGGTCCAAGAGTCCGTAAGATAGGTTTAGTTAGGAGTTACCCTCTTACCCAAAGGGCGCAAGCCTGGGGTGAGCCCAGTCAGGTGATACCTGGGCATCAAAGATTCACCTGGCGCCCCGGTAAAAGGTTAGGAAATAGACGTGGGGGATGGGGATTAGAGAGTAGGTTGGGGAGCGCACTTTATTACATTTACTTTCTCTTCGATGGTTGGTCTGACATAGACTGAAATTATTGCTAATGGGTTTTCGATTTTTATACCAATAGCTTCTATCGTTTCAAAATTATAATTTAGGTGTATCGGAGTATGTCTGATATTATTTTTGGCTAGTATTAGGAGACCTCCACCTGCATTTGGGTCTATTTAGGTCAATTTAGTCTATGACTAGTGTATCCACTTAGGCTAAATTTTTGCTGTTCAGACGAGCCAACTTCGTTTATCAGCATCAGGTCCACATCATTATGATTAATAAAATCTGTTAGTTCTAGCCATTTGTGTGTTAGACCATTGGCGTTCCAATGTATTATTTTTAGGTTTGGTGCAGGTTTATTTTTATTCGTCATTGTTTAATTCATCTAAGAAATTGAATAGTGCTAGGCCGTGTTCAGATCTAGTTTTTTTGTCTTTTAGTGCTTCATTAAGATTCCTAATCGTAATTATCAGGGACTTGATGCCCCAAGTTTCATTTAATTTATTAAATTCGATCAAGAGATCATTGAAGTTATTTATATTATTGCTCGTTTGTGGACTGTTTTTTTAATTTATTACTGTAGCTTTCCCTATTATACCTATTGTTGCTTGTGTTGGTGGCGGGTTCCGTAGTTGGTGGTCGTTGTCGTCTCTGCTCGCTATGGCTGCTAGACCTGCTGGAATTTGGGGAAAATTTCTTCCGGCGATGTTTCCTTAAGTGGTAGCTCATTCATTGTACAAAGGACTGGATATAAGGACATGGGAGAACTTTTATGAACCCTGCGTGCCATCTATATTAAAGTTCAAAGTAACTGTATTTTCAGATACCATTTGTTTATACATAGACGCGTCAAAAATGTCCTCAAGGGCATATTCATTCTCCTTCAACCTATTCAATAAATACAAATGGTTTTTTGTTATATAATAAGTTGAGTAAACAAACGAAGAGTGCCGAAACGATAATGATTTTTAAAAGAATGCTAAGAGAAGAAGTGAAGAACGGTGCAATTTGAAAGAAATGTATTTTTATTTTTTTGTAATGTATTCAAATGTAGCCGTTGGCTAATTAATAAACATTACTATTCTGTGGATCTATGAGACGATCATGATTCATTTCAAGAAAATACTTCAACTGATCCCTAAGATTCAAATAAAGGACAACATTGCCACTTCGCCAACTACTTGTCATATTAATGGCCTCATGATATTCTGGACAAGGCAATCTTTTCCTCGCTCTGGGCACCTACATGTATATTGCATTTATCACAGAAATGATGAACAGACAAGAAGTCACAGAGGCGATTAGCAATTTGTTTCCAGTCATATTTTGAGCTTTACTTAATTCGTATATCCGTAAGCACTTTGGCCAATGATAAACAATCCTCCGTTGCAGCATATGACAGACCATATCGTAAGTTGACAGCGAGGGCTATGAAAAGAGCGATCAAATCTTCAGTTTCAAACGCAGATAGGGCAGCAGCTGAAGCATCGGGAGTTGAGGAAGTCCCAAGTCCTGTAATCTCTGCAGCACAATTATCTTCATTGTCGTCTTCACTGCTATCACAATAGTATATTGTGTCACAAGCCCGGCAACGGCGGTATCGAGTGGCGCCCCCCCCCCCCCTTCGACGATACCGCCGGGCGACCACGTGACACATACCATTTTTTCGGATGCCCGTTCGGAAAGCTCGTGAATGAAGTTTTACCGCTCAATTTTCGAATATTCTGGTGCTTAACACCGTGTAATTTTTTCGAAAATTTACCTTAAAAGTGTCAACGCAATATTGTTATCGCGACTAGGGATCCGAAAAAACTGAAATTCACTACTACCACACTGAGGGTAATTGAGATCATTTCATTCAGCAGTACAATTTCAGCGCTACGGCCTATACCATCAAGTGACCGCACGGGTCCCGGATCGCCGACATTTTTTAACCCTACGCCATGAAATGCCATTACAGCGTTAAATATTCAATTGCAGTTTCTGCATCTTATGGGGGAACCCCAATCAAAATCACTAAAACAGCTGTGGATTGAATTAATAAGAAATTAGGATCGTTCATATGTTCGTCTACGAACTGGGCCTGAGGTGTGCAGTAACTGGGACTTTGACGATAGATATGCCGCATAATTATTTTTTGGTTCGATACTTGGATGGACGCTGCCTGCAAGTTCGCATGGGTCAAACGGCTTTACTAGAAATGACTGGTTTTAACCAGTTCATCTTTTCGAAGGCAGCCCGCAATTCCGAATACCAGTATAGTCGGGAAACACAATAATAATTAGTCAACTTGGATTGTTTTAATGAATATATGTAATTCACATGGGAAAAATATGTAGAAGAGTCTAAGGATACGCTTTGGATTTTCCGTGGAACCCGATGCAATCCCATTGAAAAATTTAATTTATTTTTGGTATTTGTACAATTTGGAAAACTTTTATAATTTCTAAGCTTTTTAAAATTTTGCAACTGTTGAATTAAAAAATCTAAGAAGATTTCGAAAGATAAATATCATTTTTCAAAGATAAAATATATACATCTATATTCAGTGAATTTTCTAGCGTTATCAAAACTCGAAATATCCAAACATTTTCAGGTTATAATTTCGAAAGTTGCCAAATTTTAAGTAAATGTATGAAAAATGTTGCTCAGTTTAAAAAAAAACGGTTCGTTGCCCATTCTTCAAATTTTATAGGAGTTTCAGAACAATTTAGAGATTTTTCGTTCTTCAAAATTTGTGAAATCTGCAAAATTTTCGAATGTTTGAATATGCAATTAAATTGTGACTACAGTGAATAAGAGGACTTCCGTTTCCGGTCTGATAGGAGATACAAGTAGTTTTGTGGCGCGGAGTGATTTCGAGTGTTTTTAGGAGACGTATGTGTAGCAAAGGTGGTAATTTGGAGGGTAAAGGGTGGAGAAAGTAAGGGTGGGCAAGGAAAAGGGTAAAAGAGTGAGGGTGAGAAGGAGAAATGTAAGGAGAGTGCACGTGGAAAGTTTGAGGTTAGAGTGGATGGGATGTGTGAATGGGGGAGAAACTAAGAGTGAGAAAGGAATTAATAGGGTGTATGAGAACAGAATAAAAGGAGACACTGCAGGTAGGCAGGTAGATAGGAAGGTGTAGGAAGGGTTATTGCGGTAAGTGATAAAGCAGTGAGTCAGGCGAAGAGGGGAACGGCGAGGGGGGCGGGAAAGGAAGAGAGGTAAAGGAAAGGGAAGGTGGGTAAGGTAGGAGGGAGGTTGGTAAAGAAGAGAGGATGAGTAAAGGGAATTATTGGCAGAGTACGGTATCAAAAGTAGGGCAGGGGAACACTGTGGATGAGGAGGAGGGTAGTAGGGAGAGGGGGACGGTGGCAGATGAGGGACTGCAGAAGGACACTGTGTATGAGTCGCCGGGTGGTGAATTTTCGGAAGCTACGGGAGTATCGGAAGGAGAAACGGGAGGGACGAGTGGAGGTAGTGTGAATAGTTTGCTGGGAAGGAAGAAAAGAGGAAGGTTGCCGGGTCCGCAAAAGCTTATAAGAGAAAGATTGGAGAGAGAGAGAAAAGGAAAAAGAAGTAACACAGTACAGGACCTGTGGAATAAAGATTGCGGGAGGGGGGAAAATACAGACGGAGAAAGTAGAAAGGAGGAGAAGAGGAAGAGGGAAATGGATGAAGAGATGAGTGACGAGGAGGAGATAAAGAAAAGGAAAGAGGATGTATCGAGTGAGGAGGGTAAAAAGATAGTGAGTTGCGTAGAACTAATGATAGAAAAGTTTCAAAGGGACATGAAAAAAACATTAGAAGAGACAATTGGAGTTGTAAAGAAGGAGGTAGAGTTCACCAGGGGCGATATAGCAAGGACAAGAGAAATTTGGGACAAAAGGGATGAGAAATGGGAGAAAGAAAAGAAGGAGATATTGGAAACAGTAAATGAGATGAAAAGTGAAGTAGAAAAGACGGAGTTAGAAAGAAAGGAGGAGAAAAATAAGGTGGAGGGGAGACTCACGGCATTGGAACAAGGGAGGGGGAGTGGACTGGAGGAGAGAATATGGGAGTTGGAATGGAAAGAAGAGAGACAGGAGAGACAGAGAAGGAGGAAAAATATGGTGATAAGAAGAATACAACTAGGAGAGGGAGATGGGAAGGAGGAAGTGCAAAGATGGATAAAGGATTACATAGGTACGGAAGCAGAGGTTAAGTGGGTGAGGAAAATTGGTAGAAAAGACAGGGAGGGGAGGGAGGCAGTGGTTATAGGCTTTGAAAATGAGGAACAAAAAGCAACGGTGATGTTGAACAGAGGGAGATTGAAGGGTAGGAGGGAAAGGTTGGAGAATGATTTGACGTGGAGGGAAAGAAGAATACAGTGGGAGCTGGAAAGGGTGGCAAAGAGGGAAATGGAAAGGAACAAGATAACTAGAGTGGGCAGAGGGAGGATTTGGATAGATAGGAAGCTGTGGATATGGGACGAGAAAAAAGGGAACCTGGTTGACGGAGGAGGAGTGAGGTGGGAAGAGGAAAATGGTGATAGGCGAGAAGGCAGGGAGGAGGGAAACAGAGCATATAGGAGGGAAGAGATAGAGAAGGAGGTAGCGGGGAATCAAGTAGAAAGGAAGTGGGAGAAGGAGAGGAAGTAGCAGATAGGCAGAGGAAAGCAGTACAAAGAGAGAGAGGAGGAATAGAACAGGAGGAAGTAAAATTAGTGTTTTGGAACGTGGCGGGAGTAAGAAAGAAGGATAAAAATTTTTGGGAAACCATAGGTAAATGCGACGCCGTGGTATTAATGGAGACATGGATGGATGAAAAGGGATGGGAGAATATAAAACACAAGATACCGAAGGATTTCAGGTGGAAGGTACAATTTGCATCGAAACGAAACAAGAAAGGACGATGCATGGGAGGGATGATGATGGGGGTGAAAAAAAGCAGGTGTAAGGCAAATTGGAGTGAGGAAGGAGGAACGGGGGAGGATATGGAAGGATGGATAGTGGAAAGAATGAACATGGGAGACAAAGAATGGAGAATTGTGGGAGTGTATGTAAATGAGGAGCTGGATATAAAGCTGGAGAGAATGAAGGAAGTGATGGGGACAGGAGGGGATGAACCAATGTTCATTGGAGGAGATTTCAATGTAAGAACTGGAACGAAAGGGGGATGGACAGAGGGGGCAGGAGGAAAAAATGAAGGTTATAGAGCATCAAAAGACAAAAAGGTGAATGGAGGAGGGAAGCGATTGATACAGGTGGTGGAAGAGACAGGATGGTCGATACTGAATGGGAACTGTGAAGGAGATGAAATGGGGGAATTCACCTTTGGGGGGAAAAGTAGGACGGTGATTGATTACGTAATAACGAATGACAGAGGAAGAAGGGAGGTGGAGAGGTTTAAGGTAGGGGATAAGTGTGATTCGGATCATTTCCTGGTAATGGTAACCGCATTGACAGAAGGAAAAATCGAGGAGAAGGAAAGGAAAAAGGAGGGACGCAAAGTGAAGCGAATAGCATTTTGGGATGCGAAAGAAAGAGATGAATTGAAGAAGCAATTGGAGGGGCATAGGTGGGCGCAGGAGGAATCAGTGGATGCATTGGTAGAAGAAATAAGGAAAAAAGTGGAGGAAGTAAAGGGGGATATACAAAGAAGAAAGAAGGTGAGGAGGAAAAGATGGGGGGACTGGTGGGACGAGGAGTGTAGGCAAAAGAAGAAGGAGGTTAGAAGGACACTGCGGGCCACAAGGCAGGGTAGAAAGGTTTGGGGGGAGTACAAAGACGAAAAAAGGGAGTATAATAAGCTGTGTGAAATGAAAAAAGGTCAAGAATTGAGGAATTTTGAGAAAGAAGTGGAAAAAGCAACTGAGGAAGGAAAAGTGTGGGAGATTATAAACAGAGAGAGGAAGACGTGGAAAGGAATAAATGAGGAAATTGATATGAAGGAATGGAAGGAATATTTTATGAAGCTGCTAGCAGGTGTGGAAAGCAGGGTGGTCGGAGGGGGAAGAGATTTGGAAATGACAAGTGAGGGACAGGGATTGACGCAGAAGGAGGTAAATGAAGCAATAGTGAGGATGAAAGGTGGAAAAGCGGCAGGGGAAGATGGAGTGGAAAATGAGATTTGGAAAGAAGGGGGGGAGGGAATGAAGTTGGTAGCTTGGAAAGTTTGTGATAAAGTATGGAGAGGGGAAGGATGGCCAGAGAAATGGAAGGAAGGGTTGCTAGCACCAATAGTGAAGAACGGGAATGGTAAGAAGGTAGAGGAGTACAGAGGGGTAACCCTGATGCAGACTTTATACAAGGTGTATGCATCAGTGGTGACAAGGAGACTGGAGAAGGAGGTAGAGGAGAAAGAGATTGTGCCGGAAAACCAAACGGGGTTTAGGAGAGGGATGGGGACGATAGACAATATATATGTACTGAACTATCTGGTCAACAAGCAGCTGGCGGAAAAAGGAGGAAAGCTGTACGCGTGTTTCGTCGAGTTGAGAGCAGCTTTTGACTCAGTGAACAGGAAAGTACTGTGCGAAGTGATGGAGAAAAGAGCAGTGTCGAAGGGTATCACGGAAAGGGTAAAGGAAATTTACAAGGAAACAGCTAGCAAGGTTAGGATAGGGGAGAAGATATCGGAGAAATTTTGGTCAGCGAGGGGAGTGAGGCAGGGGTGCCCACTAAGCCCGATACTATTCAACATTTTACTTTCGGATCTAGAGGAGAAGCTGCGGGAAAAATGGAAAGGAGGAATCGAGCTAGGACCGACGAAAATTTTTTCGTTGGCCTATGCAGACGACATGGTGTTGATGGCTAAGGATGGAGCAGCGATGGGGATGATGATGGAGTTTATAGAAAAGTATATGCGGGAAAAAGATCTGGGTATAAATGTAGAGAAGACGAAGTTGATGGTTTTTAAAAATAGAGGGAGGGCATTGAAAAAGGAAAGAGTATGGAAGATAGCAGGGAGACCGGTGGAGGTAGTCAAAGAATTTTGCTACTTGGGGTACTGGTTTCAGGAAAATGGAAGTCACGGAAGACAAGTAAGAGAACGTGTAGGGAAGGCAGCAAGGGTAATGGGTCAGGTGTGGGGTATCGGCAAAAGAAGATTCAGGAAGGACTGGAAGAGGAGAGTATGGCTCTTTGACACCCTGATTTGGTCAGTGATGAGCTATGGAGCAGAGATATGGGGGCGGGAGGAGTGGGAAAGAGTAGAGAAGATACAGGGAAGGTACTTGAAATGGGTATTGGGAGTAGGAAGGGGGACACCGGGGTATATGATAAGAGAAGAGCTGAAAAGGAATAAATTATGGCTGAAAGCGGTGAAAAGAGCGTGGATGTTTCAGGTAAAACTGAGAAGGGGAAAAGGGAGTAAGATAGCAAGAGAGTGCCTGAGAGAAATTGAAGGGCGGGAGGGTAGAAAGGAGGTGTCGAGGTGGGAAGAGGGGAGGAGGGTGTTCAGAGAGAAGAGGGGTCTAGAGAGGAAGGGTGAAGAAAGAGAGGGAGGGAGGAGAGAGCTAGAAAAGTTTGAAGAAGTGGAAAAAATGGAATTGGAAAGGCAGAGTGGAGAAAGATGGGAGAGGATAATGGAGGCGAAGAACATTTGGTATAAGGGGGTAGTGTCAGAAAGGATACCGAAGTATTTGGAGAATGAATGGGGGGAAGAGAGATGGAACAGAGTTGCGAGATTTAGATTAGGAGAAGGGATGAGAGGGGAAAGAAGCTGGGCGGAGAAAAGAATGGCGAAATGCAGGAAGTGTGGAAATAGACGGGAAACATGGAGGCATGTGATGGAGGAATGTTTGGGGGGGGAGGATAGCCGCAGGAGTGTGTGGGAGAGAGTGTGTGAGATTCTCGGAGAGGATGGTGCCGGGGAAAAATGGATGGTGGAATGGGAGAAGCAGGGGAGAAAGGTGGAGGAAAGAAAGGAATGGGATGGAGGGTAAGTGGGAGGGAGATTTGCAGGGCGGGAGAAAGAAAAAAAAAAAAAAAAAAGTGTTTTGAGAACTTTCCCCGATAAGACCGGAAGCCGAAGTCCCACTCAAATGCTCTGGCGTGAATATGGTTGATTTAGTTGGGTAAGAGGAATGTATTAGAAGGTAAAGTGAAGGTTAATGTTAGGTTAAGGTTAGGTTAAGGTTGCCATGTGTAAGAGTTTTGTAAAGGGGACGGAAGCCCTAAAATTCCGTATGTTAAGGATTGATGTGTTAAGATGAGAGAGGGGGCGGAAGTCATTGTAACCCTTAGGGGAACAATAAACATATACATACATACAGTGAGTAAGATTTTCCCAAATAGATTCTTTTCTCTCCAATAGATTCTTTCCAAATAAATTCTTCATTTTTTTTAATAATCTGTTAATGGTTAAGGTGATCGGTAAAATAGTATCAATTAAGTAATAATCGTAAATAATCGCATTAGTTCAATATTGTCTTTGTTTTTGTGGACTGTCAAACATGGATCATGTGAATGATGCAATCAGCCGACGAGAGATTTTGCAGGTATATATATATACCCCCGTCTTCGGTTCTATTCGAGATTGTCATATACTCGTGTGTTGAGCGTCAGGGAGGGGGTAACTTCGGGTCCGACCCGAAGACGGAGGTTTAGTAGCCGAAATTCAGAAACACGGTATTGCCGCGTGGAGATCTGGAAATGGATGTGACGTCACGATTGCCAGAGCGGTACGGCAATCGGCTTGCTTTCGGGGTCCCCCCTAGCGAGCAATGACGAACTTTCCGAGGGGGCGTCCGAAAAAAATAATTGTCAACCCTTGAATTTCCTTCTTGTGAACTTTCTTCAGTAGAAGAGTCTTTGCCCTCATCACCATTCTCACATGCTTCAGAAATGTCACCATTACAAGATTCTCGACCATGATCGTCATTGCAAGTAACAGGTGGAGCTACAAGACTCTGTAAAAATAAGAAACATTGAGTATGGATTTCATAACACGGTTCAATGACGTATTGTCTACTTTGGCCCAAAAATCAAATGATCACTTACTTATAAATATCGTATACATCCTATCATTTTTTCCTACATAATATCATGCTCAATTAATTTATTGTTAATTATTCGATTGTAAAAGGTTCACTTTGATGGAAGAACTGGCGTGGTGTGAGCTCCTTTTTAAAAAACAACCAAAATAGGGAAACTTTTTTATTACGTTTATTGATTTTTTTTAAAGCCGTATGCCAAGCTTCATTTTTTTAGCGAGCATGGATCGAACATAATAAACTTTCCAAAAATATGTAATTTAACACCCTGGCGATTAAAGAACCACCGAATTCGGTGGCTGTTCGTCAGTCATCGGTGGTTAATTTTTTTATCGTTTAGAGCGTGGAAATTGGTAAAATAACCTCTGTAATATTATTTAAGTAAATAGTCTTGACAAATCGATGATATTCTGGGACCCGTAGTTAATTATTTTTCAATTAAAGAAGTCATATGTTTTTTCAACAATGTAGGTAGACCGATTATTACGCCCTCGTGTCTTGCGGCCAATCCGAAAGCTTTATCTCATAATTTGCCTGGTCGGTAACAGTGAGAGTTGCAGATTATAGATAAGCAGGGCCATACTGGACGCAAATTTGGAGTGCCTAAATTAGTCCGGTTTGGTGGATTTTCATTTTGACTCATGCATTGAATTTTTATCGTAATCTTTATGATGGTAGTGACATCATAATATTTATTTAAAAAACTATTATCATAATATTGATACTTATTATTATGCATGTCGAGGGACGGGGAGACGGTAGGCGGATAACTGAAAAATGATTCATAGAACCCCTTATGGGATTCTCATGGGATGCTTATGGAATTCTTATGGGATCCTTATGGGATTCTTATGGGATTCTTATGGGATCCTCATGGGATTCTTATGGGATTCTTATGGGATCCTTATGGGATTCTCAAGGGATCCCCATGGGATTCTTAAGGGATCCTCATGGGATTCTTAGGGGATCCTCATGGGATTCTTATGGGACCCTCATGGAATTCTGATTGGATCCTCATAGGATTCTTATGGGATCCTCATGGGATTCTTATGGGTCCTTACGGAATTCTGATTGGATCCTCATAGGATTCTTATGGGATCCTCATGGGATTCTTATGGGTCCTTACGGAATTCTCACGGGATTCTCATGGGATTCTCATGGGACCCCTGAGGAATTGTCATGGGATTCTCAGGGGATCCTTATGGGATTCTCATGGGATCCTTATGAAATTCTCATGGAATCCTCAAGGGAGTCTCATGGGATCCTTATGGGATTCTCATGGGATCCTTATGAAATTCTCATGGAATCCTTATGGGAGTCTCATGGAATCCTTATAGGATTCTTATGAGCATCTTATGAGATCCATATGGGATTCTTATGGGATTTTTATGGGATTCATCTGGCATCCTTATGGGATTCTCATGGGATCCTGATGGGATTCTTATGGGAATGCGTCGGGGCTTGGGTGTAGTGGGTAGAGTGTCTGCCTACGCGCGCACGTCCGCACACACACACATACACACGCAGGCACATGCGTCGGGGCTTTGGCGTAGTGGTAAAGTGCGTACCTACGCACGCACACACGAACGCACACACACACACACAGACACACAGACGGAAGCATCGGAGCTTTGGCGTAGTGGTAGAGTATCTGCCTACGCACGCACATCGACACACACACACACGCAGACACAAGAGAAACATAACTCCCGAAGCCAAGGGTGCCAAGGGTGGGCTCCCTGTAACAGCCTATGAAGCAAACATGAACAGTGATGATAACACAATTGTATCCCACGTGGACAACCCTCAAAAATGAAATTCCACCGTCGGTTCCGATCAGGTGAAAGCCCTGGTGGCCGGCGGTGGCTCCTCGGATTGTGGGAAGAGCCGACCATTACTTGATTGTCCCCGGGTGGCCCACTTGGCCCCAAATGCTAGACGAAGATTACAAACTACGATGTAGACGACATGGGATCAGCAGGAAATTGATCTGGCAACGCTGGTAAATTTTCTTCCCGATAAAAATCGAAGAACGATCAACGAAGAGATCCGAAATCTTGCTCGGAAGATCCAAACATCCGCAAAGTGGATGAGAGCCATGACGGAAAGCGGAGGACTCAAAACACACTTGCCAGCAGCGGCATGGCTGACGCCCCCAGGTGCCAGATTGTTCCCGGCAAATCAACTGAGCGGCCATGATCCCATCGAAAGACCGGGAATATCCCAAGCTACACCAACAAGACGGGATAAAAGAAAGGAGACAACGCCGCCCAATGACACAGCAGGAAAGAAGCTCAAAAGTGCTCTAACAACAGTACCCATGAATGTGGAGGAGCTGGTGAGTAATGAGACTTCACCAAGTGGAAACAGGGCCACGGACGAAGTATCCAATCCGGAGATGGAAGACGATGAAAGTGTTCCGTACATGTACTCGGAAATGTTGGGCTGAGTAAAGAAAGACCAGAGTGTCTATGCGGCTAGCGCATGCGTGGACAAAATACGCAAAACAGCCGCAGGAGATGTTCTGTCCATTCTTGCCAGACGGAAGAAAGAGCAAACCATTGAGCTAGAAAAGGCCCTGGTTGGAGCCCTCAAAAATGACGCTTTACTAGAAGCCTGCTCGACTTTAGATGTTGTCCTATTGAACGATGGAAATGAACCAACATTTCGCAGAGGACAAGCGAGCTTAATTATAGATCTCACCTTTGTCAGCAGTAGCCTGCTCAAAGGAAATTGTGCATGGGAGGTATCTGAGATCTATACTGCCAGTGATCATAGAGCGGTACTCTGGGAGGTGTCTGTTGACCGGAGGTCTGCGCCCACATCAGGAAGAACAAACGGAGTCGGCTGGAATGTGAGAAAATTCGACATTACCACCTTCCTTATAGCACTGAAGACTGCCCCCATAAACGGTAACAATACCGCAGAAAAAGTAGACGGAGTCATGCGGAGAGTCACCGACGCCTGCGATGCGACTATGCCCAGGAAGGCCACCGGTGTATTGGTGAAGCACTGAAACTGCGACGCTCCGCAAGGAATGTTTCACAGCGAGAAGATCTTGGCAACGCGTAAGGAAGAAATCCAATCCCGAAAGCCTCGAAGTGAAGTATAAAGCCGCCAAGCGTAAACTTACGAAGGCCATAAAGCTTCGCAAACGAGAATGCTGGAACGAACTGGTGGAGGAAGTGGAAAGGGATCCTTGGGGCAGACAGTACAAGGTGGTTATGACGCGACTCAAGAGCCAGCCGATGTCATCACCGACCTGTCCTAGGCTTCTGGAGAGAATTGTCTCAGTCTTATTCCCTCAACAAACTAGGGTGACCGAAAAGCAGGTGGAGGGTGGTCTCATCGACGGTATACCGCCGATTACAGCTAATGAACTATTGCAGGCCTGTAGTAGAGTGGGCAACAACAAGGCCCCTGGTCTCGATGGTGTACCAAACATAGCGTTGAAGGCCGCCATTAATGCAGCACCTGGAATTTTTCTCGACATGTACAATGCTTGCATTCAGGAAGGTATCTTCCCCAACAGATGGAAGCAACAGAGCCACGTACTGCTTCCTAAGGGAAAAAAGCCCCTGGACGAACCGTCATCATATCGTCCACTCTGTATGCTGGATACGGCGGGCAAGATCCTGGAGCGCATTATACACCAGAGAATTGAGGCAGTGGGGGAACCCCTGTTGGCCGAAGCTCAATACGGCTTCAGACGACGACGATCTACGTTGGATGCTATAGACCTGGTGGTCCAAACAGCCAAGAAAGCAATAAATGGCAGGCGATGGAAGGAGGTACGAAACATTATTGTTTGGTTGTTACCCTGGACATCAAGAATGCCTTCAACTCGGTACGGTGGGATTCTATCCTTGCGGCATTGTCGAAGCTGCAAGTACCGGGATATTTGCAAAATATGGTAGGCAAATACTTTACCGACAGAATACTCAGATATGACACAGAGGTAGGTCCCAAAACATATAAGGTGAGTGGGGGCGTACCTCAAGGCTCAGTCTTGGGTCCCCTTCTGTGGAATATCATATATGATGAACTGCTCAAACTGGCATTGCCGACGGGGGTAAAGCTCGTAGCGTTTGCGGATGATGTGGCCATTATCATCGTGAAAAAACACCTTTCCATGCTCCAGCTCATTTTCGAGAATGTTTTGAACAAGATACGACAATGGATGGACACGATTGGTTTACAACTTGCGGCGCATAAGACTGAAGCACTACTCATCACGAGCCGAAAGAAATTGGAGACAATTACGCTGCAAGTCGTTGAGCACGAAATAACTTCCCAGCCCTACATACGGTACCTGGGAATTATGATTGATGCCCGACTTAGTTTTAGACAGCAAGCCCAACATGCAAGCAGTAAGGCAGGTGCGGTGAAGACTGCCCTTGCCAGACTTATGCCAAACATTGGAGGGCCAAAACAAAAGAGAAGGCTCTTGTTATCGTCAGTCGCTACGTCTGTGTTAATATATGGTATACCTATCTGGACTGACGCATTACGAAGTCAAACAGCACGACGGCAAATTGTTCCAGTCTACAGGTTGAGTGCCCTTAGAGTGGCTAGCGCATACTATACGGATGCTACCCATCGAAGTTTTAGGGGAGGAGTGTAGGTGCCTCTACACCCGCAGAAAATCAACTAAGCTGAACTCGGTGGAACAGAGGAGAGAAGAACGAAACCTCAGCATTAAGGGATGGCAAGTACAGTGGAATGCCTCGAGCAAAGGTCGGTGGACTCTTCGGCTTATACCGAAGCTAAATGTTTGGCTTGACCGATCACATGGGCAAGTCAATTATTATCTAACCCAGATGCTCTCAGGCTACGGATGCTTTCGGGAATATCTTCACAAATTTCAGCCTGAAGACTCCCCGGATTGCCCAACGTGTCAGAGAATTCAGGAGAATGCGGAACATGTTTTCTTCGCATGCCCACGTTTTGATGTGCAACGATGTATATGGGAAACTACTGCAGGCAAACCCATAAAGGTTGGAAATCTAGTGAAACTCATGCTGTCATCAGAGGCAGCATGGAACGCGACCAGCGTATTTGCAATGGAGGTTCTGACGGAGTTGCGCCGCGAGGAGCAGCTACGGAAAAAACAAGAGTAAACGGAGGATGTTCTTGCCGTAGAAAACCGGAAAGGATTCTGTACTGAAGAAGCCACGGCTATCGTCCCCTGCACAACGAAGTATTGCTCAGCAGATGTTCCGTCGTGGTGTGGAGACAAATCGAACTGTATTGTATGTGACAAGGGGTATTGTCCTTTGCACATAATATTTTTATTTGTTAATTTTGTAAGTTGGTTTAATAAAGGAAAAGTATGAAAAAGAGAAAGGAAAGAGAAAGAAGGAAGCGTGAGGAAGGCGGTTGGCTTTCTTTCTCTGTTTTTTCTAATGAAAAATAAAACACACACACAGACACACACAGGCAGAAGCATCGGGGGTTTGGCGTAGTGGTAGAGTACCTATCTACGCACGCACGCACACACGCACGCGGACACACACACACACGCAGACTCAAGCGTTCGGGATTTTGGCGTAGTGGTAGAGTATCTGCCTACTACTCCGAAGGTCCTAGGTTCGCGCCCGGCCGCCGGAGAATATTTTTTCAAAATATTTTCCCATGGATTTCGACCGATGCAGGAACTTCCGTGTGTGCTATCGGCGGTACCCATAAAATGAGACCGCCCGGCCGAGCGGGAACCTAACCCGACGCAGGGGGGGGGGGTTCCATCATAGGCGCCGGCCATCGTAGCACAGGGGTTTCTGGAGGTTTACCCTGTGTTTAGAAATACGATGGTCTAAAAATGGCGAAAGTCGGCCCCAGCCGCATGGGTGGGTGTCCGGTACGTCCCCTGAAGGAATGCTTACACGGCCGCTACCGGGGGCGTACAAATGAGAGGGACGGAGGAAAAAAAAAAGACAGAAGCATCGGGGCTTTGGGGTAGTGGTAGAGTACACATCATCTGTGAGTGTGTATGTGTGCGTGTGTGGGTGTCCATGCGTCTGTTAGAAATCAAATATCATGATCAGATTGGGTTAAAAAATTTGCAACTAGACACTATTCAGAAAATTAGTTCATTTTAATTTTTTCTCCTATATTCCTTCAACCCGTCACTTATCCATTTTCGCACATTTTCAATTGTTAGTTGAGCGATATAATGATATCTTCTGTTTTCTGCCTCTGGTTCTTCATTTCCTTGCTGTGGTGTTACGACATTCCTTCTCTTCATTTTTGAACTTTCCCCGTTCTCCAATACTCTCACTACGGGAACTCCGATCTCCACTTTTTTGAGGGCCAATTTACTCATTTCTGAAAACCATAATAATTATTGTTTGTGATACATCCATCTGTATGGCTGTTAAACCCATAGACGATCCCCAGGCATCGCTTTTTAATAACGCGACGACGAAGCATCGTCCCTTCTAAGAAGCAACGCCGGGGAAGCGGTGAATAGGCTATTATCCTGCAGCTTAATAACTGTAAAACTTTGTAAAGGAAGTGATTACATACTCTTCACGTCGGCAATGAAGGTAGACGGCAATAACATGTCACTAGTTTTTCGCTTTCTGAGGGTCGCTACTCTTCGTCTATCAGGGGGAAGCAGGGCTAAAACCAACTGCTTAGCCATAGCTGGTAGCGTTAGAGCATTGCACGCCTCAGAATACTCGTCAGGCTCAAACTAGAATGTCTTCGATTTTTTGCCGTGGCCTGTGCGATATATGACCTGTAAATTTTTGCAATGATCATTACTGTGATCTTCAACTTACGTTTTGTGTTACATTGAATTTGAGTATTGGTAGCTTGGTTGGAAGAGTACTTGATTCGAACGTGTTTTGAAAATTTGAATTTTTGGATATTTAATATTTCTGACATTTGACTTTCTTAAAATTGGAAATTATTAACAATTACAAGATTTTAAACCTGATATTTTTGAATTTCTCCAATTTCACATTTTTGAAATTTGATATTTTGAAATTCGACATTTTATAATTTGAAATGTGTGAAGTTAAGAAGGTTTGAAATTTAGAAGTCTGAAAATTTGAGATACTTGAAATATTTGATGGCTCTAGAATTGCAAATTTCTGAATGTTAAAGACTTCAAGATTTGAAATATTGAATTTTTAAAATCGCAAATTTGGAAGAATCTAAAATTTGTCAAATTTGACAATTTTGAAATTTGCAATTTTCAAAATTTGAGAATTTTCAGATTTTTGAAATTTTGGAAATGTGAAATTAGAAATTTTCGCAATTCAAAATGTATGACCTAGGAAATTTACAAATTATTTAAAAATTGAAATATTTGAAATTTGAAACTTCCAAAATTTTAAAATTTTTGAAATTGGAGAAATCGAAAATTTTTAAAATTCTAATTTTTTCCAAATGCAATATCTGTTCTGTTAATTATATGGTAACTAAGTGAATTTGTGTGTTCACTGCTTGTCTCTCATTTTCTTCATAGGTACCGTCCAGTATTCATGTATTTTTTAAACTAAATTTTAACGAATAATTGGAACTAGAATTTCTAAAAATAAATACGAATTATGCTGGAAGGTTGAAGAAATGGCGTAACTCAACTGAGAATTGAACAATTTCAAGTATTTTCCGGAACAATGTACAATGTTTTCTAATTGTTCATAATCCTGAATATTATGAAAAATCAAGATATCCTGAATATTATGAAATGCCTAAAAAGTATTAATTTTATGTAATTTAATCTTATGTTATGTAATGTCCAACGAATAATCTCCAGCCTTGGTTCAAACCACAATGTCATAATCTTTGTTGCATGTTGAAGAGCGAAAACGGCAATTTCCGGTTTATCGCTGCCAATCACGTAACTGAGGATCTGTCCGGTTTTCCATCCAGCTTAAGATATACAGCGACCCCCTTGCGGTGGCAATAGTTACCGACTTTTTGCGTAACTGCAGAGCATCCACTCTGTTCGAACCAATAAATACAACTCGCATTGTATTGCTTGCTTCCAAACGGTCATTGAAGGAAAACCATGGAAAACGTCAATTAGTATAGCCGTTTCATTTACGAAACCGCCGTTCAACGATCAATTCCTGTGGAGGAGAAACTGTACTATTTCACATCTTCTTCTAATTGAAAGAAAAATGAGTGCACAAAAAGTAATCGATTGCTTATATAAATAAATACACCGAACAAGAAAAGTAAATCGTTTGAATCGTTCGTATTTTTTAAGCACATAATATTATCAAGGTATGAAATGATCTCAATTTCAATATAACGTACTGCGTCTTTGAGATTGGCATTGGACCATGGTGTTCTCTTCGTATCTGCTGTTGTTCTCTTTGTTGATGTTGGCCGTGTTGCTCTTGTTCCTGTTCCTGCTGTTCATGATACTGCAGTTTGGGTATTTGTTGTACTGGTTGCTGTTGTATTGGAACCTGTTGTAGTGGTGCTTGATGCGGTGGTGGTTGTTGTTGTAGTGTTTGATTTTGTCGCGATTGTGGTTGTTGCTGTAGTAGTTGCTGATGTTGATGTAACACCTGTTCCATTTTGGCATTCAGGTCATTGTATTTTGCTTCCAGAGCTTCATGACTATGCTGCCAGCTAACTTCGGGAGAGGGGCCATCATGTCCGCCATTGACGCTCTAAATAGATCACTTAGAAATGGGTCACCTTCCAGAAAAATTAGAAAGGTAATACTACTTTTAAAGCAGGAGCAAACCACACACATTTCAATGAGGTTTTAAGCACCTCTTATGACATACGATATTGTCAGTAAATACAGAAGCCAAATGATTTTCATAAAATGTCTATCCAACTATGAACGTATGTATACCTGGCCGCACCAAGTAGCAGAATGTAATTTTCAATGTTGCATAATTTAAAGCTCATTTAGAGCTAATTGAATATGTTGAAAAAAAAATTCCTGCTGACGGAGTTTTGGAAGAAAAATGAGTTGAGGCTAGCTTCCATGTAACTAGCAGAACAATGGCTAAAAAATGAGCAGAATTTTTTTTTCTCCTGCTCAGGTTTTAAAGCTAATTTAGAGCTAATTTAATATGCTAAAAAAAAGTTTCCTGCTGACGGGGTTTTGGGCGAAAAATGAGTTGAGGCTAGCTCCCATGGAAGCAAACAAAATAATGAATAAGCTGTAAAACAGAACTTAAAGCAATTGACAGCAAGGAAATGAAGAACCATAGACAGAAAACAGGAAATATCATTATATCGCTCAACTAACAATTGAAAATGTGCGAAAATGGACAAGTGACGGTTTGAAGGAATATAGGAGAAAAAAATAAAAATGAACTAATTTTCTGAATAGTGTCTAGTTGCAAATTTTTTAACCCAATCTGATCATGATATTTGATTTCTAACAGACGCATGGACACCCACACACGCACACATACACACTCACGGATGATCTGTACTCTACCACTACCCCAAAGCCCCGATGCTTCCGTCTGTGTGTGTGTGTGTGTGTGTGTGTGTGTGTATGTGCGTGCGTAGGTAGGTACTCTACCACTACGCCAAAGCCCCGCTGCGATGCATATGAAAATGCGTATCATGTAAAGGCAGCGTGTTCATCACCTGAGTACACGGAAAGGCATGACTTTTGTGTTTATTGGGTACTGTAGATTGGATACGGTAGTGGGGTCCTACAGGCGGAATATCTGATCCACGGTGATGAGGGGAACGGTACGATCGTCGTTCGTGCTGGTGGAAGAATGGTGCTGGATGTTCCCTTACACCACAACAAGCCTGACATTGTCATCAGGACGACCAAGCCCAAAAGAGTGACCATTATTGAACTGGCAATATCTCACCTTCAGAATCTTGCGACACAGGAGAGAATTAAGGAGTTGAGGTATGCGGTCAACTCGGACGGACCTGTGGACAGCCAAAATGTTAATAACATCCAACGTGGGAGGAATGTGGTGGCAGCAGCCAGCCGATCCTTCAACTGTGAAGTAGTGCTTGGTGTATTGGTGTTAGGGTGCCTACGGGAAGTGGTGAGAACTGATGCGATGGTGAAAGTTGTGAGAGTGCTAAAGGACATTGGTGTGAGTGAGAAGAGAATGCAAGAATGCCTGAATAAATGCTCCTATAGCTGCGCGCTTGTTACTGCCAAATTGTTGATTCGTAGGTCCAGTGCTGCGACAGCAGTTTGGCGGAGGCAAAAGCAAGCATAGAGATTTCTCCGAACTAAAATCTGTTTCCAAGTAAAGACTGATAGAGTGACTTGACTGGTTTTTGAATAGCCTAGAAGGGCATTGTATTGTGCTAAAGCAGTCCAGAGTGTCGAATTGTGACATATGGGCTGGATGACAATTTGAAATACAATAAAAACAATTAGTACGCCAAAGCCCCGACGCTTCTGTCTGCGCGTGTGTGTGTGTGGCCGTCCGTGTACGTGCGTGCGCGCGTAGGCAGATACTCTACCACTACGCCAAACCCCCGATGCTTGTGTCTGTGTGTGTGTATACGTGTGTGCGTGCGTGCGTAGGTGGGTACTCTGCCACTACGCCAAAGCCCCGACGCTTCTGTCTGCGCGTGTGTGTGTTTTTTTTTTTATTTTTAAGAAAAAAGAGAAAGAAGGAAACGAACCTCCTTCCTCACGCTTCCTTCTTTCTCTTTCCTCCCTTTTTTTTTAAACCTTTATTGAAAACAAACCAAAAAACTTACAAATTAAAAGTACAAATACAGAAAAAAAAGAAGAAGTGGAAGGACAACCTTCTATATCCCAGTATCCCCAAATCACGACGGAACATCTGCGGAGCAATACTTCGTTGCGTAGGGGACGGCAGCCGCGGCTTCCTCAGTAGCGAATCCTTTCCGGTCGTTCACGGTAAGAAGATCCTCCATTTACTCTGGATTTTTCCGAAGCTGCTCCTCGCGGCACAGCTCCTGCAGAACCTCCATTGCGAAATCGCTTGTCGCGTTCCATGCTGCCTCTGATGACAGCATACCTTCCACAAGTTTTCCAACATTAATGGGTTTGCCTACGCTATTTTCCCATATAGACCGTTGGACGTCGAATCGCGGACCTGCAAAGAGAACATGTTCCGCGCTTTCCTGAATTCCCTGACACTTAGGGCAATCCCGGGAATCTTCATGCTTGAATTTGTCAAGATATTCCCGAAAGCACCCGTGTCCTAAGAGCATCTGGGTTAGGTAGTAATTGACTTGTCCATGTGATCGGTCAAGCCAAACATTCAACTCCAGACTAAGTCGATGAGCCCATCGGCCTTTGCTCGAGGCGTCCCACTGTAGCTGCCATCGCTGGATGCTGTGGTTACGTTCTTCTCTCCTCAGTTCTACTGGGCTCAGCTTAGTTGATGTTTTGCGTGTGTAGAGTCGCCTACGCTCCTCCGCTAGAACTTCGATAGGTATCATCCCAGCAATGACGCACACTGCTTCGTTGGATACTGTCCGGTATGCGCCAGCCACCCTCAGGGCACTCAGCCTGTAGACTGGAACAACTTGCCGTCGTGCTGCTTGACTTCGTAGGTCATCTGTCCATATGGGGATACCATATGTTAATACCGATGTGACAACTGATGATAACAAGAGTCTTCTGCTCTGTTTTGGCCCTCCAGTGTTCGGCATGAGTCTTGCAAGGGCAGTCCGCCTTACTGCTTGCATGTTGGGCTTGTTGTCGAAAACTGAGTCGGGCATCAATCATAATTCCTAGGTACCGTATATAGGGCTGGGAGGTTATTTTGTGCTCGCTGACTTGCAGCGTGATTGTCTCCAATTTCTTTCGGCTTGTGATGAGTAGTGCCTCAGTCTTATGCTCTGCAAGTTGTAGACCGATCGAGTCCATCCATTTTCGTATCTTGTTAAAAACATTATCGAAAATGAGCTGAAGCGTGAATAGATGTTTTTCCACGATGGTTATAGCCACGTCATCTGCAAACGCCACGAGCTTTGCCCCCGTCGGCAGTGCCAGTTTTAGCAATTCGTCGTACACGATATTCCACAGAAGGGGCCCCAACAATGAGCCTTGAGGTACACGCCCAGTCACCTTATATGTTTTGGGGCCTACTTCTGCGTCATACTTGAGAACTTTGTCGGTGAAGTAGTTACCTACCATCTTTTGGAGATATGCCGGTACAGATAGCTTCGATAATGCAGCCAAAATGGAATCCCACCGTACCGAGTTGAAAGCGTTCTTGACGTCCAGAGTAACAACCAAACAGCATTGTTTCGTACCTCCTTTCCATCGTCCGCCCACAATCGCTCTCTTCGCTGTTTTCACCATCAGGTCTGTAGCATCCAACGTAAATCGTCGTCGTCTGAAGCCGTACTGAGCTTCGGCCAACAGGGGTTCCACCACTGCCTCAATTCTTTGATGTAGTAGGATCTTCAGGATCTTGCCCGCCGTATCCAGCATACAGAGTGGACGATATGAGGACGGCTCGTCCGGTGGCTTTTTTCCTTTAGGAAGCAGTACGAGTCTCGGTTGCTTCCATCTGTTGGGGAATCATCATGTTCAGCAATATTCCAGGTGCTGTATTAATGGCTGCCTTCAACGCAATGTTGGGCACACTATCGAGACCGGGGGCATTGTTGTTGCCCACTCTGCTACAGGCCTGCAATACTTCGTCAGCTGTAATCGCTGGAATTTCGCCGTTAATATCATTCTTCCCATATGTTGTAGTGAGAGTTGATTGTTGGGGAAATAAAGCAGACACAATCCTCTCCAGAAGCTCGGGGCAGTTCGTCGATGGCATCGGTTGACTCTTAAGTCGTGCCATAACCACCTTGTACGGTCTGCCCCAAGGATCCTTATCCACTTCCTCCAAAAGCTCGTTCCAACAGTCTCGTTTGCGAAGCTTGATGGCCTTGGTGAGTTTACGCTTAGCGGCTTTATACTTCACTTCCAGGCTTTCCGGATTGGCCTTCTTCCTCGCGCGTTGCCAGGATCTTCTCGCTGCGAAACATTCCCTGCGGAGGGTCGCGATTTCATCGCTCCACCAATACACCAGTGGCTGTCGGTTTCCACTAAATTTCTTGGCCATAGTGGCATCGCAGGGGTCGGTGACTCTCCGCATGACTCCCTCTACTTTTTCTGTGGTATTGCTACCGTTTACGGGGTCAGTCTTCAGCGCTGTAAGGAAGGCGGTAATGTCGAATTTGCTTACATTCCAGCCTGATGTGGGCGCGGACCTCCGGTCAACCGACACCTCCCAGAGTACCGCTCTATGATCACTGGCAGTATAGATCTCAGATACGTCCCATGCACAATTTCCTTTGAGCAGGCTACTGCTGACAAAGGTGAGATCTATAATTGAGCTCGCTTGTCCTCTGCGCAATGTTGGTTCATTTCCATAGTTCAATAGGACAACATCTAAAGTCGACAAGGCTTCTAGTAAAGCACGTCCTCGCTGATTAGTCTCCCTGCTACCCCAGTCGACTGCCCAGGAATTGAAATGTCCCGCAATGGCCACCGGGAAATGGTGTTTCGCATCCATCACGAGTCTATCTAGAAATGCTGTGAAGTCTTCATAACAAAGGCTCGGTGGTGCATAGCAGCTATAGAAATAGATACCATTCACCTTGGCCAAACAAAAGGCCAGCCTGTTTGACACCATCGTATGCTTCAAACGGTAAACCACCGCAGGTTCAAATGACGGCGTTATTGTTAGTATCGGTCACCCAGTTTTGAGAATGTAGATTCCTGTAAGGTTCGGAAATGACGGAAACATCAATCTTCAGGTCTCGAACCGTCTGCGTCAGACAGCTTCACCTGTCTGCTCATAAGAATCCTATAAGGATCCCATGATACTCTCATAAGGATTTCATGAGAATTTCATAAGGATCCCATGAGACTCCCATAAGGATTCCATGAGAATTTCATAAGGATCCCATGAGAACCCCATAAGGATCCCATGAGAATCCCATAAGGATCCCATGAGAATCCCATAAGGATCCCATGAGAATCCCATAAGGATCCCATGAGAATCCCATAAGGATTCCATTAGAATTTCACAAGGATCCCATGAGAATCCCATGAAAATTCCTTAAGGATCCCATGAGAATTCCATAAGGACCCATAAGAGTCCCATGAGGATCCCATAAGAACCCTATGAGGATCCCATCAGAATTCCATGAGGGTCCCATAAGAATCCCATCAGGTTCCCATTAGGTTCCCATAAAGATCCCATAAGATTCCCATGAGGATCCCATAAAGATCCCATAAAAATCTCATGAGGATCCCATAGGGTTCCCATAAGGATCCCAGAAGAATCCCATAAAAATCCCATAAGAATCCCATATGGATCTCATAAGCTACTCATAAGAATCCTATAAGAATCCCATAAGGATCCCATAAAAATCTCATGAGCATCCCATAGGGTTCCCATAAGGATCCCAGAAAAATCCCATAAACATCCCATATGGATCTCATAAGATGCTCATAAGAATCCCATAAGAATCCCATGATACTCTCATTAGGATTTCATGAGAATTTCATAAGGATCCCATGAGACTCCCATAAGGATCCCATGAGACTCCCATGAGGATTCCATGAGAATTTCATAAGGATCCCATGAAAATCCCATAAGAATCCCATGAGACTACCATAAGGATTCCATGAGAATTTCATAAGGATCTCATGAAAATCCCATAAGGATCACATGAGAATCCCATAAAGATCCCATGAGAATCCCATAAAGACCCCATGAGAATTCCATAAGTATCCCATGAGAATCCCATAAAGATCCCATGCGAATTCCATAAGGATCCCATAAGGATTCCATAAGGATCCCATAAGAACCCCATAAGGGTCCCATAAGAATCCCATGAGAATTCCATAAGGATCCCATGAGAATCCCATAAGAATCCCATGAGAATTCCATAAGGATCCCATGAGAATCCCATGAGAATTCCATAAGGATCCCATGAGAATCCCATAAGAATCCCATAAGGATCCCATGAGAATCCCATAAAGATCCCATGAGAATTCCATAAGTATCCCATGAGAATCCCATAAAGATGCCATGCGAATTCCATAAGGATTCCATAAGGATCCCATAAGAATCCCATAAGTATCCCCTGAGAATCCCATAAAGATCCCACGCGAATTCCATAAGGATCCCATACGGATCCCATGAGAATTCCATAAGCACCCATAAGAATTCCATAAGAATCCCATAAGAATCCCATAAGGATCCCATAAGAACCCCATAAGGATCCCATGAAAATCCCATAAGCATCCCATAAGAATCCCATATGGATCCCATGAGAATCCCATGAGAAGTCCATAAGAATCCCATGAGGATCCCATAAGAATCCCATGAGGATCCCATAGGAATCCCATGAGGATCCCGTAAGAATCCCATAAGGATCCCATAAAGATCCCATGAGAATTCCATAAGGATCCCATGAAATTCCCATGAGAGTTCCATAAGGATCCCATGAGAATTCCATAAGGATCCCATGAGAATCCCATGAGAAGTCCATAAGGATCCCATAAGGAAGCCATATGAATACCATAGGGATCCCATGAGAATTTCATAAGGACCCATAACAATCGCATGAGGACCCATAAGAATCCCATAAGGACCCATAAGAATCCCATAAGGACCCATAAGAATCCCATAAGGACCCATAAGAATCCCATAAGGACCCATAAGGATCCCATAAGAATCCCATGAGGATCCCATAAGAATCCCATGAGGATCCCATGAGAATTCCATAAGGACCCCATGAGATTCCCATGAGAATTCCATAAGGATCCCATAAGAATCCCATAAGGATCCCATGAGAATCTCATAAGAATCCCATAAGGATCTCATAAGAATCTCATAAGAATCCCATGAGAATCCCATAAAGACCCCATGAGAATTCCATAAGTATCCCATAAGAATCCCATAAAGATCCCATGCGAATTCCATAAGGATCCCATAAGAATTCCATAAGGATCCCATAAGAACCCTATAAGGGTCCCATAAGAATGCCATGAGAATTCCATAAGGATCCCATGAGGATCCCATGAGGATCCGATGAGAATTCCATAAGGATCCCATGAGAATCCCATAAGAGGTTCTATGAATCATTTTTCAGTTATCCGCCTACCCTCTCCCGCTCCCTCGCGATGCATAATAACAAGTATCAATATTATGATAATAGTTTTTAAAATAAATATTATGATGCCACTACCATCATAAAGATTACGATAAAAATTCAATTAATGAGTCAAAATGAAAATCCGCTAAACCGGACTAATTTAGGCACCCCATATTTTGCGTCCAGTACGGCCCTGCTTATCTATAATCTGCAACCCTCACTGTTACCGACCAGGCAAATTATGAGATAAAGCTTTCGGATTGGCCGCAAGACACGAGGGCGTAACAATCGGTCTACCTACAATGTTGAAAAAACGTATGACTTCTTAAATTGAAAAATAATTAACTACGGGTTCCGAAATATCATCGATTTGTCAATACTATTTACTTAAATAATATTACAGAGGTTATTTTACCAATTTCCATGCTCTAAACGATAAAAAAATTAACCACCGATGACCCACGAACAGCCACCATTAGCCACCGAATTTGGTGGTTCTTTAATCGCCACGGCACGTAGCCATATGAGAATTGCGGAAAAAAAGGAAATTCACTGAAAAAATGCAGGCAATGTGACGAAATTTGGACACATTTAAATTCAAATAAACTAAATTTTCTGAACATTTTCAAGTCGATCGGGAGGATAGTTTACGCAACACTGTAGACAAAATGCTGAAAAATAGAATTACGGCGCGCGCTTCTCGGATTCGTGACAACAGGAGTAAGATTACCCGCGTTTAGGGTACCTTAAAATACTTATTTTTAAGCCCCCACCAGAGGGACTTCCGGTCTCATGTCGATGAGTTTTGGATCGTTTCACGCCTTGATTTGAAAGATTCTGCTGGTGAAGGAAGAAGGGATATAGATTTGCAAGCGATTAGCAAGGTTTAATGATAATTTAGATAGTAAGAGTAAGTTCAAAAGTGATTATGTTCTGCGTCCCTGGCATGATGGCTGCAGGAGTAGCAGCCTACATCGCAGGAGAAAAAATAGAAGCAGCTCATGTACAACAATAATCACTTTTTAACTTACTCTCACTATCCAAATTATCATTAAACACTGCTACTCGCTTGCAAATCTATGTCCCTTCTTCCTTCACCAGTAGAACCTTTCAAATTCTCCCGCTCAAATCAAGGCGTGAAACGATCCAAAACTCATCGACATGAGACCGGAAGTCCTTTTTTTTTTTATCTTTAACGCCTTCGATCCCTTATGGATATATGGGCGTGTGGTCCATACGCTGCACCGCATTCGCATGATAAGACACAGGAAACCACAGAAAACCTGTGTCGGTACAGGCGGCTACTCTATGAGTAACCTCCCGCTCATCAGACATTCCGAAAAAATTCTCGCCCTATATGGGGGATTTGAACCAGGTACCGAAGCGGCAGCGCTAGGACTGCGCGCTTAGTCCACTCGACTATTCTGACGTCGGACCGGAAGTCCCTCTGGTGGCGGCTTAAAAACAAGTATTTTAAGGTACCCTAAAGGCGGGGAATCTCACTCGAGCACCAGGACCAATTGAGTGGGGCTTTGCGCGGTGAATTCAAACGCGTTACCAGTCAAGAAATGTATAAAAATAAAAATAAAATAATTATAACTTTTTATTGCATTGAAAAGTACGTTGCGTGTTATTATTAAAAACCTTTAGGTACGAAATTAATAATTTTATCAATTGCTTTTTTTTGGAACGTAAATTCTTTGGTTTTTATGCTCTGCAAAGAACTCTTTCACTCCTTCAGCTCCATTGCCAGAATAAATATTTTTAAGGTTAGTGATGTTTATAGCAGCTTACATAATTTCTTGCGAATGCTTACACTTTAACAAGTATAGGTTAGAAAAAACTGACACGTCTTGACAGTATAAATTTCAAATCGGCGCAATATCCCGAAATTGAGTTTGCTCACCGCAAGGCTCCCAACTCTTGAGATTACTCGGTCCGACGTGGCCACTTTTATTCCGACCATTATTTTGTTTTTAATAATTATAAAAACAATTTCTAAAATTATGACTATTTATTTAACATATAAAGAAAAGATTCTAGAATAAAAAAAAAATGTATGGGCCAAGAAAAGAGTTTAAACATTCTGCAAGAAAACAATAGATGTCCCTCCATCTCACCGCCAACATGCCCACCCCCCCAGTTCTTCCGTAAATGGTTTCAGAGCATTAATTAAGGCCCTCTAATACAGCATAAAAAAATGCATAAGTAGGGGTTGGAATTTCTGAGCACAGCTCATCTATTGTACAAAAACCAGTTGAAAACTGTTTTACGATGACTCTGTTGCCTTGGGTACTTGAGGGTGTCCAATTCTAACCAGATGTTGAAATTTGCGGAAAGGGTGGTCTAGTGTAATGAACCTTTTGCTTTTTTTTATGCAGTGAGTCATCTGCGAGTTTTTTTATTTTTTTTATTTTTTTTATTTAACGTCGCTATATTTATGCTCTCTACCGAATTGCTAATCAGCGACGGAGGTCTACGATGTGTTTGTAAACAAAGCACTTATAAATAAATTACATTGGTGCTCGTATCAATCAGCACGGCTAGGATTCGAACTCAGGACCTCTGAGTTACGAATCCGTCGCCGTAACCAACCGAGCCATCATAGGCCTCTTCTGCGAGAGTTTTCACTTAGTTTTTTTTTTAGTTTGTCTTTCTTTTCCAGGCCGAAGTAGACATTATTTCGTAGAACCGTCTAATTTTTCAATCCTAGCAATAATATGTATGACGTTATGCCCATGATAGATATCATAAAAGCGGTTCCCGGTAAGGGCACAGAACAGTGTGCGCGTCGCTGGGATGAACATCTTTCTAAAAAGTCATTGCAGTTTGCGAATTTATAGAAGAGAAATTTTATATTGAGAGTACACAGCCACTTTTCAAATATTATTGAATTACATAAACGCGACTTTATACTAACATCAATTTCTGCAGGATCGTTCCTCGACTCATCACCTTCCACTGACGTTGTATTGCTGAAATGGAAAATCAAAATGGATCAATTCCATGGATATTTTAATGAATAATAATAATAATAATGTTATTTAAAAATTGAGAATTTTGACCTAACTTTATTAAGGTATTTTTTCAACTTTGCTGTTATTGTCCTAATTATGGTGCTCATACAATAATCACTCCCGAATATCCGTATAACAATATAATGGTCAATATAGTGGTCATGGAAACCACCTTGTTGTAAACCTTTCAGCAAGGGTATTTATCTATGACAGCAAAAAATTACAAAATTTTTGGAAAATTAAAGAATTTCCATCATGAGTCCACCCACTAAATTTTACAAAAAGTAAACAGCTGTTGTATTAAATAACTCAATTCCTAAATTCAAAAAAGCATGATGTCAATAATTTTTTAAGGAAAAATAGAAATGACATTCCGGAAGGAATTCCTGTCTTCAACTCAGTTATAAAATTTCCATTCGATTAACAATACTTTTGCATGAGATATACCATTTTTTATTAAAACAAATCATTTTGCGGTAAATCTTCAAAAAGCAGTGTTACAAATTTGAAACTGCCTCATTTATTATTTTTACGTAATTAGGACAACAACGGCGAAGTTGGAAGAAAAGTTAATGGCGTTAGGTCAAAATTCTCCATTTTTTTATCTGTTTGAGAGTTTACTTACTGAGTCTATAAAGGATTATTTCATGTCAATCGGGCATTGTTTGTGAATGAAAATAAAAAACCTTCAAAATAATCGTCAATTGAACTTTCCATTTCAATGAAAATATAGAGGATCATATAAGTCAAAATGCAGATACGAAAACCTAAAATCTGAAATCTTTAGTTTTAGATCTTTTTTAGTTTTTTTCCGTGTTCAGTTTTTCCTTGAAAATGTTGTTTTGTTAAGGTATTTCAGGCGCGACAGAAGGGTCTAGAAGAAACGCAGCAAAAATGTTGAAATTTTTTATATGAATATAATAATTGATTAAGAAGCACTGTGCAAAATTTCAAAGCGCTGTACACCACAGTCTATTTGTTATGATTTTTTTTTAAACTAGCTCATACGATACCTTTCACAAAATAAAAAAGATAGAAAACAACTTGCGAATTAGAAAAATTTGTAGTACCCATCCTAGAACTCATTCAGAACACGAGTGCAATTTTTTTGACTGCAAAAAAAAACATTTTTATAAAGAAAATATTTTTAAAATATTAGAAAATCGAGAAAAATGAAAATTTCATGGTTCCGTCGAACTTTATTTTCCGGCCCATTACTATAACTTTATACTGCCCCCCCCCCCCCAGTTTATATCGTTACTTTTTCACTTTTCAAATCTTTTTTTAAATAATGAATAATGTTCTCACAAACCGAATCCGCACAATTTTACAGGATATGCAGGCAAATTTTCTAAATTTTTTAAGCATAAATCTATTCATATGGGACTTCATTTTTCATACAAAGTCTTCATCGGCTGGACTAATAATGTAAAGTATATATGGTAGGGAAATATAAATAAACTAACCTTTTTTTTTTGGTCTGCCCAGCGATACTCTGTTCTAGAAGGAATGCCACTCTCACTGCCACACTCAAAATATTTTTTGTAATTACGTTTTCTTGATAGACGTTCCATTGGTCACCTTTTTTTAGGGAACGAGAGCGGTAGCGCATTTCCTTTTTCCGCCATACTGACTGGTGTCGCGTTAGTTTCGGTCTTACGGTTTTCGAGACATTTCGTCTTACGCGATATCGAGATATTTCGAGATTTTTCTTCGCTTCTCCTTTTTACCATAGGAGGATTCAATTAATGACTGCTGCTGCAACCGTCCTTAAAAAAAGGGAATCTGATGAAAAATTTAATTAAAAACAAAGTACAACTGAAATACTTCTGTTAATAGATCAGTTTTTCATGTTTCTCAATTAATTTCTCAATATATAGTGATTTTTGGAATGATTTTAAGTAACAAATTAGTTATCGGCGGCTTTTAATTTTTGCTTTTTAAATTTAATTTATAATTTTTTTTGTTAGGACTTTTTAATTTGCGGTTAACTTCCGTATTGTAGAGCTGCGCGAATATTCTCGAGTGTTTCAACCAATGAAACGACGTATCTGGAAGTCGGCAAGGGAGATGTCTTACTAATCTGATCAAATTGAGCAGTTCTGGATCCAATTTTTTAGACGAATCATCATCCTGGATTATACAAAATTTATTATACGGTATATATGGACATATTTTTCAGGCTTGACAGAAATCTTTTTGAATCAGTAAAATTTTGCTTTATTTACTAAGAAATCTTGACTCCCGCCGTGCTTCCGCCATTTTGGAATTAGTGAATCGCGTAGATAAGGCGTCAAAGTGATGTGTATACAAAACATGGCCGGACATGTTTATAGTTTCTTGTGCCTGTTTCAGCTCGTGATTTGATCTCCGCGTGGTTTTTTTCCAATAAAGTGCAATAAAAAAATCGACAGGTGAGTATTAAATTAGTATTTTATGCAGATAATCGAATCTTTCGATAATAAAGAAATCGAAATAATATTTTAAAACATTCGTTATTAAATATGTCCATTGTCTTTTCAATCCCTGTCTCTTCCACATATGTATATCTAGCAGTAAAAAATAGTAGAATCAAATTTTAAATATTCAGAAATTTGCAGTTAATTAGCAGCTAACTTTATACGTTTTGAACAATTTTTCTGCTTTTATAATTTTTGAATAAAAATGAATTCCTGCTATCATTTTCGGAAGCTAGGAGAAAAAATATCATCAGATTTATTTTTGGTCCAATGGAACATTAGCAGCTAAACCCAAAACCAAACTAGTGGGCTAAAGTCGTGTGACACATTGGTGCCACATATGAAACTTCCCGGTATGTAATATCCCATGAATGGTATTTTTCTTTGCCTCCAAAAGTCAAATAATTTTTGCTTTGGAAAGATTTTCTTTGAATATCGAACATCTCGTTAACCAGTGTTCCTGCGGAAAAATTTTGGGAAGCATGTATTCTCGAACATGCAATTTTCAACAATGTGTGCTTTTGAGTTTTCGCCATGTTTTCCAATTTTAATAATTTTTTCGGGGATTTCCACTTGAAATTTTTGTTCTTGTGGACGACTTCATTTTTTGCCGAAAAAGGTTTTCCTAATTCGTCGCTAAACACAGTCGGATGTCGTATGAATGTAAAACTCCCAGACATTTATCACTTCTGGGTAGATTTTATGTCATAACTCAAGTATACAGTATAACTCAAGTATTGGCAGGTTCTTCAAAATGACCACGAAATATGAGAAAGCCTTAAACCGTAAATATGCTATCAGAAATCGATTTGTCATTCATTGATTGAAATAACTTCCGTTTTATCGAAAAGTGAATAATCTGGTCAAGTCACAGTGAATCGGAATCGAATAGTCTGCGATTCGACAACATGCAGGATACATGTTTTCGCATAACATGCACATTGCGATGAATTTGTTCACTCGGGTCTCTGCCCGAGGCGAGTAATGTTGCAAAGTATATAGCAAATATACCGCAATCTCTGCTAGTTGGCTGTTTTGGCACTTTGTGAAACATATATCTTTTGGGGAATTTGTAAAGTGCATCCAAACACTGCAGTTGCATTTGACTTAAGTAATTTCCATTCATACTATCATAAATATGCACGGTACCATTACCATCATATTTAGTACAAATCCAATGCCCTATGGCACCGTTACCAATTTCACCAGTGTAGAGTATTTGGATGTTCGTTGCAGCTCTGGGAATTTCTCGCGGATTACACACAAAAGCATGAACGAACAGTTGTCTATTCAGTATCTCATGGAACAAATTAATATAATAATCTTTCACATATTTTTGAGGCCGTTCCACATTTGTACATTTTGTTGCAGGTATGGCATAATCATAATCATCGGCTTGACGGAAGTTTACTTGAGCTAATCTACGTGCATCGATAATGTTGGCGGCGTCCAGCTGAGCCGAATTCTGAGTCCAAGTGGAGAAAATCTGTGAAAGGTTGAATTAGGGCTTTAAATTAATAAGACGAAACGAACTCCGGAAATGTCCAATTTTACGTGGTCTTTATTCGAAACCCAATACGAAACTGACTTTACAATAAGAGGGACACTGACCGTTGCCGTGAAAACGCTATAAGAGCGAGCGAGAATATTCGACAGAAATAAAGATAGAAAACAAAATAGAGAGAGTTAGTGGACTGTAAAAATTTCGAAGATAAGAGAGCGACAACAATAGTGTAGCCTCGAGAAATGAAAAGAAATAATAACACAATAAATTTAGATTCGAAATAGGTCAGACGATCAGTGCCGAAATTGAGAGATATCACATTTAAAGTTCCGTGATGATTCTTGTGCCGAAACAGATAGGTTGATTAATATTCTCGTCATCATCCGAAACCTGAATGCATTCAGTATGCATATGTTCTGATTCCTTAGTGCTTGAATTCCTACCGTCAGAATTAGGTTGATCAAAATTTTCACAATCATTGTTGGAGTCGGTGCGCCTCATTTCCAAATCTTGGATAATTTTCGCATAATCATGATCTGCTAGCGAAGCTTCAGTCGTCCTGACAAGTATGTCACCAAGGATCGCATAAATTGGTTTATGATAACTGAAGTACGTTTCATAGACACCACCATTGATGACACTAATGTTTGCAAAAATGACGTCTACCTGAGTATTCAAATTAGTTGTTATACTCGAACCTGGTAATTTCGAAATCAACTTGTATCGACTCAAACAATCGTTGAGGAAATTTGACTGAATTTCGTTTCCCTGATTTAGAATATTGTAATTAAAATCTCCGATTAAAATTGTCTGGCTCTGCATCGGTATTTTGTTCATTACTGTGTTTAAAGTATATCCGCTGATCAAATAATAGTCATTCACCTGTATTACGAACAGTTCAAAGCTCGATTTTGAATCGAATTCACCGGCAGTGAATATCAATTCTGCGCCCAAGTTGACCTTTACATAACAAATTAATGCATGACTACTCGAATTATAATCTGATCTGAATTTAATTTCGTAATTTTCTAGTTGTAAATTGTCATTGGTATGTGATACCGTTTCGCTGAAAATCAACACGTTACTTCGTAGAAACCAGGGATCGCTGATTATGTGAGGCAACTTACTTTTCAGCGTCCCAACAGTTTGATACACAATTTTAGGGCCATTTTCAGACATCAAAGTATCGTACGATAACTTCAACTGTTTGTTCTTTCTCAAGCGCGTTAATTTGTCCAATGCTGAATTAATTGCATCACCCTTCTTAGATTTAACTGCCGTCATTTGAAATTTTCCCACAATGTACAGGCCACTCAATTTTGTTACTCTGCTGAGAGCCACGTACAACATGTGCAAACTTCGCCTTTCAGGTACCGTAAAATCCAAGCATATTTTATCATAACTTTGGCCCTGACTTTTATGAATAGTGATTGCCTCTGCAGGTATTATTGGCAATTGGTTCCGCATAATTTGATATTTTTCATTATTAATGAGATGCAACTGAATTGCAATTTCGGTGATTGGTAATAAGTGCCTGTCAATGTTCCTGCTCTTCATATAATCATAGTATTGTCTTCTAGCCTTAACTCCAACTCTTGGTAATTGAAAATCCAACCATAAGATTGATGGAGTTGGACTATTCCCTTTGAACGTAATCAATTTCAAAACTCAGCATGCCCCATTAACTAGTCCATCTTCAACATCAATATTGTTTATCACCATATATTTTATATCGATTTTCAAATCAATTTTTGCTAGAAGTTCATTCGAATTTTTATTCCCTTTCATTTTTATTGTTTGCAGTAGAAATTTCTTCGTCTGTTCATTGAGGTCTTTGGGAAATGTAGTTTCAGCCGTTGCAATAACTAACTTGTTACTGCAGTTTGCAATCTTTATTGCATTGTATGTGACTACATTCACATTGGTTGCATATAACCTTATGGCAGTGTCTGGAACTGCATCCTTGATGGGGATTTCTCTTGATTTGATCAAGTCTACATCGTCTTGTGTCATCTGCCCAAGGACTAGATTATTGAGTGCATTGATGAACTCCAAATCATCTTTTTGACGCATGGTCTCAGTCAATTCATAAAAATCGAATTTATTCCATAGTGGATTAACGTCAAAAAATGGAGCCATATCATCGCTTTTCGAAACTTTATAAACTGAAACCCCTCCAACAGGCGGTAATAGATTCAAGTCACCGACAGGTAATACCGAAACTCCACCGAATGGTTCATTCACACCTTTTATTTGACGCAATCGATTATCTATCTGACCTAGTATTGTGCTACTCACCATGGAAATTTCATCGATTATTATAAGCTGTGCTTTTGATAATTTTTCACCCATTTGTACTCCGTACTGCTTTAATGGTAATGAAAACCCAGAATGCAATGTTACAACATTGATTAAGAATACTGCTTTCCCCGATGGAGCACATAATACAACTAATATTTTATCCATATCTCCTCCTGGTAAATTATCAAAGTAATTTGTTAGTAACTGATACAAAGCGTTAATCACTGTACTCTTACCAACGCCAGCCGATCCACTCAAGAATATTTGGAATGGGACTTGGCCCAACTTAAAACGATTTAATATATGCATAACAAATTCCTTTTGTTTACAGTTTAATTTCCTGATGATCTCATGAAGTTTAGTGTCTTTCACTCGCGGTGGACACGTATATCGGTTTTTATGGGTATCGTTGTTTTGGTAGAATTGGCATCAATTTCTCCGTTATTGCATGTTTGAATATCGTTTTCGACTTGTTCTAATGCATCTATGACTTCATCACTTATTATACAATATTTAGCCTGATTGCTTTCTATAATATCCTCATGACTCTCATATATACTTTCGTAATCAACATCTTCTACTTCTCCAGTTTTTCATTTCGCCAAGGGACAAATAATAATATTTTCTCTCGGTAATAGTTTGCAGGATCTTGTTTTAAGCTGTATCGTCGATATCTAATAACGGCGGTTTGTTGTCGGAGCTTGTATGCTCTGTCATCATCATCATCTTCGTCGTCATCGTTGTCACTACCTTTTGTCGATTTTCTTTTGTATAATTGATAAGTTGCCGCATAATCTGCTAGACAAATGTGTGCAAGGGCCTCTTCTCTCTTGCTATATTTATCGAATATATCGGACATATAAATTTCGGTCTAATTTGGGTCCAGCTGCTTCAGAGCTTCATCGCTTTTCAACATGAGAACTCGCTCAGTTATTGGACCGGTATTTATGAATATTGTCTTTCTACTATTCTTCGATAATGGTAAAGATAGCACATGATAGGCGGCTTCTTGGGATGACATTAAATTACCGTTCAGGAAAACGTTTGCAATTCTCTGGAATTTCTCTTTAACAGTCTTATTGTTATTATCACAGTCTATAGCAGCTTCTCTCAAAAACTTGGATCACCCTCCTTCAACTTTGCTGATATAATTAGTCACGTAACTCATTAACGCATACTCATTGACTATGGATTGCAGATCTATATTCGATTCAAATAATTGTAATACATTTTTATTATATGAATTTATCCTCACTTCCAGACTTGATCTCTTCAAGAATACACGTGGCTGATTCAATGTACTACGAATTGGAAGAATATACTCTTCGTCAGACATTTGCAATTTCTTCAAAATATCATCATAACTGATTGAGATCTCTTCTTTATAGAACTCGTTCATTAGTTTCTCAATTGATTCATATGGTTTTGGTGCAATTTCATTGTCCCCCAGTGGTTTCAATATCATCGTTTTGTTCATCACTGGATAAGGGATATGAAACCGACATTGTTTTTTGTTTCGTCCTTTATAGCAAGGAAACCCATGCTTATGCATCTGCAATTTCACATATGGATTATTCTCGTCGTTTTTGCATGTGAGAAATCGATCAATGAAATCAATTACTTGCTTCTCATCATATCTTTCAGTGCCATTCTCGTATTTTGGAGAATTTTCCAGCCATAAAAGTATATGTGTGTGTGGACTTCCACGTTGTTGAAATTCAACTCTTTCATAGCTGTCTTCAAGTATAAAGTTTCCAAAAATTCCATGTTTTTGTCTCAACAACCACATGAATTTCTTAACTTTATGATCAAAATATCGTGCACACCTAACAGGGTCATTCCTTATCAAAGTCGTCTTAATATTGTAATCCAAATCAGAAGCTTCTTGTAGGGATATGGAGAGACCCTTTTCGCTATACTTTATTAAAACTTAATTTTAAAAAAGTAACATTAAAAAAGTATTAAAAAAGTAACAACTCAGGCCAATGGCTCTCACCAGCTGATAGTGTCAGAAAGAAAGCTGGCCTTCCTCTTTGACGGAGCATTGCCCGCAGTTCTTTTTTCTTATGCTCCCAATATGCTGGTGAAGATCGAACGCATCTGAGCATTCTAAAACCGTCATCAAACTCGATCAAAATAGACTTGAAATCCACATCCAACGCACTTCCTGCAATTATTGGCTTGGTTGTGTTATTTTTAGTTCGTCTCAAACATATATTTACACTGGATGAACGAGTCATTTCTAAACTTTTCTTGGCCATGAACAAAAGTCGTGATGGAGCATATGACCGCCGATCATACCGCCTATCTTCTGATTTCGCACGCTCTGTATAAGATACGCCTTTGGGTACGTGAAGAGCGTGTCCAGCAAATATTCTTGTATAACATAATTCATCCAAATCGTCAATTTTATGCCACGGCAGGGATCGTTTACCTTGTCCGGGAGCGACTATATTGACAATTGGTGCGTACTTTTCTACTACTTCAGCGTTATGGTCGATGAGCAAAACCTCATCATTATGTATTTGGTCGAAGTCAATCGACTGTTCAATTTCCATTTTTCTTTTTTTGTCATTGTCAATTGTGTAATTGTGGTCAAATGATGCGTTCTCTTCGGAATGTGTTACATGATTGACTTTTTCTTCATCAGTACCATCGGTCTCGTCAACTATAAAAGGTATTGGTTGATCGTCATTTTGGCAGTTCTGGAAATACTCTTGATCTACTTTAATGTCGTATTTTTTATACAATGGCGTAGTGACCAAATATTTCAATGCTTCACAAACTACTCTGGGTCGGATAGATTCAAACATATAATCACTTTTGTGATCAATGTGTCTCTTTAACTTGATTTGAATTGTTTGCATTTCATGAAATTTACGCGGCAATATCTGTAGCATATCATTAATATCGATTTGAATGTTCACGACACTGCCCTTTAGGCCCAACTGGGGATTTACAGCATAGGGCTTCAGAGACTTAATTTGCATAAAATTCAATATCGGTGCTATCATTGTTTCCTCAAGATCCGATAATTCTTTAACTGCTTTCGGTATTTGCATGAATCGAAGGCCATTGCTCGTTGGTAACTTATATACTCGACCAAGATAGGCATCATTTTTACACGTGTGACAGATGAAATCTGAAGGTTGATTTTTGTCAACCTTTATGAATGATTCTTTGTTTATTCAGTTTTACAACGGAAGATCTGAAAAATAGATCTTCAGAACAGCAGCACACGTAAGAGGCTGTCTCGGCACGAAATTCAATGAATTTCAGTAGGAGTTTTGCCTTTGGATCAGTGTCTTTTCGTTTAATTAAATTATTATAGAAATTATCGCGAAACGTTAATACCTCTATCTTTCTCTTTTTCCGGCGTGCTTGAGCGTTTCTTCGTGATTCACGAGATCGATATTGTTCATTTCGTTTAATTTGAATTCTTTCCTTATTGTTGATTCTTTCACGTTTTTTATACACTCTGCTCTGACGGAGAATCTTCATTCGTTTGGTATTTTGCGAAATTTCGTTTTCAATGTATTTCAGATTATTCCTCATTATTTTGTTCCTGGCAACATTCTGCGCAAGCTCTCGGGATTTATACTCCTTATTCTTTCGGAGAATACGATTTCTTGCAGTATTCTTAGCAATTTCATTTTGGACATATTGTGTCCTTTGTCTCAATACCCGATTTCTCACGCCATTTCTTCTGCGTTCATTGGCATAGTATTGTTCGCGCATTCGCAGCATTCTCATTCTTATACGATTTTTCTTATTTTCATTTTGCCTGGCCACTTCTTTGCCTCTCTTACGTTTCATACCTTCTCTTCGTTTCTTCTTCTCCTGCTCTTTGAATCCAGAATCAGCCAACTTGCGTTTCATATATTTCCTTGCCTTCTCACTTTCAGATTCCCTGAATTCAAGATTCAGTCGCTTGATCTGTAATCGTTTTCTGTTCTTCTCCTTTTCTTTAAGTTTGAATTCAGGAATGAGCCTTAATTGTTGAATTCTCTTTTGATTTTTTTTTCTTTCTGCATCCTCGAAAGATGAGCATGATCGCAAATTTTGGATCCTTTCACTCATTGCTAATTTTTTTTTTAATTGATCGCTTTACTTTCTTCGCGGTTCATTTTCTGAATTGGAGGTGTGGATGTATTCGTCTTCCCTTTCAATATTATTCTCGATTTTGTATTCAGTGTTTTATGCGATTGTCGTTTCAGCTTCATGATTCTTACTTGACTTAATCAAAATCTCTTTTGTTAAAAGCGGATGATGTGTGTTTAGTATATCTATACTTAGTGATAGCTCTGGTTACTTCAAAGTCAATACTTATATGAGGTCTACTACAAAAATGGAGTATCTTGTGACGAAAACAAGAAGCAATGACCTATTTATTTCAACTATAAATCAGCCATTAAGAATGGCGCCTACTTTCTTACCAATTACCTCGACAAAACTGATTCATCACGGTTCTTTTCCATACACAAATAATTGTTTCAATATCTATATTTCCTTGAATTTCCAGCGGATAGCATGGAAATGTAGCTATTTCTTCTAACCACTGATATATTTGGGTTTATATCTATGTTTATATCTGGGTTTATGTCTGGATTTATATCTATACTTATATCTTGGTTTATATCAGTGCTGATATCTGGGTTTATATCTATGTTTGTATCTGTGCTTATATCTGTTTATATCTGTAGTCAATTGATATATCTATATTCAATCGAATATATGATAGATGATATAAATAAAGATTAGTTGCGTATCTTCAATATGTAATTGTTGTTTATTATCCAATTTGTATACAATTATTTATAATATGTTTGTAGTTATCCTCTCGAATGGGTTGGGATAACTTCTCGGTTATCCAGGATCCTCTGAAATAGAAATAGGATTAATTATTCTCAGATCGAACATTTTCTCATTTCTAATGAATACTCACAGTGAAATTACATGAGATTCGTTGTGAAGATCGATGATATATGTTCCACGGTAGCAACTATAGACCCTGTGATGATAGATTCTACGATGACGCACAACGATGGTACTGGACCTTAATATAGCCTGGTCGTTAATATAGGCTACTTAGTATAGCCTGGAAGAAAAACGAAAAATCTTTAATTTGTGTTAACAAATGGTCGAATCTATCAATATGAGAAAAATATGAGTTAATTTTTTTCATATAATAATGTAATGTAGTCAAAATCGCTTTTTTTTGTTTTCGACTTTCCTATTTAATGTTAAAAAATAGAAATCCGATCATTTTTTCTTGCTCGTTCAACGTTTTTCAAGGTTATTGGAGTGAAATAGATGATAACACTACGCAAGGGGTTGAAGACTCATGGCTCAATTTCAGAAACAAAGAATTCTTGATTGAAGAATCTTAGCATTTTGCAAAATAGATCAATAGGAATGAAACCTATCACACATTATGGCTCCCGTAATTTATAATTAAAAAACGTTCATTTTCGAACGCATTTCTCGGTAATGATGCCGTAAAGCTACTGAGAAAATTCTTCAAAATTGTAAATCTTGCAAAAAAAATTGAAAAATTGTAAGGCACAGTTGCTGTTCTTGGCTCAAACAGGACGGGAAAAAAGTTCCAGCTAATTCAAATTGGACTCCTTTCGTCGGGGGTTTCCAACGGTCTTTTGTTTAGTGCCGAAAGTTAAATAATATCATGATGACTGTTCAATGCTCTATAACCTATAGTCAAGTTAATACCAAACTATATATGAGGATTGAGCTACCTTAAAGGATTGCAAAATTGCCGTAACAAGTTTTGACGCTCTCACTTTGCTCTACATACAACATGCTCTACATGCCTTTTTGCAACTTTTGCTATCCTTCTCGCGTATGCGATACGTAGTAACCATTTGACGTGAATGTAAGACAGCGTAAAATCCATGTTAGCATTTGACTACTCTCATATGTTCCAAATAATCAGGCTTGGAGGAAACTGGAAGGAAATCGTCTTACAGAAAATGTTATAGTTTCATTACATATGAGCAAATCCACTTCAAAACCGAAGGTCCAGAAAGTCGGTGTCAGGCGAATCAGTGCCATTTTTAACTTTCCGATAGGAAGTTATTGTAATGACCCCGAAAATGAAAAGTGTCAGATCAATGAAATTTTCACTATTCTCGGCGTTTGGCATCATCCTGACACGTTTTCAATGAGATGTTCGTGTGTTTGTGTGTATGTGTATGTGTGTACGTATATGAGCAAATCTTTGGCGAACGGTTTCTCGTGAACGGCTGGACCGATTATAATTTTTTTTTTTTTCAAAAATTATGTCTCGCCGAGGCGGTGTTCTGAAAGGAGTTTTTTTTTAATCGGCCAGGTAGTTTTTTATTAATTAACAAAAAACCACGATTTTAATTGTTTATAACGCTCTATTACATGAACGGTAAGAGTTATCGGAAAAAAGTATTAATGAAAATTGTTCCTTATGTAAAAAAAAAACATTTTATCTTTTATGATTTTTTTCGTAACACGCATAATTAAGACGATAGCGCTGAATTAATTCGATATGCTCAACGATATATCACGCTATAACAGAGACACACACAAATATCGGGAAGTTATAGATTCGGCCCGTAGAGGGTCACGGGACCCACATCCCGTTTATTTTTTTTTTACGAAAAGGTGGATCTCCGTCCAAAGATTTGGGGGAAAAAATATTAGAAAATACTCATAATTGAAAGAGTTTTAATTTTTTTGAAAATTGCAGCTTTTTCGATTGGGAATGTGTGGTGAAATTTTTAGCATTATGTCCGCCATGTTTAGACATATTGAATTTTCGGTTAGAACGATAAAAGAGCATAACAAAATCTTCGAAATGAGACTTCATGCACTGCATTCCCAGTTATTTTACGGCAGTTACGCGGTAAATAGTATTCTTCTTTCGGGGGCAGTAGGGAGAGGGAGAGTTTTGAAGAAGTGGAGAAAGACGAGAGGAAAAGGCAGGAGGAGGAAAGATGGGGTAAAATAGTTCAGTCTTGTAATTGGTGGTACAAGGGAGTGATAAGCGAGGAATTACCCAGCTACCTAGAGGAAAAATGAGATGAGGAAAGGTGGAACAAGGTGTCTAGGTTCAGGTTAGGGGAAAGGTTAAAAGGGGAAAGCAGTTGGGTGGAGGATAGGTTGGTGTTATGTAGGAAATGTAGGAGTAAAAGAGAGAATTGGAAACACGTTATGGAGGAATGTTTGGGAGAGGATGGAAGCTTCAGAAGTGTGTGGGAGAGAGTATGTGAGATCTTGGATAGTGCGGGTTCAGGGGAAAAATGGATGATTGAATGGGAGGAGTATGGAAGTGCAGAGAGGAAGGAAGGGGACTGGGGGGGGAAGGTACCGAAGGGAGGAAAAGGGGTGAAATTAAATGATTTGAGCCTCCGAAAAGACCGGAAGCCGAAGTCCCTCTCAACTTTTTTCAACTTTATCAGTGATTAGGTGGTACTTTTAAGAGTAAGGATTTAGTATTAAGGAGATATATAGAATATAAATGTAAATGTATGGATTGTAGGGTATGTGTATATAAGCAGTTTGTAAGAGGAGACGAAGTGTTATACTATATATTGTAGTATTTTTTTTGTACTAAATTTACTGCGATATTTTATACTAAATTAACCGAATGGGTAAGAAGTTCAGCTTGATTCGTTGATGTCTCAAATACCTGATTTAGACTAAGTACAATTTATCAAATCACCCAAATCTCGTCATTATGACAACACTGCTCAATAATTCGAGTGACCTTGTATTTCTGTACAATCTTACCTTATGAATGTCTCTTTATTTCGCGATATTTACTTCCAAAGGAAGATCTCGTTTTCGTATTAACCTTATCTATAAGTTTCGAATTGAAACTCGGTCACATTAAATTTAGATATATATATATCCTCGAAATAAATAAAACGAATACACCATTTTAATTAAACAACGATCCAACAATTTATTAATGATAGATATAGAAACGGTTCAAAGACTTACGACGTTTTCTATTATAATACCTCCGTTTCTTTGTTTTTTCTGGCTAATATTAAATTATATAATCGATACAAAACAAAATAGCAGAAAAGGCACGTGGTCAAATTAAGTTATAAAATAAGACTAATTCAGACAAACCGACCGTTCGCAGCCAGATCTCGATGATAAGAGAGTGTGCTCGGCTCGTGTGTCCTGCGGTATCCTGCGATATCCCCCAGTGGGACAATCGCAAAAATGGGGGGATTAAATTCGTCATAGTGGGGGAAATAGGCGCGACATTTCAAACCTATTTCAAATCATTACAGCATCCCCCTTTTTTGGCTAATGATAATTATTATGAGGCAAAAACAGTCATAACTTATGGTTTTTTTTTTTTTTTTTTTTTGCGCCAGATTGCATCGCAGAGCAGAATTCCACCGGGTCGACGGACAAGTTGATAAGTTGATAGAATTCTCAAAGCCGGTCCTCAGCAACTTTGATTCAGTCACTTTGATTCATGAATTATTCAGATCCTTGATCAGGGATCATAAATTAACCATAAAGGATTGACCTGATGTCGGTCCATCGCTACCAAGATAACCCATTGCCCAGGAACGCTTCTTTTTCTCCTACCCCTCACTGGTTTCATTCCGACCATTGACACATTACTATCTCCAAGCGGGGTCGTCATGTCCAACTTTGTAATCGGAACCGCTCACAGTCATTTTCCCAGATTGCTCCCTTGACATCATGGTTTCGCAAACATCGGAATTGTCCAGTCCTTCTCTAATCCTCCTGCCTGATCGTTACTAACATTGGACTGCAGACTTGATGTAGTACTCTTTCTCTTACCATCAAAAATCTAACCACGCACGGCCAGAGAGTCAAAATCATAGAATAGCTCCTCTTGATTCAACAACAATCAAAAAAAAAACAGAAAAAAATAAATAAATAAAAAATAGCATGAATAAATGAGTAAAATTGACCACTATTGGACCAAAATAAAATAAATAATTCAGGTAAGACGCTTAACCTAGATTTGGCTCTCATCATCGTTCTGGTTTTGGCTTCCTGTATTATAAGAGTCGGGGATCCAATCGGTTTGTCTGATTACATTTTTTTTTTTTTTTAACAGGAATATCTTAAACAGAAATATTATCAGTCAAATCACTTACATTAGTCAACCTTAGGTCATATATCACGAATCATATATACTACAACCCATCTCTTCCAAACTTATATTAAATAATAGTTACATCATCGTGCAGCGCACCTGCGCCGACTGGATTATCCAACCAGAGCCAAAATAATCACCAACCAACATTACTTAATTTTCTTCTCTTTTATGACATCAGATACCATCATCAGAACTCCACATTCAATCAGAACTCAGCACAACTAAATTATACAGTTTCTACAGCACCCGGCTGGCGCTCGATGAACCTCCTCAAGCTGGTACGGTTATACGTACCTTTCAGTTCGGTGGAACGAACACGGTCTTCCAGCAGAAATGCATTATTCCCAATTCGTTTTTTGACAAAATAAGGCCCCTCATATAAGTGGAAAAATTTGTGTATTACTCGGTCGGTATTACTAGAGAGATGCGGAACCCGGAGAAGAACTTTATCACCCACGGTCAAATCAAGGGGAGGCGGAATTTTTTGATGCTTTTTTCGAGATTCATAGGACTTCTGAATTTTATCCCGAGCCAACAAAATCATTTGATCATGAACGGAATTCACCTCAGACATTGGAAACTTAATCAGCTCACGAATTTTCTCAACGATCTTCTTACCGTAATGCAATTCATAAGGAGAAAATCCTGTGGTACAATGAGTTATATAATTCATATACTTTTCGATAAGGGGGACAGATTTTGCCCAAGCGGTATGTTTTTTCGAACACAACAACCGAAACATTCGACCTAATTCACGCATAACGCGTTCCGTAGGGTTTGATTGGGGATGCCTAATGGAACAATAACTTGTTTTAATCCCATTTGTCGTCAAACCTTCAACCCATTTGTGTGAACGAAACTGTGTCCCGTTATCGGCGAGAATTCTGCGAGGTTTTCCTACTTCAGTTACATAATCTATCAACATCTTATTCAATACGGTTTTAGTGTTTGCCTTTTTAATTGGGTACAGTTTTACATACGTAGAGAAAGCATCAAAAACAACAAAAATATATTCTACGCCCGAGATGGAGCGAGGCAATGGGCCATAGAAATCGACTGTGACTAAATCACCAGGGTTATCTCCCACAACACACCCATACTCGCCTTCAATTTGGCGATTTATGTGTTTGGTACGCTGACACAGATCACAACAAACCACGGCCCGCTTGATGCTATCATTCATGCCTTTCCACCAAAAATTCCGACGTACTTGAGCTATCGTCTTATAGATCCCACCATGCCCAATGCGCTCATGTTCAGAGACCGCAATCAAGTCCTGGAGATGTTTTGTAACCACTACACGCCAAATTTCACTAAGTTTTGCCCGATGGAACCATACACCCTCATATTCATGAAAAAGACTGGCATGATCAGAATTATTCTGCTCTTCGAGGTACTTCATACATTCAATATCCCGATGCTGGGCTTGACCCATGTTTCTCAAATGTTGCGTAACTTCATTGCTCAGTTCTAATTTGCTAATCGACACTAAGATATTCCCACGGAGATCAGGATCATCAAGGTCATCACAACAGACCACCTGGCAAATGGAGAATTTAATGTAAATTCAGATTCATGAAATTTACCCTTAGGATTCCTACTGAAGAAATCGGCGACTACATTGTCGATTCCCTTGCAATGCTCTACCGAAAATTCGTACTCCTGCAATATCAGGTTCCAGCGAGCAAGCCGAGCAGTATGATAGGGAGAACAATTTAAAAACGTTAGGGTCTTATGATCCGTAATAATTTTAAATTGCCGTCCTATTAAATATACTCTGAACTTTTCCACCGAATACATGACAGCAAGCAACTCCTTTTCAGTAACACTGTAATTACATTCGGCATCAGTTAAGCATCGACTGACTAGTGAGATGACTCTATGTTCGTTTTGATCACTAATTTGATGGAGGACACCACAAATACCACTATCGGAACCATCAGTTTGAACATAAAATGGTCTATCGAGATCATAGTGCGAAAGTATAATGGCATTAACGAAATTGTCCTTCAGCGCCTGATAGGCTATTTCATGCTCTCCAGTCCAGCTCCAGAGGGCTTCCTTTTTTAATAAATTTCTAAGGGGATCAACCTTCCTAGCATGTGCCACTGAGAATTGTCTATAGTAATTACATACACCCAAAAACTGCTGCAGTTCAGTGCGGTTCCTGGGCGTAGCAAAATTCTTGATGACATCGAGTTTACCCTGATCAGGTTTAATTCCCTGACTGGACAGCATAAATCCTAGGAATGGAACAGACGAACAATAGAATTTCGCTTTATCAGGTTTGATAGTAAAATGGAATTTCTGCAAACGATCAAAGACCAGTTTGAGATGTTGAGTGTGCTCATCGACTGTTCTCGATGCGATCACTAAATCGTCAATATAATATGTTAAAAATCCTTCAAATTCCGTACCTAATGTAAGACTTAACGCTCTGATGAACCCGCTCCCTGCTGTCTTTAAACCAAATGGGATACGCGTAAATTGATACAAGGTTGAACCATGTAAAAAAGCGGTGTATTGCCTCCACTCTGGGTCTAATGGTACCTGCCAGTACCCACTTGTCAGATCGACTGTACTGAATACCCTAGCACCATTGAACTTTTGCATGAGATCTTGTATAAGGGGAGGCGTCTCGTTGTCACCTTCTATGACTGCATTTATAAATCTGGCGTCAAGATACAATCGAAGACGACCATCTTTCTTTTTTACAATACGCATTGGATTGCAATATTGACTTGAAGATCTCTCTATTACACCGATTTCTTTCATGTATTTGATTTCCTCATTGACAGCGTCACGCAAAGCCAATGGAACAGGATAAGATCGACGTATAACTGGTTTATCAACGATCACCTTGATTTTGTGTTCGTACGCGGTTGTACAACCGGGACGAACTGAGAATAAAAGATTATAATCAGTTAGCAGAGTCTTTACCAATTCAAGCCGACCGGGATCCATTGTCGTGGAATCAACAGCGCATGCGCCGGAATCACCATCCTCAGATGTTGAATGAACAACGTAATTCATACATTCCTCTTCCTGATCTTCATCGATTTTTTTAGAATCAGAATATTGACCCATTACCGGTCCAATACACACTGAATTAATCTGGTCTGGTGGCTCCCCCGCAAACGACACGGATCCATCGGTCAACCTGACATCTTTGATAACTACACTACTTTTAGAATAGTCAATCACAATTGAATTTCGTCGGCACCAATCACTGCCCAATAGCACCTTCTGGTTCAAACCAGGGACAATTAACATTGGGTGGACGATTGTCTGCTCATCGATGACCATCCTTATCAAAGTTTGACGGGAAATTGTGACCGCTTTACGAGTGATGGCGAGCGTGACTCGTACTCCGGTAACCGGCAACACATCAAGCGCGGCCACGGATTTTAGTTCCTCGAAAAATTCTTCCGATAGGGCCGTAATTTGGCTCCCTGTATCCAGAAGAGCTGCAATCGTGCAACCGAAAATGTTCACATTCACTCTGGGGCAAGCTTCAAACTTCATTTGGCTTTGTGTGGATTTATCATTCACACCCTCAAACTCGTCACGGATCTCCTTTACAAAATCTAACAAATCGCACGACCGAGAATCATTTTTTTTTTTGCAAGAACATTAACGTCTAAACTCTCTGATTCAGCATTGGAATAATTGGCATTATTAACCCATTGAATACTTTGCATGGAACTAGGGTGATTCATACCGCTATTATCCCCGACTTGTCTGTTAAGGTGGTACATAGAAAGATTTGGTGGTGGAAAGCGAGTATCCGGAAGGACCATAGCAGCAGATGCGTTAGCCCTGTTGCCATTGGATGATTTTGATCCCTCATTTCCGTTATATCTAAATCGACAACGATTCGGCAGTTGCGGATTTTTTTCAATTGTTCTAGATTGAGGTTCCCCATAGTATTCAGGAAACTTCTCATATGAGGACCGAAGACCCAACGATGTTGATTGAAGACCAAGATAATTGACTTTCATCTGTGCTATATCCAATTGTGCCAGTGCCTGTGTCACTGCTTTCGACTCCGCGTAATTAATAGTAGCTAGGGCGATTTGGATATTATCGGGCATTTGCTGGACGATGGTAAAATTCACTTCATACTCCGAAAGTGGAGGGTCAAAATACTTGGCTTTGTTCCTTTGCGAATAAAAATACTCTTGGAATGTACCCTCGTCTAGCGAATACCTTCGAACGAGCCATTGGCTTTTGAACGCAACCTTAACGGGTATGGAATAAAACTGCTCTAAAAATTGTCTCTCAAATTCCTCAAAATTAGTAATACCGTCAGAGTTCATTTGATACCACAGTTTAACTTGACCGGATATTAGATTCTCCAAAAAAATTAACTCGAATCCTTTCGGAACATTTTTGAGTCGAAAATAATCTTTAACTTCCTGTATGAATTGCTTTGGGTTGATTTTACTGTTAAAAACTGGAATTTTCGCGGTTATTTGCATATATGGCATTTGTGTGATCAAACCGCGAACAATTTCATCACTTACGTTGTTAATCGTACCAGCTTGAGGTATCACTGGTTGTTGATAATGACTGGCCTGCTGTGCTGTCCGTAATGAAGCCTCGAGTTGATTTTTTTTGTGCTTGGAGGTTCTGATTTTCGTTATAGAGTTCTTCAGATTGCTTTTTCTGTCGATTCAACTCTTCCATTGCTCGTTTCAATCGCATTTGCTCCTCTGCCAAAACGTGACGCATTTCATCCACTGTACTCATCGTATTTTTTCCTTGAATAATTCGATTAGAATTAATAATATTATCAAGCGACGATTTTTTTAGCAAAGGGGAATTTATTGTATTTTTTTGTTTCCTCTTAACCTGTGTTTCCAAACCACGGTTCAAAACAATTTGTTTATTAGACCGTGTCGCTCGAGCTACACCCGGAGATGTGTACATAAATTCCAGTTTTTTTTTTTTTTTTTTTTTAAACAACGAAACTCTGTATACTTAGTCGAGGATCTTTGCCTCTAGTTGGGCGCCAATGTAGTATTTTTTTTGTACTAAATTAACTGCAATATTTTATACTAAATTAACCGAATGGGTAAGAAGTTCAGCTTGATTCGTTGATGTCTCAAATACCTGATTTAGACTAAGTACAATTTATCAAATCACCCAAATCTCGTCATTATGACAACACTGCTCAATAATTCGAGTGACCTTGTATTTCTGTACAATCTTACCTTATGAATGTCTCTTTATTTCGCGATATTTACTTCCAAAGGAAGATCTCGTTTTCGTATTAACCTTATCTATAAGTTTCGAATTGAAACTCTGTCACATTACATTTAGATATATATATATCCTCGAAATAAATAAAACGAATACACCATTTTAATTAAACAACGATTCAACAATTTATTAATGATAGATATAGAAACGGTTCAAAGACTTACGACGTTTTCTATTATAATACCTCCGTTTCTTTGTTTTTTCTGGTTAATATTAAATTATATAATCGATACAAAACAAAATAGCAGAAAAGGCGCGTGGTCAAATTAAGTTATAAAATAAGACTAATTCAGACAAACCGACCGTTCGCAGCCAGATCTCGATGATAAGAGAGTGTGCTCGGCTCGTGTGTCCTGCGGTATCCTGCGATATCCCCCAGTGGGACAATCGCGAAAATGGGGGGATTAAATTCGTCATAATGGGGGAAATAGGCGCGACATTTCAAACCTATTTCAAATCATTACAATATATATATATATATATATATATATATATAGTATTCTTCTTTCGATCGCCAATATCTCAAGAACTAGATTTTTGAGAAATATAAAATTTTCAGCGAAAATCATCCATTACATGACGAAGATTTCAGCGTTCATTGCACTCAGTCATTTGCAATAATTTGATTACTAGTCATTTTTAAAATGAAAAAAAAAATCTAAAAGTTATCTGAATCTGCGAATAATCATATAATTATGGCATCAACTGTTGAATTCTCAAAGAAAAATTATGCAATACAAATATCCCAATGTGTAATTTCCGCCTAAATTTAATTCGTGGTTTTACAATTTCCATTAAAAGTCAATAATCTCGTAAACGACTGGTTCTAGAAAAAAGTGTTATGATATACTTTTGATAGAGAATTTAATGTTCGACAAAACACATCGATTGACATTTTTCTCTCAACCGATTCGTTGTCGTGATAAACCTAAAATTTCCAGGAAGTTTCTCATTTTCTTGTTGCTTTAGTTGAATAACTCAAGAATTACAAGGCCGATTGTCGTCATATATGACACAATCGAAGCTTCTTCACGTAACTTAGAGCTGATTACATTTTAGCGATAATGGGTCCATAGGTTTTAAAGTTATTCGTCTAAAGTAACAACAAAAATGAGAAATTTGCTGGACATTTTGGCTGTGTTGACAAGGAGGGTTTAGAACAAAATGACCAACAACTTTTTTTGTCGGAATTGAACGTCTCTAAAAAAATGTGATACTACATTTTTCCCTAAAACTACTCGTTAACGAGATAATTGACTTTTCATGAAAATTGTGCCCAAAAAAATGAACTTAGGCGGAAACTACACATTTGGAATCTTGTGTGTAGTCCGAACGACCGTAAATGCTCTTCTATTCCCGTGTTGGATTTTGTTGTGCTCTTTTATCGTTACAACCAAGAATTCGATGTTTAAAAATGGCAAATATATTGTTGAAAATTTCACCACACATTCCTAATCGAAAAACAAACCGGAATTTTAAAAAACTCATAGTTCTTTCAATTAGGAATTTCCAATTTTCTGTTGTTTTTTTTCACAAAATTTTGGTCCAAGGTCATCTTTGTTGCAAAAAAAATTTCACTGAGTCCTCCGACAGCGACTTTTGCAGCTTCGGTTTTGACGTGATTTGCTTATATGCAATATTGCTTCTGAACCTTGGCCAATCACTCAAATAATAGTGGAACAAACTCATTTTTTAACTTCCCGATATAGGGAAGTTATTGTAATCACCCCGAAAATCGAAAATCGGATTTTCACCAGATCGCCACGTTTCAAGGTCTCCCGAATCATCCTAGACCATTTTTGGAAAAATGTCTGTATGTGTGTGAGTGTGTGTATGTTCGTATATATGTGCCCAAATTTTTCGTCAACGATTTCTTGGAAACTAATGGTCCGATTCTATTAATTTTTGTTTCGATCGATGAGTCTTCATCTAACTCAGTGCTAATTAGATTCTGGAAGGAATCCAGTCAGCAGTTTTCAATAATTTCCACAAAATCGAAAGGCCACAAATCGCAAATCGGGTTAATCAACGGTCATCCATAAACTATGAGATTTAGCGCAAAATTTATACAAGAGAAGTTGTTCCCCATATAAAAATACGTATTTCATGTGGAATGACTTTTTTTCGATAATTTGCATAATTAGCGAGGTATCGCAGTCTCAACAATTATGTATGTAATGAGTGAATGAATGAATCCAGTGCTGCCATGAAGGTCTCAATGGGAGCACTTCCGTTCAGAATCGAGCGAATTACATTTTGGATGGATGCAGTACATGCAATGTTATTAACAATTGCAATTGTTTATACGATTTCACTGGGTAAAATATTAAAGTTAGCGGGAAGCTTATCTGAAGAAAACTATTCTTTATATGAAAATACAGCTTTTACGGGAAATGACTTTTTTCGATAATTTGCATAATTAAGGAGGTATGGTCGTCCGAGCAATTTGAAATTCGAGAACAATGCATATCACCAGGGCCGTTCCTTACACAACATTGCATATTCAGTATGACTTTTTTCAATATAGGTTAAAACATATCGCGACTAGAATATACTTGGCGAATGGATACGGTGTGACTATTCGCACAAGACACGGTGTCACGGACAGGGACCCGTGTATGCATAAAGGCACGGGCACACTGGAAGATTCACTTCCCGTGGCCCGTATCCCGTATTTTTCTCACTTACAAAAAAATATATCCGAACGTCCAGTAATCATCATTGTTGTTAATTTAAAAAAAATCAAAATTCTTTTTCTTAATTATTATTATTTTGCGAGCGAATGAAAACACGTTATCGTTTGAGGGATCTGTCAATCATTGTTTACGTCAGATGGCACTATCGACGCTGGGTCGATAATTGACCAACATATAAGAACCAAATGGCAGAAAATTCGAATTTGGAAAAACGGATAAAGTGGGAGAATTGATTCGAGGAGAAAAAAAATGAAATCATGAAGCGAGAGGTATTACATAAAACTTTTCTTTTAATAACCAAACACATATTTTTAAACCGCCAAACAGTTTGCAGCAGAAATGAATTGAGAGAGAATAAACTTAATTCTAATTTAGAGACACAATCGGCGGTACCAGGTATCTTTTGGCCTCTTCTTGATGTTTGCACATTGACAGTCAATCCACTTTGAACAAGACACATATTCAATTGGCTGGAATCACTTAGTTTTGCGAGTTCTGTTTACGAGGAAAGAAACCTGTAGTGGTTTTTCCAGATCCACTGGGCTTACCGAAAATCCTCCTCGCAACTGGTAAGATCAGATTCGTTGCTGCAAGGGCTAGACGCGGGGAATCCTCGGATCCACATCTCTCGGATTCTACATTTCCTACTTCACTTGGTACTTGTCTGGACTTCACCCTGATAACCTTCACTTCCTCTCCTTCACCCCATGCATTGACGATCTCGTCTATCACTGAGCAGCGGTTCTCGTACCGTAAATCACAGGAATTAAACAGTAGATCCGCGACGTTGCTACTCCTAGCATTAGTGACCTTCCTTTTTTGGGATATTGTTATTTTTTTTCGGGTTGGCGTGACTTGGATCGATAATGTAGCAAGGAGCAGTTGCTCTTGGTTAGCCCTTCCAGGTGTACCAGGTTGAAATGAAGAAGGACCAGGGGACCGTTCAGATGTACTCGGAGCGATTGAAGAAGAATCAGAAGCAAATTCAGGTGTACCAGGAGCGAATTGAGAACGACCAGCAGTCAAGGCATGTGTATCAGGAGCTCTACATCGGTGATTTTGTAATGTGTAGAGTTGGGTCCAACGTTCTGCACAAAGAGAAGTTTCAAACAGCGGCATGTTGAAAAAATTGCGCACTGCGAAAATGTGTTTGCACGGAAGATCCAAAGATGTCCGGAATTCACAGGAACAATGAGTGGGTGTACTCTGGATAATTGCATATCTGGAGTTGATGAGACACGTTTTCTCTTCCTCATTCTGAATTGGCAGTGTTAAGGCTTCCAATAATTTTAATTCTTTAGAAACATCTTTAAATGCATGGGGTGTTAAATAGTTGCAATATTTAGCTGTAGGCTCTGCATAGTTTCCAGTGAGTACCTTCGTGGGAGTCTTCAACAATTGTAAAGCACTCCTGACATCAGTTTCCTGATTGTGTGACTGGAGAAATTGGAAACACTTTTTTCCAAATTCACACAGAGGGCTGTTTCTCTATACCACCTGTTTTATAAGGTTATTCAAGCTTTCGAGGAGATTGTCGGTATAATTCCCGAAATTACCAAATGACATTTTGCAATGGATCCATTCATCTTTGATTAAATGCCAATTTTCATTATAATACTTCAGGAATTCTGCAGGGGCTTCGGCTTTGAGGTAGTCGTATACTTCTCGATACTCTTCATCGCATGAGCTGTATGCAAGCCGGTGGATTAATGGTTTCATCATTTCCTTCTCCTGTGTAGATAAGGGTGATTTTACTAACCATGCCTTGAATGCCTGTATCGTGTGGAATAAACAGAGGAAAAGTTTTGTCATGGGAAAAACAGCTCTGAGCGCATCTCGCTCGGTAAGATCTTTGTCTGTCATGATACAACGAATTTTTTTCGCGGCATCTTCATTCCCTTGTTGGAATTTTTTGCAGCCCATTTCAGCGATTCTTTGTCTTCATAGGCCAGGAGGGCTGAGCCAACTAATTCGCCTCTTCCAATACTGTTCTGCACTAAATAGATCAAGAGTGTCAAGTTTCGGTTTGTCAGCTTATACGTCCCATCCACCAGGACCATCTCTGGCCATGTTGACATGGAATCTCACATTTGTTTATTTGAAAAATATAAAGCTTTAAATACGAGCTTGTCATCGCACATTATTTCGACCGAGCAACCTGTCAAATACAGTGAAAATGAAATATTAATTATTTCTAGGTAAATGCAAAGAAGTTCCATTGAAGCAAAGTCCATCACTCACCGTATTCATCTCTCAATAAATTACAAAAAGTCTTTAAATCATTGGGAGTTTTCTCTGTCTTCTTCGCTGCAGCTTTAATGTTGGCTAGATCTTTATTGAGAAGTATTTTGTTCTTATTCGTTTTCAGATCTTTTTTTATCAGCTTGGCGTTAGCTCCCATGAGTAACATCTTCTCTACTTTGACTTTTGTCTGTGGAGATAATCGTCTGTTTTGGGGGAGTAAGTGGACAAATGCCTGAAACAGCAACAGAAAAAAAATGAAATTAGCGAATTCAATTTAATAAACCATTTTTGTCTACCGATTTTTTTTACTCACCTCTGAATTATCATGATTTTTATGACATACGTCCATCTCATAAATTTCAAGTCGATCCATTGACTTGAGATTAAGCTTTGCTTGTATGAATGCTGTACATCCTTTTTTCATCGTGCTGTTAGGAACGAAAATATTAATATTTCCATTATTCCAATTATTTTTTTTAAAATAGGGCGAAATGGACTCTGGCATTTTTTCAACATAAATCAACAACCAATTCATTTATTCAATGCAATCTAGTGTCGTCTTGAGAAATTAACCAAAGTGATATGTTTTCATGAACAATCTTATTATATAAACAATAAAATAACTCTATTTCACTCTCTTCAACTCGTTGATCCCTCCCAACAAAATAAAAAAAATAACATACCGTGTTTTTCTCTCCGTAGCACAAGTGCGCGGCACACCGAAGAAAACACATGTATATTGAATATAAACATATTGCAATGCCTTTGCTTTGGGTATTCCAGCGTACTTCGAACTACGGATTAAAGTACTGCTACCTTTTACCCAAGCTTGATGTGTTAGATGACCGTATTTTTCAATCGCGTTCTCCAGCTCGTCACTTGTGTAGAAAATATCACCGAGTCTTAACGTCAAACAGGCGTCCATTGTTGTTCTCGTCGTTTGTGCATCATCCATCGCGAAGCAGTAGTCGTGAATTTATGCAACTCATACACGCATATTCAAGTTAGGGCATCCCATACATTACAAAATTGAACGGAGACGAAGTAAGAACGACATCTCGTAAGTAATTTGGAAGCTCTTTCGATTTGTGATACAAGATGGTGCCACTATTCACAACGTCGGTAATGTAGGGCATATGACAATTGGGATAAGTGGGAAGGAGATAGTCAATCAATTCCATGGATTTGCTACGCGGTGGCGCAATACACCGAGTTTACTTCCCAACACTAGAGAGTTCCATCTGACACCCGTAATCGCCGGTGTCATCCTCCACGATTCAAATATATTTTTCTCGGCTTACTGTCCTTTGTTTTCCAAAACAGATATCACGCGTTATGTTGTGCTTGCATTTTGCGAACAATTTATGATTTGAAAGTTAAAAATGGATTCTGAAAGATACGTTATTAGTAGGAGTTTAGAATTTGATCAAGAGGACATTCTCTTTGAATGGATATATGAATTCGAACTGTAAAATAAATATGCTTATTCCATAAAGAATAGTGCCACATTGAATTCCATAATCTCATCCGGAAAGCGATGTAATCAAGCTTTAGGCTATGACGAAATTCGTTTCGGGTGCATCCAAGGGGGCTGTTTTAAATCAAAAGGGAACAATCTACGCAAAGCCAAGTAAGTACTACACTTAGAAATCACATCTCTACCATCGATCTCTTTGTTCGTAAAATCCCATTCATGTGATAAGATGATTATATTCCATCATTAAAGATTTCCCTTTTATTACCTGAAATTTGACGCTTATTGCAGGTCAATAAAATCGGATTGCCCAGCCTACATTCAATTCAGAACCACACCCGATGGCAAAGAAAAGCTGATTGTCACAGATTTCAACGTGCACCACGATCATCAATGCGAAGAGGTGATACTTCGTGACGGAGAGTAATCAAATTAAATTCACTTATCCGTGATTGTTGCACCAATAAGTCAATGAAAAAATTACGTATGTATACCTGGCCGCAAAAAATGGCAATTGAATGGCAAGTGAATGCAATTTTCACTGTTGCATAATTTGAAGCTCATTGAGAGCTAAGTGAATATGCTGAAAAAAAATTTCCTGCTGCCGGAGTTTTGAAAGGAAAATGAGTTAAAGCTAGCTTCCATGTAAGCTAGCAGAACAATGGTTGTAATTATGGAAGTTATGGAAGTGGAAAAACTGATAAAAGCATATAAAATTAGCCCCGCATTAGTTTCAAGAAATAAGTAGAAGAAAAAATAGTTCTGATGATTTTTTATTCATTATTTTGCTTGCTTACATGGAAGCTAGCCTGAACTCATTTCTCTTCAAAAACCGCGTAAGCAGAATTTTTCTTTTCTTTTTATTTGAATGTTGCCAAATTTGAAACTCATCGAGAGCTATCTCCCGGCTTAGAAAAACATTCCTGCTCACGAGATATTTAAGAAAAACGTGAGTTTGGCATATCTTCCATGTAAACCATATTTCAGTTTAAGAGAATAGTCCTTCATTAAATTGCTTTAATGAATCACTCTATTTGAACAACAATTGATGAGGTAGAAATTAGACAGAAATATTGTTAAGATTCCTTTTGGTCTTTAGATTTTACAATAAAATATTAAAGCAACATGAACCTCCTGTTGGCATCAATTTCTCCTTCAGTTTATAATCATCTGTCAGCAGGAATTTCTTTTTCAGCACATTAAATTAGCTTCAAAAACTGAGCAGGGGAAAAAATTTGCTCATTTTTTAGCCATTGCTCTGCTAGCTTACATGGAAGCTAGCCTCAACTCATTTTTCTTCCAAAACCCCTTGAGCAGGAAATTTTTTTTTCAACATATTGAATTAGCTCTAAATGAGCTTTAAATTATACAACATTAAAAATTGCATTCTGTTACTTTTTGTGGTCAGGTATACATACGTGAAAAAATTGCAAAAACAAAATATGAACTAGATATAATTTCCAACTGTAATATTCCAGCAAATTCCTTGCGTTCATTCCACGACAAGTACCTGCTCTAGTTTCTTTTATGCATTTTTATTATCGTTGAACAGGCTTTTTACGTCGAGAATCATGTGACACAGATGAGGAAGAGAAGAGGGAAACAGAAGAAGTTAAGAGAGAAAAGATTAGAAGATCGACGAAAAGAGTTGTCTGAGAAGCAACTGGCAGGAGAGAAATCAGGTAATGTTGACCCCAGTCTGCCGCAAGTTCCAGTGCCTCGACAAAATATAAGTCATCCCAAAGTCTTTACTTCAGCTCCACATTTACTGACATCACCGGACAAAGTTTCTCGATCATCATCATCATCTCTAGTTGACCCCCCTCTAGACTTATTGGATCTTACCACAGTCTCTTGGAGTAATCCTCCAGCTGCTTCCCTTCTTACACTGCGCATTCTGCGAATAACAAAATAAATTTTACTATCTTGTTGGAACATATACACGATCTTTCCGAAAGATGGTGCATCATTAGTACTCTTAATGGCCACTGCCGTGTCTTGTTTGTATACAGTTCCATCGAACTTTACCCAAGATAACAAAGTCACATCCCCGTTCATCCCTTCTGGAAGCCCATGAGTGAAATGGTCGGCATTTTCAAGAGATATCAAAGGGTGTTTAGTTCTTTTCCCTAGACTAATTACATTCTCAATTGGCTCCTTGAGCAAAAATCTATATGCGATTCGCAACTGATGCTTTTGTGCGACTGTATGAGCTGGATTTACTCGAGATGTCACTATACTGGCTGTTTGTTTAAGCTCTTTATGCTTGCCTTCACAACGAATGGTACAAACCCACCGTAATGGTCCTAATTTTTTCATGGCTAGCATGTAATGAAGTAGAAAGTGGTGCTTTGGTTTAAGAGTTCCAAACAACTGTAAATACAGTTTATGATGCCTTGTGATAAGGTTTTTCAGTGCGCGAACAGATTTCTCCGAAAAACTAGGCGCCATAACTGCACAATAAATTTCCCTTAGCATTATCCATACTTTCCAAACCTGATTACCCTTAGGAACATAGCTACCTATGAGGATACCCAGATTTAAAATTAGGAAAGCCATTTCAGATGCCGATAAAGTGATAGTTTTTTTCTTGATTTGTGCCAGAGAAATGGGAGGGGGAATGTTGGTCCCATTGGGCAAACCACTATTTACTTCGGCAAGTCGAGCATTGAATTCTATAATCGATACAATTTTGTTTTCTACAATCAAATTATGTAAGATATGACCCATCTCGTATCGACCAATACCTTCATTGATATCATGTGTAGGATCTACAGTAGGTATTTCGGTAATATGGCCAATTACAGAATTCAATACGCAGCTTTCTTTAACCCCGTGTGTACCATTCGCCACTGAATTTTCATATTTTTTTTTAGTACGCAGCAGTGTTTTTCTTTCGTTTACTTGAGTTTGTGTCATTGTTTTGGTGGCCTCACAAATTCTGCAGAAATAAGTTGAGCTAAAACTCTTTGAAAAACCTAAAAGACTGTTTAGACCAAGATTGTCACCCAAAATACGAGCCACTGCAAAATACACAATCGGATGGTCACCATCCACATCCAAAATGATCCCATCTTCCGCTAAACTTCGTAATTCTTCTAGCAAACGAGCAAAAATAACTTGATTTCCAAATTGATCATAATCCATTTCTCTATGAATTTGGGCTACAAACAAATTCTCTAATTGACTCGCGAATTCCGCTGGAAGACAGCTAATTGTGTAATAAACACCGTTTAATTTTTTCAAGCCACGGTGGCTTCCCAGAGGATTGTTAGTTTCGTATGCATCAGAGTATAAATTCAATGGCATAACCAGTTTTCCATGGTATTTACATTTAATATCTGTCCACACTTCTCCCTGCAACATCGATCTAACTGCATCATCATGAGATTCGCTTTCATTCATTGATTGTACAATTGACGAATAAACATTTGGCAATTCTAAAAACTTTTTCAACACTGATTTCATAGAAATGAATTCCAAAGTTGGTTTGATACGCAAAAACTGTCTCTTTTTTCCTCCTTGAGTAAGTAGTGACGGATCTATTTCAATTGTTTCAGGTTCCACCAGATAACCATGACTCTTCAAATACGCAAACGATTTATACTCCGTGTTGAAATTAGTTAATGAATTCTGAAGAACGTCAAGAGATAAATTCAGCTTCAAAGAATCTGAACAATTTAAAGAATTATGGGTTTCACGAATGGTTTCTATTGTGTTGGCCTGGTAATCCTGAACTAAGTTTATGATTTCATGAGCAGTCGTCCTGTTGATTGAATTGTTTGCGTATAATTTTGACGCTAAAGCGGCCGCTACCTGTGTGTGTTTCGTCTCTACTTCATATAAACAACTGGCTAGAGAATTCGATTCATTCTCAGAATTCATTGAATTCACTTCAAGATTAGTTGAATATATGAGAGTTTCGTTCAAGCTAACACTGTTGGAGTCATCGTTGTCAGGTGGAAACAATGGATTTGTTGCATCCAAATCTTTGGAATCATCAAATGTGTTATTAATGCATGTTGAATCATCACTATCATTTTTGTCTAATCGTATTTTTTTCGTTAGAATTTCATCTGACGATGAGCAGGGATCCGTGGGTATGAATTCATCCCCTGATGCATGTTTTTTTTTTAAATGACTCCTATAATAATAGATAGTACTGAATGAGGAAGTACACTGGGTAAATGGACAATAGAATCTCCCGTGAGCTGACTGATGTATGCATTTGACATGCAATGTGATTGCATCAGGTGTCTCCATTTCTTGAAAACAAATTGGACATGGAAAGGTGGCCATCTTTAGTGCTATATTGTTTTAGATTAATCACAAACGCTCTTAATTAAACTACGCCTTACTGCTCTGTGATTTTTCTTCCAAAATTCTGTTAGCAGGAAATTTTTTTTCAGCATAGTAAATTAGCTCTAAATTAGCTTTAAAACCTGAGCAGGAGAAAAAAAAATTCTGCTCATTTTTTGGCGATTGTTCTGCTAGCTTACATGCAAGCTAGCCTCAACTCATTTTTCGTCCAAAACCCCGTCAGCAGGAAATTTTTTTCCAGCATATTAAATTAGCTCTAAATTAGCTTTAAAACCTGAGCAGGAGAAAAAAAAATTCTGCTCATTTTTTAGCCATTGTTCTGCTAGCTTACATGCAACCTAGCCTCAACTCATTTTTCTTCAAAAACCCCGTCAGCAGGAAATTTTTTTTCGACATATTAAATTAGCTCTAAATGAGCTTTAAATTATGCAACATTGAAAATAGCATTCTGCTACTTGGTGCGGCCAGGTATACATACGTGTATATATTACATGACCGGTTACGAGCTATTGACATAATTACAGTTGTCGGTTGTAACTCCAAATCCATCTCAACAAGAGTTAAAGCCTGTAATTCCTTAGATGTCAGTTGTGTTAGTTGCAGTTGTGGAATGCCTTCACCTATGACAACATGACACCGAAGGTTAGTTGAATAGGAAATGGAATAAATATAGGGATAAATGAAATTTTGCTAAATCAATGAGAACTAGATAAAAATCTTAAAACGTGCACAGTCGAGAAGTTCATGTCTTTCGATTCAACCTACAAAATTTCAAAACGGTGCAACAGATTTAGCATGAGATGATAAGATTATTCAAAAAGAAAACGTTGTGTTATCAACAGCACAGACACCCTCCAATAGCCTTGAAAGTCATCATTTTTTTATGTTATGTACATAGTTTTGATTGTTCTCTTGAAACCAGTTCCATTTAATTCATTATCCAAAAATTGAATGTCCCTCAGATATTCCATATTCCAGATTTTTTTACAAATTTTCAAGATTTTCGGAAAGCATTCAATATTTCTTAACATTTTGTTTTAACTTCAAGTATCAAGAATGTATCAAAATTTTCAAAAATGAACAATTTTTCGAAATTCCAAAAAAAATTGAGAAATATTTGACATCTGCAAAAATCGTGCAAAAGTTCAAGTACAATGTTAAAAAACTTGTATTTTTGTGAAACTTGGAAAAATTGTCACCATTGTCCAAAAGTTCTACAAAACTTTCAAAACTTTAAATATAAATACTAAAATTCTCAAAATTTGCTAAAAATGTTTGCTTTTTCAAAAAAATCAAAATAACGGAAATTGTCCAAGTTTTTAACACGTTGAAGAATTGGTCAAACTTTTCTCGTGGTTTCAAAACTCACAAATTTCCAACATTGTCCAAAAATTTTCACAACTTCTCTAGGATTTTCGGAAATCTCTCTAAATTAAAAAAATTACAGATGTTTTCAAAATATTTACATTTTTTGAAAATTTGTTGTAATTGTCAAAATATTTAGTAATTTTTAGAAATCTGTCGAAAATTGTCATTTTTTTCAAATCATTCATGCTGAATAATTTTCAAAAAAGAGAATATTTTATAGAATCAAGAAAGAATTTTCTTGAATGAAAAGTAGAGTTTCTTGCATCAAAAAACTTTTTTTCTGTCTGTACGTTTCATGCAATTCATTTGATTGCTGCGGCTTTTCCATTATATAGCAATTGAATGCAATCATAGCAAAATGAAAATAAAAATGAAAATAAAAACGAGAATGAAAATGAAAATCAAATTCAAAACTCAAATTGAAAATTACAAATTTCAAATTAGTTAATTAATAAAATCATAAAACTTGAAAAGCATAGAAAAATCGATTAATCGACCGTTGGAAACATCGACGTATTCGACAGAAAAACATCACTCTGCAATCAAGAAAATATTTTCTAGAATCAAGAGAATATTTTCTAGAATCACGAAAGAATTTTCTTGAATAAAAAGTAGAGTTTCTTGCATCAAAAAACTTTTTTTCTGTCTGTACGATTCATTTGATTGATGCGGCTTTTCCATTATAGCAATTAAATGCTGAACGATTAAACTGAACCGTACAGATTTAATTCTGTCAGAAAATTAACTAAGCGAAGTTTGCTTACGTTCGAAGAAATCAATGCAATCCTCGGGGTTCACAAATTCCAAAAAATTAGTTGCAATTTCGCAGGCCATTACAAGACACTTTAAAAAAACGCATTGACACGCACCCTGCTCGGATTGATGAAATAATTTTGTTCAATACTAATTTCATAAAAATAATAATCCGATATAATATTTGTTACTAGCGATCCAAATGACTTGTCAAAATATGACGCCCCAAGGCAAGTCTGAACAGGAAATACAATGGGATCACATCCCCTCTACTAAACTTTAAAATTTGTCAAAATAATTTGGACCACCAAAAATTTGTTAATTTCCATCAAAATAATATCTTCTTGAACCAGAATGATGTTCTGCTGTGACGCGTCGAAGAAAGTGCCCTAGTAAAACAAAGAATGTCCTTCAAACGGCTCTGCAATTCGTGGAACTATCTCATATTTTTTTGTCACGAACCAAAACGATTATGCACTCAATTGAAGACGAGAATGTGTTGACATGAAAATGATATGCCGGTGGTAAAAATGCACTCCAAGTTTTCCTAATTTCAAGAAAAATGGGCCCACACCAGAACAAGATTCCGATGCGATATTTCGTTTTTTTTCCTAAGTAGCGATCGTAAAAAGGACACCATAGAAAATAATTGTAATTTTGAAAAATTGCGATTACCTATTTTCAAAATCTGAATTTAGGCTCAGCGCTTACAACAAAAATGGGAAAAAATGAAAAATTTCCAAGGGTGTCCATTTTACGCTCATTATCGGTTTTACAGACACCTCCCTTATTTATAATGATAATTAAGAGTCTTTGGTAACTTCGTAAAAAAATGAAACACAATCGACGAAAAAAAATGGACGAATATCATAGATTAAACACTATTTAACCTGATTAACTCAGCCTATGTGCAGGTAAATGCAATGGTTGGTTGTTGTATCGTCACAAAACTCTGGTTCCCGTCTAACGTCCTGCTCTGATCGCATCAATTCGGCAACTAAACATACATCGGGACCTCGGCGCCTGGCCCATTGTCCCTCCCAATTTCCCCCTCCCCGAATTATCCTACGCTGAGGAAAAATCGACTAGGACGAAGAAAATATTCGATTGCAGAGTCGCAAAATGACTTGAGACGATTCCGAATTTATTTACCTTATAACAACATGCATTAGATACAAAATTCAAATTTTGTTGTAGAAAGCAGTGAAAATGCAATTGAATCAAATCTAGAAGAAAATTTTTTGTAACAATGGACCTGCGCTTGTATCAAATCATTCCATTTTCACAACTCCGCGATCGAACATTTGTCATAACACAAAATTATAAAAATACTGATGGTATACTTACGCATTTCAAGTAACATTCGATTAAAGGAATACATTCACTATTCACTTCACTTTCATTACGAAACTTTTATGATTAACTCACGTCTGTATGGACAGAATCGCATTCTGATGTTGAAAATATTGTTTCCCGACAAACAATATTTCTTTATGACAAAAATACTCTCTATTGAGCTCTAGTCTTGACTGAGTTCCACTCTAATGGTAACTGCGTTATCGGCAAATTCACGACATTCAATGCAAGTCAGTAAATAAACAATCGAACTGATGATTAAACGATTCAGTCTTTGGAATATGACGGTTCCATGAAAGATAAACCCTATTGTAGACAGTTTGTTATCAACTTTGCAATGAACATATATCGATTTGCAATGCATCAAGCCATAATTTCCTCTACAGAATTTTATTCATTATTCAAATGATAAATTATCAAATCAACTCTATATCGCATTGTTTTATGAAATGCGTATCTATTACTCCGGAGTTACGAGTCGAAAATTTAATTCATACATTTTATAGAATTATTATTGATTCAATAAGATGTGTTGTCAAATTTTACGGGAAGAAAATATAATATTGGATGTAGTGAAAACGATTAGATTCAAATGGATTTCCCATTGTATGAAATCGTTTTTGTCGCAAATGCATGGATTTACTAGGAGACAGTAATTTTTTTTCTCAGTGTACAGTTAAAGATCTTGGCAAGTATCCACAGCCTGCTCCACGTAAAAATTAAATGGCCCAAAAGTTGACACAAGGTCAATCGGAAGAATTGAAGGGCTCAGATCCAAAATCCGTCGATCCACAATCGTCGGTGATATACGCTGGACACTATCCCCAGCCCGCTCCACGGAAAATGAAGAATGTCCCACCTTCAAGTCCATGGGGTAAAAATCAGGACCATTAAAGGAGAGTATCAAACTTGGAATCTTCTTATTCTGGAGTATCCCCAGGCCACTCCACGTATAAATAAGACTCAGAACCTTGATCTTCAAAAGTCTCAGGAGCATGATCAGTCAAAGGACTCACGAAGGACGAATGTTGAGATGCAGCCAATTCCAACTTTACCATGTTCACCTCAGACTGACAAACAGAAACCTCAGTCCCAAACCTCCTGGGGATCTTCTAGGGAATCCTTATTACCTCCAATAATTGTGGTGGAAAGTCAGAACTGCACTGAAGGAACTATTAGCTTGCAGCAAGTCGAATTTGTGCAGAAGAGAAGTCGAGGAAGTCCAGCTAAGGTGCGAACTACAGCCATGGGCAAGCCCATACAAAAGACCATACGCTTTGCAGATAAAACATTGCCGGCGAAACTCACTCAACTTCTGGATGGCATGTTTGATCCAGAAATCATCGGCAACCTCCTAAGTGGAGAATACAAAATTCCCAGGAAATGCATTGCGAAATTTTGCGCAGCAACTTTAAATGACGCTATCGCTAGCGATAGCATATCGATTTCTTCATATGCTAAGTTTTTCGATCCTGAGGCATTTTCAGATCTGAAAGCCCTGATCAAAAAGAAAAAAAAACAAGGACCTTGGTTTTGTGGGATTTGCAGTGATGCATTAGATTCAAAGGCCATAGAATGCGAGTCTTGTCTAAAGTGGATTGACTGGAAATGTGCAAACATCAAGAAGAGGCCAAAAGATATCTGGTACTGCCGATTGTGTCTCTGAATTAGAATTAAGTTTATTCTCTCTCACTTCATTTCTGCTGTAAACTGTTTGGCGGTTTAAAAATATGTGTTTGGTTATTAAAAGAAAGGTTGTATGTAATACCTCTCGCTTCATGATTTCATTTTTTTTCTCCTCGAGTCAATTCTCCCACTCTATCCGTTTTTCCAAATTCGAATTTTCTGCCATTTGGTTCTTATATGTTGGTAAATTATCGACCCAGCGTCGATAGTGCCATCTGACGTAAACAATGATTGACAGATCCCTCAAACGATAACGTGTTTTCATTAATAATAATAATTAAGAAAAAGAATTTTGATTTTTTTAAAATTAAAAACAATGATGATTACTGGACGTTCGAATATATTTTTTTGTAAGTGAAAAAAATACGGGACACGGGACACGGGCCACGGGAAGTGAATCTTCCAGTGTGCCCGTGCCTTTATGCATACACGGGTCCCTGTCCGAGACACCGTGTCTTGTGCGAATAGTCACACCGAATGGATATGTCGACAATTGCGGGAAGGATGTACACGAGCGGGATAATTAGGAACGTACAGAGACAGAGAGGGTAACTAGGCGGACGAATTTCAGTTGAATATGATTATGCGGCTTCAAAATCACACTAATTATTAGTCACAAGTTCAATTATTGATATCACTGTTGAGTTTGGTCATCACGATGGTTGCATGCTTATGCTATGCTGAAATACCAAATCGGGAAGTTTTGTTTGTGCCCCGTATGGGGCTCACGAATTTGCACACCACTAGGTTAAATAACATTTGATAACTGTAGTTTTACAAGCTAAAGTCAACCGAATGTCATAAACCGAGCATATATTCTAGGTGTAATACAGTGCTCATATTAATGTTACGATTCATTTCGAGACATACCTTTATTTGACACTTCCAGCGAATAATCTGCAGATATCTTAGCACTACATTTTGGATTTTTTTCACATAAAAAATTATTAACTAAGAAATCTTATGGAAGTCAATCATTCACATTAAATGATGCACGTTTTGATGATAAAAACTGTGAACAAGTTTGTTCAGTGCCGATTTCTGTTCAAAGCTTTTGAGGTTATGAAACGACCCTGGCGAACCTTTTTTAGGCCCGTGTAATTGACCCCCCACATATAACTTTAAATTAGTTTTTAATTTTTAGATCATTGTTTGATGATTAATTTCATTTGCTTGACTATATTTTTTTTTATAACAATTTTTTAAAATTCAGCCAAAAATTTAAAAAAGATGACCCCCCACCCTTGGAATTTTTCATTTTTTTTTTGAAATTATAGATAATTGGTTGTAGACTATTGATCGATTGTCAAAAGTTTCAACCGTTGTTTACTTGTGCCAGGATAATTAATTTTCCCTTAGCAATCGTACATTGGCGCCTGGGGAGGGAAGGTTTTAACAATGGCTGCCTAACAGGCAGGCGCCAATATACGACTGCTAAGGGAAAATTAATTATTCCCCCACAAGTACACAACGGCTGAAAGTTTTGACAATCGAACAATAATCTACAAGCAATTATCTATAATTTCGAAAAAAAAAATTGAAAATTCCAAGGGTGGGGGGTCATCTTTTTTTAATTTTTAGCTGAATTTTGAAAAATTGTTATAGAAAAAAATATCGTCAAACAAATGAAATTAATCATCAAGCAATGATCTACACATCCCAAACAATGATAAAAAATTAAAAACTAATTTAAAGTTATATGTGGGGGGTCAATTACACGGACCTAAAAAAGGTTCGCCAGGGTCGTTTCATAACCTCAAAAGCTTTGGCGTAGTGGTAGAGTATCTGCCTACTACTCCGAAGGTTCTAGGTTCGCGCTCGGTCGCCGGAGAATATTTTTTCAAAATATTTTTTCATGGATTCCGACCGATGCAGGAACTTCCGTGTGTGCTATCGGCGGTACCCATAAAATGAGACCGCCCGGCCGAGCGGGAACCTAACCCGACGCAGGGGGGGGGGTGGGTTCCATCATTGGCGCCGGCCATCGTAGGACAGGGGTTTCTGGAGGTTCACCCTGTGTTTAGAAATACGATGGCCTAAAAATGGCGAAAGTCGGCCCCAGCCGCATGGGTGAGTGTCCGGTACGCCCCCTGCAAGAATGCTTACACGGCCGCTACCGGGGGCGTACAAATGAGAGGGACGGAGAAAAAAAAAACATGCCAAACAGTGATAAAAAAATGAAAAACTAATTAAAAGTTGCATGTGGGGGGTCAATTAGACGGACCTTTTGGCGTCAGTATTTGTTTTGAGTCGGTGTCGTGCGGACGCATGTCTACCGCTCTCTGCGAAATATAAATTTCTAACGTACAGCGCTTATAGTACAGTGAAATTCTAAATCGAGTAAAAGTTTTGGCACAAAAGTGTCAAACTTAAAAAACCTCAAAATTCCCTTGGCTCCAAAAAGGAAAGCCAAAATGAGTCCTCCGATGGAAGACCCAAAGAAAACGAAAAAAACCGTTACGAAACCTTCGACTAGTGCGAGTTCAGTTCCCGCTCGCCTCGCCAAACCCTCCGACACTTCTGATGGACCTCAAGAGACTCCAAAACAAATTTCTGTCCCTCCATTAATCATCGAGAATGAAAAAATGGAGACAAAAAAATTAATCAATTTTCTGCAGAGCAACGCCACAGACAAAAATTTCAAGATGAAATTTAATGGAAGTACCACGATCGTCCATCTACGAACGCTCGAGGACTACAACAAAATCGCAAGTATCCTGAAAAGGCAAGATATAAATTTTTTCACTTTCGGTCTTAAAAGTGAACGACCGAAAAAATATATTCTGAAAGGGCTTCCAAGCAGTTTTTCACAAGACGAAATTCAAGCCGAGTTATCAAAACACGGCATCAACGTACTTTCCGTTCGCCAGTTCGTGAAAGTAAACAAAGACGGAGACACGAAAGAAAACAGGCCATTACCGATCTTCGCTATCACGGTTGGCCCGGAAACAACCTTGAGCAGCTTTGCTGAAATCAAAACGATTTTCTACCATACATATAAGGTAGAAAAATATGTAAAATCCCAGCAACCTACCCAATGCTTCAGGTGCCAGAGATTTGGCCACGCAAGCCAACATTGCAACCTGAACCCGAGATGCGTCAAGTGTGCGTCAAACCACGACGTAAAAGTCTGCACTTCCAAAACCCTGAAGTGTGCAAACTGCGGACTCGCCCACACAGCCAGCTACAGAGAGTGTTCCATGCGCCTAAAATTCATGGAAACTCAGAAAAAACGAGCCCAATCGGCCAGGCCCAGCATGGCGCCATTGGAATTGCCCGCTACACCTCACTCGGCCACGATGCAGAATCTGGAAAGGAACATCCAGTTCCTCCAGTCTCCTGCAGTCCCAGTGCCAACTCCGAGTTCTACTGCCAACACGTCCAGGCCCACCTACGCTTCCTTCTTCCCGACGGCGGAAACCTCGAGAAGGAATCTTATTACACCCACTGCTGAACCTAGGACCATCCCAATGGAAACACATGCTCCCGAATCTCATTTAAGTAGAACTAAAAACTATGTAATTACAGCGAAGCAAGTCCTTGACGAGCTAACAACCCTTAGAATCCCCGAAATCCTTTCAGAGCTTAAAGAGATGAGCTCTAAAGTCCAAACAGCCCCTACACCAATTGATAGGATCACAATGATCACATCCTATGTCCACCTGTTCTTACCCTCCCCAAACACACCTACGATTCTCCAGCAAACATAACCAACATATTAGCAATTAATATTTTTGCGCTCAAGCCTAATCTGGACGAGTTATTACACATCGTCCACAGAAATAACATCAAAATTTGTCTGATTTCAGAGACTAAGTTAAACAGCAAAACGAAGAAAATGAACTTCCCAGACTTCTCGCTGATCAGGGAAGACAGAACGGCCAAAGCAGGTGGTGGTGTTGCGGTGGCGATCCACAAAACCTTGTCACATAGAACTCTTCCGCATGATCTCCTGTCGCTCACCGAATACGTGGGAGTAGAGGTCCAAGTAAACAATAAAAAAACGAAGATCTACTCGATCTACAATCCACCGGATGTCTCAATAGATACAAACCTATTGAGGCACCTATTTTAGGATAGTACTCCAACAATTATTGTTGGAGACTTCAATGCGAAGGACTCTGCTTGGACCTCTGCTAGGCCAAACGAATCAGGTAAGATTCTCTCAAATTCTTTGACGGAACAAAAAATTAATCTGCTCTTTCCAGACGTTCCTACACACTACCCTCATAATTCAAACACTCCTAGTACTATTGACCTTTTATTAACAAACAACATCTCTATCATTAATAATTTCACCACACTTTCCGAATCCCCATCCACCAGAATCATCAAAAATTTTAAACTACGCGAAAACCGACTGGAATAAATTCAAGGATACCTTAAATGATGAGATTTCTACACCAAACCCTACTTGTAACAACACTGAAGCAATAGATCAACACATAACACATTTCACCCAAGTCATTCAAACAGCCCTGGATTCCTCCACTCCCATCCGCTCAACCAAATCCACCCACACTCCTATCCCACCCGAAATAGCCTCATTAATAAAGCTAAAAAATTACATTAGGTCAAGATGGCAAAAAACCCGAAATCGCTACCTTAAATCCGAACTCAATCAGCTGATAAAAGAAATCAGACTTAAATTAACCGAATGGAAACAATCATTGTGGGACAACAAACTCAGAAACATAAACTTAAAAGATCACTCTATTTGGCGCGTAGCAAAATATTTTAATAATACAGGTAAAAGAAAAATCCCCACACTAAAGTCAAACAACACACTCCACACAGAAGACCACGACAAGGCAAATACACTCTGCATACACTACGCACAAATACACGAAATATCGGCCTCCCGAGGCAACAAATCCTTTGAACAACAAGTCACAGGTCATGTGAGAAAAACTATCCTCAAAGCCCCTATCGAAACTCCCATAAAATTCCTCACGAATCCCCGTGAAATCACTTCCGCTATCAAAAAACTAAAAAATAAATCTGCCCCGGGTGTGGATAATATTCCCAATATAGCACTAAAAAACCTCCCAATTAAAGCAATAAGTTTACTAACAAAGATATACAATGCATGCCTCCTCAGACAATATTTCCCGGAACTCTGGAAAGGAGCGGTGGTCATTCCGATTCTAAAGCCCGGTAAGCCCCCTTCGCATCCGGTGAGCTATAGGCCTATTAGCCTCCTACCGGTATTGGCTAAACTCTTTGAGCGTATAATTTTAGCTCGTCTCAAAACCCCCATAGAAGAGTTACAACTAATGCCTATCAATCAATTTGGTTTTCGATCAGAACACTCGACCTGCCACCAGCTGGTTAGAATTACGAATGATATAAAATCCGCGAAAGACCGGAAAGAAGATACCGTTCTTCTTCTCCTGGACAGCGAGAAGGCCTTTGATTCTGTTTGGCCCACAGGCCTTATATACAAACTCGAAGGATTAAATGTCCCTAAATATCTATGTAAAATTCTACTATCATATCTCTCAAATAGATATATCCGAGTTCGAGTCGAAACTTCGCTTTCGAATAAAATAGAAATTGTCGCGGGAGTCCCACAAGGGTCTATTCTCTCGCCTGTTTTATTCAACTTGTACATTGCTTCTGTTTTTAGCAGAATTCCGAGAAATGTATCCATTGCAGGCTATGCTGATGACATTGTTTTGTACTCAGCTAGCAAATCGATAAACAAAGCTATTAGAAGAATAGAAAATGCTGCTTCTCTCACAATCAGTGAATTAACGAAATGGAAAATTCAAGTGAATGCTGCTAAAACAGAAGCAATCTTATTTACTAGCTCCAAGGCCAAGCCGACTTTAACTATTCGGAGCGATAAGATCACACCAACCGACTCTGTAAAGTATTTAGGCTTACACATCGATTCCAAACTCCTGTGGAGAAAGTATATATCTGAAATCAAGGTCAAGACTAAAGTTATCTTAGTAAGATTGTATAATTTGCTAAAATCACCCGCGCTCAGTCAATCCCTCAAACTTACTCTCTACAAAGGGTTAATTAGGCCCATTATCACCTATGGTTGTCCTGCCTGGCACAATGCAGCGAAAATGCACTTGAATCATCTTCAAGTGATTCAAAATAAATTCCTACGAATAATAGGAAATTTTAAAAGAAAAACGACTATTGTGGAAATACACGAAACGCTCGGCATGACAACCATAGGCGAATTTATCGATAGAATAAATGAGACATTTAAATTTAAGCTACAATCCCATCCTAATCCCCAGCTCCAAAACATCAATATTGACATAAAATCCAATTGGTCCCGCTGACCATCTGTTTTGTCCCACCTTTCCATATATCCTTTTCTCTCCTGCCCCTCATGCACCCATTACTTATAAGGTTTTTTAGAAGTTATTTTTCCTTATATCGAGTCATCATGTAAATAATCACAAATATCTGTAATAATGAAAAATTAGTTTACACTTCTTTCAAATTAGATATAAAGCCAACGGCTGGTGATCTAGAACGTAGCACTTAAGATATTAATACTGTATATAGTATGTATATATGACAAATGTTAATAAACAATTTTCAAGTCAAGTCAAGCTTTGGCGTAGTGGTAGAGTATCTGCCTACTACTCCGAAGGTTCTAGGTTCGCGCCCGGTCGCCGGAGAATATTTTTTCATGGATTCCGACCGATGCAGGAACTTCCGTGTGTGCTATCGGCGGTACCCATAAAATGAGACCGCCCGGCCGAGCGGGAACCTAACCCGACGCAGGGGGGGGGGGTGGGTTCCATCATGGGCGCCGGCCATCGTAGGACAGGGGTTTCTGGAGGTTCACCCTGTGTTTAGAAATACGATGGCCTAAAAATGGCGAAAGTCGGCCCCAGCCGCATGGGTGAGTGTCCGGTACGCCCCCTGCAAGAATGCTTACACGGCCGCTACCGGGGGCGTACAAATGAGAGGGACGGAGAAAAAAAAACATGCCAAACAGTGATAAAAAAATGAAAAACTAATTAAAAGTTGCATGTGGGGGGTCAATTAGACGGACCTTTTTTATACCGATTCTACCACCTTAATTATGTAATTATGGGAAAAAGTCTATAAACATTAAATGTCAGCCGGTCGTATGGTGAAGCGTCAGTATTTGTTTTGAGTCGGTGTCGTGCGGACGCATGTCTACCGCTCTCTGCGAAATATAAATTTCTAACGTACAGCGCTTATAGTACAGTGAAATTCTAAATCGAGTAAAAGTTTTGGCACAAAAGTGTCAAACTTAAAAAACCTCAAAATTCCCTTGGCTCCAAAAAGGAAAGCCAAAATGAGTCCTCCGATGGAAGACCCAAAAAAACGAAAAAAGCCGTTTCGAAACCTTCGACTAGCGCGAGTTCAGTTCCCGCTCGCCTCGCCAAACCCTCCGACACTTCTGATGGACCTCAAGAGGCTCCAAAACAAACCTCTGTCCCTCCATTAATCATCGAGAATGAAAAAATGGAGACAAAAAAATTAATCAATTTTCTGCAGAGCAACGCCACAGATAAAAATTTCAAGATGAAATTTAATGGAAGTACCACGATCGTCCATCTACGAACGCTCGAGGACTACAACAAAATCGCAAGTATCCTGAAAAGGCAAGATATCAATTTCTTCACTTTCGGTCTTAAAAGTGAGCGACCGAAAAAATATATTCTGAAAGGGCTTCCAAGCAGTTTTTCACAAGACGAAATTCAAGCCGAGTTATCAAAACACGGCATCAACGTACTTTCCGTTCGCCAGTTCGTGAAAGTAAACAAAGACGGAGACACCAAAGAAAACAGGCCATTACCGATCTTCGCTATCACGGTTGGCCCTGAAACAACCTTGAGCAGCTTCGCTGAAATCAAAACGATTTTCTACCACACGTATAAGGTAGAAAAATATGTAAAATCCCAGCAACCTACCCAATGCTTCAGGTGCCAGAGATTTGGCCACGCAAGCCAACATTGCAACCTGAACCTGAGATGCGTCAAGTGTGCGTCAAACCATGACGTAAAAGTCTGCACTTCCAAAACCCTGAAGTGTGCAAACTGCGGACTCGCCCACACAGCCAGCTATAGAGAGTGTTCCATGCGCCTAAAATTCATGGAAACTCAGAAAAAACGAGCTCAATCGGCCAGGCCCAACATAGCGCCATTGGAACTGCCCACTACACCTCACTCGGCCACGATCCAGAATCTGGACAGGAACATCCAGTCCCTCCAGTCTCCTGCAGTCCCAGTGTCAATTCCGAGTTCTACTTCCAATACGTCCAGGCCCACCTACGCTTCCTTTTTCCCGACGGTGGAAACCTCGAGAAGGAATCTTATCGCACCCACTGCTGAACCTAGGACCATCCCAATGGAAACACATGTTCCCGAATCTCATTTAAGTAGAACTATAAACTATGTAATTACAGCAAAGCAAGTCCTTGACGAGCTAACAACCCTTGGAATTCCCGAAATCCTTTCAGAGCTAAAAGAGATGAGCTCTAAACTCCAAACAGCCCTTACACCATTTGATAGGATCACAATCATCGCATCCTATGTTCACCTGTTCTTACCCTCCTCAAACACACCTACGATTCCCCAGCAAACATAATCAACATATTAGCAATTAATATTTTTGCGCTCAAACCTAATCTGGACGAGTTATTACACATCGTCCACAGAAATAACATCAAAATTTGTCTGATTTCAGAGACTAAGTTAAACAGCAAAACGAAGAAAATTAACTTCCCAGACTTCTCGCTGATCAGGGCAGACAGAACGGCCAAAGCAGGTGGTGGTGTTGCGGTGGCGATCCACAAAACCTTGTCACATAGAACTCTTCCGCATGATCTCCTGTCGCTCACCGAATACGTGGGAGTAGAGGTCCAAGTAAACAATAAAAAAACGAAGATCTACTCGATCTACAATCCACCGGATGTCTCAATAGATACAAACCTATTGAGGCACCTACTTTCCGATAGTACTCCAACAATTATTGTTGGAGACCTAAATGCGAAGGACACTGCTTGGACCTCTGCTAGGCCAAACGAATCAGGTAAGATTCTCTCAAATTTTTTGACGGAACAAAAAATTAATCTGCTCTTTCCAGACGTTCCCACACACTACCCTCATAATTCAAACACTCCTAGTACTATTGACCTTTTATTAACTAACAACATCTCTATCATTAAAAATTTCACCACACTTTCCGAATCCCCATCCGATCACCTACCATTGTTTTTCTCCCTATTTGGCAGACCAACCTCACCAGAATCATCAAAAATTCTAAACTACGCAAAAACCGACTGGAATAAGTTCAAGGATATCTTAAATGATGAGATTTCTACACCAAACCCGACTTGTAACAACACTGAAGCAATAGATCAACACATAACACATTTCACTCAAGTCATTCAAACAGCCCTGGATTCCTCCACTCCCAAACGATCAACCAAATCCACCCACACTCCTATCCCACCCGAAATAGCCTCATTAATAAAGCTAAAAAATTACATTAGGTCAAGATGGCAAAAAACCCGAAATCGCTACCTTAAATCCGAACTCAATCAGCTGATAAAAGAAATCAGACTTAAATTAACCGAATGGAAACAATCATCTTGGGACAACAAACTCAGAAACATAAACCTAAAAGATCACTCTATTTGGCGCGTAGCAAAATATTTTAATAATACCGGTAAACGAAAAATCCCCACACTAAAGTCAAACAACACACTCCACACAGAAGACCACGACAAGGCAAATACACTCTGCAGACACTACGCACAAATACACGAAATATCGGCCTCCCGAGGCAACAAATCCTTTGAACAACAAGCCACAGGTCATGTGAGAAAGACTATCCTCAAAGCCCCTATCGAAACTCCCATAAAATTCCTCACGAATCCCCGTGAAATCACTTCCGCTATCAAAAAACTAAAAAATAAATCTGCCCCGGGTGTGGATAATATTCCCAATATAGCACTAAAAAACCTCCCAATTAAAGCAATAAGTTTACTAACAAAGATATACAATGCATGCCTCCTCAGACAATATTTCCCGGAACTCTGGAAAGGAGCGGTGGTCATTCCGATTCTAAAGCCCGGTAAGCCCCCTTCGCATCCGGTGAGCTATAGGCCTATCAGCCTCCTACCGGTATTGGCTAAACTCTTTGAGCGAATAATTTTAGCTCGTCTCAAAAAACCCATAGAAGAGTTACAACTAATGCCTATCAATCAATTTGGTTTTCGATCAGAACACTCGACCTGCCACCAGCTGGTTAGAATTACGAATGATATAAAATCCGCGAAAGACCGGAAAGAAGATACCGTTCTTCTTCTCCTGGACAGCGAGAAGGCCTTTGATTCTGTTTGGCCCACAGGCCTTATATACAAACTCGAAGGATTAAATGTCCCTAAATATCTATGTAAAATTTTACTATCATATCTCTCAAATAGATATATCCGAGTTCGAGTCGAAACTTCGCTTTCGAATAAAATAGAAATTGTCGCGGGAGTCCCACAAGGGTCTATTCTCTCGCCTGTTTTATTCAACTTGTACATTGCTTCTGTTTTTAGTAGAATTCCGAGAAATGTATCCATTGCAGGCTATGCTGATGACATTGCCTTGTACTCAGCTAGCAAATCGATAAACAAAGCTATTAGAAGAATAGAAAATGCTGCTTCTCTCACAATCAGTGAATTAACGAAATGGAAAATTCAAGTGAATGCTGCTAAAACAGAAGCAATCTTATTTACTAGCTCCAAGGCCAAGCCGACCTTAACTATTCGTAGCGATAAGATCACACCAACCGACTCTGTAAAGTATTTAGGCTTACACATCGATTCCAAACTCCTGTGGAAAAAGCATATATCTGAAATCAAGGTCAAGACTAAAGTTATCCTAGTAAGATTATATAATTTGCTAAAATCACCCGCGCTCAGTCAATCCCTCAAACTTACTCTCTACAAAGGGTTAATTAGGCCCATTATCACCTATGGTTGTCCTGCCTGGCACAATGCAGCGAAAATGCACTTGAATCATCTTCAAGTGATTCAAAATAAATTCCTACGAATAATAGGAAATTTTAAAAGAAGAACGACTATTGTGGAAATACACGAAACGCTCGGCATGACAACCATAGGCGAATTTATCGATAGAATAAATGAGACATTTAAATTTAAGCTACAATCCCATCCTAATTCCCAGCTCCAAAACATCAATATTGACATAAAATCCAATTGGTCCCGCTGACCACCTGTTTTGTCCCACCTTTCCATATATCCTTTTCTCTCCCGCCCCTCATGCACCCATTACTCATAAGGTTTTTTAGAAGTCATTTTTCCTTATATCGAGTCATCATGTAAATAATCACAAATATCTGTAATAATGAAAAATTAGGTTACACTTCTTTCAAATTAGATATAAAGCCAACGGCTGGTGATCTAGAACGTAGCACTTAAGATATTAATACTGTATATAGTATGTATATATGACAAATGTTAATAAACAATTTTCAAGTCAAGTCAAGTCAAGTCAAGTCAAGTCGTATGGTGAAGTAGGTAAGGTGCCCGCCTACGGATCTAGAGTTCCTGGGTTCAAGCCCAGGTACCGGTGGATTTTTTCTGGATTATTTGATTTAGTCAAATAATGGGCACCACAAAAGTACAAAACAGTTCACCCCCAAAAGTTATACGACGAGTACCAAAAACTGTTTACAACTGAATGTTCCTACTCTCATTGTGAACGAATAACATCCGTAACTGTGTTACAAAGGAAAAAGTCGTGAGCGTCTAACGACTATAATAAGTCCAGAGCCGGCGCTAAGAACCATTGTAGTTGATGCGTCGATAACAACAAACCGATAAAATTAAATGTCAATCTTTGTATGAGGAACAATTTATGTTAACAAATTTTTTCCGTAACTCCAACCGTTTACGAGATATAGCGTTAAAAACAATTGAAATTGTTAATAACAATATATATTCTGAACCAATATCCATCAAAAACTAATCAGCTCTAAATTACGTGAAGACGCTTCGATTGAGCCATAGAGCATCTTAATCGCATAATTTGTTCGTGACAAATCGTTTTTGATAATTTTTGAGTACATACATATATAGGAACATACACACACACACACACATACAGACATTTTCTTAAAAATAGTCTCAAAACGTTAGAAATACCTTAAAACGTGGACATGTGATGGAAAATCGATTTTTCATTTTCGGGGGCAAAACAATAACTTCCCCTACCGGGAAGTTAATTATAGACCTCGAATCTTGGCTACGTCAAAATTAGGAATTTGGAAAATGAAAAGTAGAATGGTAATAGCGATTGAGAACATTACGATAAGAAGTTATTCGTTGTCCTGTAACAGAAATATAACAAATTAAATACGTTTATGATTAATTATTGCTTCACAAATGTTTATTTTTCAAACTTGTCTTACAATACAAAAAAAAAACATTCGTACGGTTCACATCATAACCTATATTTGAGGATTCACACAGATCAACAAATCATTTTCCAATGATATTTTGGGTAACTGATATTAATGAATGTCTTGCTCACACCTCTAATTTATGAGCAATCGTAATATTGTTAACATTTTTTCATAACATACTTTATGTTATAACGGAACAGCTGTATTGACATTATAGCGTTTTAGTTTAATTAACTATCATTTTTTTAGCATAATCCTACTAGATTTTATTCTAAGCCAATATCAAGCACAAAATAACTCATTATTCATTAGTCGAAGACACAATTAGCGTATAATTATGATAAATCAACTTTGGTTCATTTTCATACGCCAACATAAATTCTCGCAGAAACAATAAATACTCAATTAATGCCTATAACATTAATCTTACAAAATAGCCTTAGACCAAATTTGTATTTTACATTTTGTAAGCAGTAGTTTCTATATTCTTTTTATAAAATAACTCATTTGATAACATGTGAGCCAATTTTAAGCGCTTCACTGTTGGTTGAGGATACGATGTAATTTTGGCTCATTTTACTATAGATTAAATGAAAACAAAACTGGATTTTAGTATGACAATTTGTTACTTTATGAGAATATCATATTGTGGATCAGCTAATTTATACGATAATTAGGAAAATATTTCACAATAACCGCATAACTTGGATTGCCTTTAATGATCCGTAAAACAACCAGGTGAATTCGTGTTAGATTTTCATAACATATGAGGCATGCTCTGTCAATCGAGCGCATCGAAATCTATCTGACAATCCTACACCCTTTTTTTCGTTACATAGTCGCAGAACAAAAATTAAAGTCAATCCGAGAATTTATAAAAAGTTTAATTTGGCATGGAATGCCGATGTATATATATATATATATATATACTGATGAAAAAAAATTTCAAAGGATACTTTGTCATTGTTTTTTTTTTGAAGTTTTTGAGTTTTGGATTTAAATTTTCATTTCAAAATATCCAATTAAAGCGTACTTTGGTCCCAATTATTTTCAAAATTTTGAAAAATGCCATAGTGCAATAAAATTAGGTTTATGAGGTAAAGTTTGATGTTTTTATTTTTTGGATTGCGTATACGGTCTGATTCTTATTTGTTTGAAAAAATAACCTGAAAATCTTCAATTTTCGTATCAATTTATCAAGATACAATATTGTTGGTGAAATCGTCTAAGAGTCCAAAAAATCGAAAAAAAAGCAGAGTACTGGCGCGAAGCGTCCGTATAATGGGTTTTTACAACGCGTATAAAGAAAAAACGATTCGAGTATAGTCCTACATCATGGCCGGAGGTGGTCGATTTGACGTGGAATGCCCCTTATAAAGATTTGGATAGAAGAACATGGAAACCCCTAATTTGGAGGATAAAAATCTGTATACTGCATAGTCTACTGATCGTTGATTCTGAGGGAATTATTGAAAAGTGACTCTAGAATTGAATGTACTCATTTCGTTTTGCCACGTGCGTACCTTTTTTCGTTATTTTCTTTATCTTGATCATCTGTGATAGATCTCTTAAGAGATGCCAGTGTTCGCTGTCCGCTGTTCGTGGAGTTTTTAACGCTATTTTTAATTGAGCCCGATTACGAAGAGGATAAGACTCATCAATTGAGATATCTTTCATACTTTTAATCTTCAAAAGAGGAGCACCTGGCTTAGTTGTTACAATTCGCCCAACTAATTTTAGGAGAACTATTTTAGGAGAGATCTTCTATCTCAACACACAATATGTAAATGTCATCTGCAATTACGCCAAAGGCATGATCACCTTTGGAGCTCGTCCTTGTGATTCGAAACTCAGTCTTTAAAAACGCGGTAACGCCTATGACAAAAAAAATACTCGTATTAATAAACCAGAAAATTACCCGTATCGTAATGATTGTAAGGCGTTGTCAAATACCATATGATCAATTTTCATTTTAACTCGAAGTGATTAACTATCGCGAATGAAATAGTAGTGAGAAAGTTTGATATTTATATGGACTAGTGCAAAAAATACAAGTCAGGTTATTTGAGGCAAAGAAATATCATGAGATGACTACTTTTATACTTGCCTAGTACCCCACTGACAGATATGGCATCCTTGAGAGTGCTGACGGGGTAGTTATCGATAGCTTTGAATCGTCTGTTTCGGCAATCCTAGGTACCCAGAACCTGAATGTTACGCTCCTTTTGTATGTGAAAATCGTAGGGATGAAGGGTCCATTGTTGGCTCTTATACTGCTTGAAGTTAACCTTTCCGATTGTTCCTCCATCCACTTGGAGAATCTGTAAACGATGAATTGAATTTATCTTAGCTATGCTATAAAAAGGAATATTTATAATTCATATGATTCTTGGAACATGCAAGACTATTCAAAAAGGTTCATCGGTAGGATTTTCAATAATGGTCCGATTTGAATTTTTGAATTTTTAATTTCAAATTTCAGAATCTTCAATGTCTTAATTCAGATTCTCTATTTGCAATACTTACAGAAAATGAACATTGAATTGCTAATTTTTGGATTATGGAATTTACAATTTAAGAATTAGAGATTTTTTCAAATCTAAGTCCAAACCGAACTCCCTAACAATGAGTGTCAGCGACTCCGCCTGATTTTTTCTTAAATAGATTGATTCAAGACAAAAATTTTGAAACAAAAGTTTAGTAGTATGTTAACATTCAGAAAAGTTATGATATGTAGAAAAAATATTTTTTCTCGGATTTTTGAAAATTGAATTTTAATTTTCATGCTTTTTGTAATTTACACTCAATTTTTTTTCATACCAAGTTTTTCATGTCAGGGATGGAAAACAATAGTAAAAGCTTTAAAATGAGACCTTATATGTAGTATTTGCCATTATTGTATCGCAGTGACGATATATATAATTTTTGTCTATATAATTAAAATATCTCAAATAATTTTTTTTTAATCTGAAATTTTTACAAATAGTATCCATTAGCTGACTAATATAATAACTTTCAAACGGGGTTTTGGATGAATATCTCAGTATATACGGAGCATTCAACCATCTTCATATGAACTCTTTTGTAGAATTTATTGTTTTCTACATTTCGAGATATTGGTCAATAAATTAATCTGAAAGTAAGTAAGCTCATTATGCTTTATCAATCCACTACTGATAAGATTTATTGAAATCCTGCGAAAAACTAAGCGCACTTAAAGTGAATATATTAGTCGTCTAATGGATGATTTTTGGTGAAAATTTCAGATAAAAAAAAAATACTATTTTGAGATATTAGCAATTATGTAGACAAAAACGATATATACCGTTTGTATATACACAGAAATTCGACATCTTCAGAAATTGCTGTTATATGACAGAAAACAGAAGAATAACAATGAAATTTTCCAAACTCCAGAAAAATGCTTTTTTGCAAAAAATCTTTTTTTTGAATATTAAAACATTTATAAACTTTTTTTGTCAAAAAATTTGTCGTGACTCCAATCTATTTCGAAGAAAATGGGAGGCAGATTCGCTGACTCCCATTTTTCGGGACCTCTTGATGTGGTTTCGCTCATATGCGAATTTTAAATCGCAAAGTCCTCAATCACATTGCATCGACAAAACTTACGTCATTTTCTTTCACTTTGGAGGTCCAGGAAACAGCGTTATCTTCCCAGAACACCACATTCACTCTATTTCCAGCGGTATTATTAAGACGAACGGTTAGAATCCATTTTTTTGAAATTTTAGCCTCACGAAGGACTTCTATATTTTCGATAAACCCCGTAAGCTCCCTGTAATCATTTGTGGTTACTTAAAAACACTCTTACCGATTGTTTCAAGACGAGAAAAAAAGAGAAAGAAGAGTAGGGTAAAGTTTTCAAATTTCTGACAGTTTTTGAAAATTTGAAGAAAATTTATAATTTTGAAACTTTTTTAAAATTATTGAAATTTGGGAAAAACTTTTTTGAAATCTTGAAATTTTGAAGATTTTGGTAAATCACGACAGTTTTGGAAGTGTTGAAAATTTTAAAAAATCCAAGCATTTAAAAAATTCTGGAAAATTGTTGAACTTTTTGAAAAATCGGCAATTATTTGTAACTTTTTTTCAAAATACAGAATTGTTGCTTAGTTGGTAGTTCGAGCATTCGGATTATAAAATACCTCCTTATTTTGACATTAAATGTCATATGAGCAGATACTTAATTATTTTGTAAATCATTTTTTCAGAATTCAAAATTCTCTATTATTTTGGTAAATGTATACAAAGGCATGGCAAGAACATAATAGCGGGGGGGGGGGGGGCTGGGGGGAAGGCTTTGTATACATTGACCAAATACTGCGAGATTTTGAAGCCACCCTGGTTGCACGTTAATCGAATATATGTATATAGGGGAGGGCCGGGCAAAATGGAACAGCGGGGCAAAATGGAACGCAGGGCAAAATGGAACACTACGGAAACGCTCTCTCGAGTAGGATAGAAGACTTTTAACAGTATTTAATCTGAAAAAATAGTTTTAATACAAAAATTGTCCAACATAATTAATGAGTTTATTGAACCCTGATTGAACTGTGATTATTGAACGCTTCACTAGGGGTGTTTTCTGCTTCTTCTGGGCCTTCCTCTGGGTTTAGGATTCTCCTTCTTCTCCTTCTTCTCAATTAAACCATCAATATACTCTTTTCTTGTGAGAACTTCTGCTCGACCTGGAGCTCGACCTCTACGAGTAGTTGGATTGTCTACATATTTAATAGATTTAATATCCTCTGGATGATGGACAAAAGCTCCTCTGCTAGATGTGCTCGGTTGAAGTTCAGCTTCACGTTGAATTAACCTTAACCTCATTGATAACGGCAGATCATCCAGTTCTAATGATTGGAAACGTTCAGGTGGACTGACATCTCTTGGTGAGATTGTGGAATAGAAACGTTCAGGTGGACTGAAATCTCTTGGTGCGATTGGAGATTGGGAACGTGTAGGCGAGATTGGTGAATGGAAACGTTCAGGTGGACTCCATTCTCTTGGTGAGATTGGGGATTGGGAACCTGTAAGCGAGATTGGTGAATGGAAACGTTCAGGTGGACTCCATTCTCTTGGTGAGATTGGTGATGGAAGTCTGTCCTCAGCTGGTCTCGACTGAGAGAAAATTCTCATCCTCTTCCTGAGGGGCTCGTCTGATACCACGACAATTCCCTTGGTGTTTCTTCCTGAGGCGGTTGATTCTGGGGGATGGGAATGAGGCAACCGATCATATACTTGCTCACCTGCAGAATTATCAGAAGTGTATTGCTTATCCAGTGACGGTGCTTTTGGAAATGTAAAGTTCAGAGGTTGCGACAATACGTCTCCAGCATCATTCGGCTCATCGGCTTCATAGGTATCTCCAGCAGAGTTTGCATCACCAGACTGTGTATTTTGAGCAGTGTCTAGGTTCAAAGGTGGGAAGTCATGAACTGAGAGTCCGCTTAGAGATTGCGACAATTCTTCTCCAGCATCATTGGGCTCATCATCGTCCTGGTCATCTCCCCTAATACTCAGGTGGTCAAACTGTCCATTCTCATCACCTGCAACATCCTAGTCAGACGAAGAAAGACAATAAACTCGTCGATGACGGGCCCGCGGCCTAAGTAGTTCGGTGGACTCATCTGATGATGAATCTTCAGAGAGCTGATGACTATTAGCTGGCCGAAAACCAGAGCCATCCCAGTAGGCTTCATTCCTCCAGTAGGGGGTTGGGATATCAGACTCTGATCCATTGGCCTCGCCATCCTCAGCGTTCCTCTCTTTCTCCACGTTCTCAGCGTTCGCCTCATTCTCTGGATGTTTTTGACCTCTGGCTACCCCTGGAGCATCCCCGACTCCACCTAGTGGCTCTCCTGCGAGGAAATTGTCATCGGTGAAAATATTCCTGTTCAATGGGAAAATCCCACATGCTCTGAAACCACTGATAGCATTACGCTGAATTGATGCTCGCTGAAGAGCCTCTCCAAACAACTCTGCAATTTGTTGGTGGCATACAATTCTTGGGGCATGTGAGCGGAGCCAGATGGCAACAGCATTCGCATAGGCTGTTTGCAATGGACGCATGCACGTAACGTCTAATGGTTGCAGTCGGTGAGTGCAGTGCGGTGGAAGACAAATGATAATTACACCGTTAGTAGCAGCATATTGAAGTACCTCCAGGTTGTATTTATGTGATGGATGACCATCACATATCAATCCCACCGGATCATCGACTGATGCCCTAGCAAAACCCACAAACTTTTTGAACCAAATATAAAAAGTTTCTTTGTCTATCCAGCCCTTGGGCGTCCTGACGAATGTGCTGCCTTGCGGTGCGCCAACTGTGTAGTCATTTTTATTCCCTGGATAAACAAACATGGAAGGCATATGTTCCCCCGCTGCTGAAACACACATCTCAACTGTGACGAGCTGACCTCTTTCAGCTGAAGTCCTTGTTCCCACTTGTTTCTTGCCTTTTCTGCCAATGATTTTTGGCAGGCATTTTGGCACAGTCAGCATCCCAACTTCATCAACATTCCAAAGCCGATCTGCCCCGAAATTATACTTCTCCATTATCTCCTCAAACACATCAAAAAATTCACCGACCTTTTCTCGACTGAACCCCTTGGCTCGAGCAGCAGACGTTGCTTCCGGCTTGCGTATTGATAACACTTTCCCTCTTTTCATGAATCCTCTCAACCAATCTGGACCGGCCCTCTGCTTCTCCTGATTAAATGGGTGTTTGATTTGATTCCTCTTGGCCAATTCATATCCAAGTTCCCTTATTTCCCCAGGTGTGAGCCCATACAGGCGATTCTCCATGCAAAGCAAATAACTAGTCAATTTCTTCTCTTGCTCTTCAGTAAAGACTGGTTTGAAGTGTCCCAACTCTGAAAAAAAAACAAACTATAATGAATTAATTCTCGGCAGGTTTCATGATAGGCATAGTATTATCAAGACTTTCAAAGTGGAAAGACAGAGTTTCATTATCCATCATATTAAAATTCTATAAAAATACCAGGGAAAGTTACATTAAAACCGGACTAAAAACGTCACTCACGATATCTAGCAGGCTAAAAACGCCACAAGTGCCTGGCAACATCCAGAAGACAACGAGTGAATCCACGAGGATAACACCAGCAGATAAGAGGACTCCAAGACACTGAGGTTCTTCCACTATTTCTATAAAATTCCATGAGCAGTTCTATTGTCATTCTTCCAATTATCTCATACTTCTGTCAATGAGAAACTGTCTTCTCAGTGCGAAAAATTGACGATTTGCGTGGGAGGAAAAAATTAATATGGGAGCATATTTTGAAGAAACAATCAGAACAATATGAGAACAATGGACTTACCTTTTTTTACAGCATTTGCTATGGATCCATCCTCCTGGTACTTCTTGGTACGTCTGAATAAAGTGGTTGCTGGAACTCCATATCGTTTTGCAGCTTGCCGAAAACTCAATGTGTTTGCATTTACATCTTCAATAGCTTGTTGCATTGAATCGGATTGCCACGATTGACGATCCGTTGTTCTTCGATATTTGCCAACCATTCTGCTAGCTTAGACGAAAAACATTTTTTTAATTAAAATAACCCTGCATTCACTGCAGATATTTACTGAAACAAGATTATAAATATCTCAATTTTCAGCAAAATTCGACAAAAATACTTAGCTGATTGAGATGTCACACGAGCACTGATCTTCAACACACGACAATGTCGAACAAAGACTGGTTGTAATTTCTCCAAAAACATTGTTTTGATGTTATGCTCATTTCAATTAATTTAGCTAGCCCGCCACCTCCCATTAGTGTGGTGCGCCGCCGCGGTCCAAGTCTAACGCGGTAGTATGCCGTATTCAAACACAACAATTACCGTTGTTATTTTGTATTTTTTTTTCAATACAATAGAGTATGTGATTGATCTTTCACACCGCGAATCTATTTATACCATTCATTTTCATTCTTCCCAAATTGGAAATCAGAAATGAAAACAATATGAAGAAAACCTTGGAAAAATGCGTAATGTAACCTCAACATGTCATGTTCAGACGGTTTTTTTATTTTCAAATTTTATTTGCCTGGAAAAAATGTGTGAAAATAGACAAAGTGTCTGGAAAAAGGTGTTTTTCCCCTAACAGTCTGAAAAACAAAAAGTGTTGCGTATTCATTCCTGAGTTGTTTGCGCTAGTGTTCCATTTTGCCCCCCCCGTTCCGTTTTGCCCCGCTGTTCCATTTTGCCCGGCCCTCCCCTACTTACATCATAATACTTCCTGGAAGAAATGCATCGATTTCGTCACTCGTTGTAAATTCATATTCCTGATGTTCCATTTCAAGGATCAATTCCTTGCTCCATTATAACCACAATCGATTCACGTTTTGTTTTTCGCGAGGTTGATTTCGCCGGTAGTAAACAAATATATATGGGGCATTCCAGGCCAAATTTACCATTTTGAAACCTGACCTTGTCTAATTCAGTTCCTATATTTTTTTCTGGATGCTAGATGACGAAAAATGTATCCTAATTTTTTTTTAGATTTTTTTGTTAATTAACGTTTTTTAAATATTTTTTTTTAGCCAATTTCCACCTGCCATAATGTAAAAATCTGAAAAAATTCACAAAAATTGACAATTCAAAAATAAAATTTTTGAGCCATATTAAAAAATGGCGTTCGACATAGATCATCTGTTATGGCCAAAAAACCATTTTTTGTATATTTTTCACCAAGAAGTGTCATAGAAATAAACAAGTTCTTATGATGACATGATATTTTTAAGATACCTGATGATGAATCTTGCAATTATTTTTGCAATAAAACGATCCTTACACTTCTCATTAGCAATCCTAATTGTCTATAGTACTTTATCGCAAGAACGATTATAGACAGAAAAAAGTCTTTAACGGATGTTGTTCCTTATGTAAAAATACACAGTTTATATATTTCCTTTCTAGTTGTGATATTCTAGAAGATATTGCGGATCGAAGCTCAGCAGATAGCGAAATCTAATTATTGATTAGATTAGAATCAAAGTATTTGAAAGAAAATAGCAAAGATACCCAATTTGTGCTTCAATTCCTACGTGTCACATTTCCTTCTTTACCGACGCACACAAGAAAATCCGGTAATGCCCGCCAGAGGGTTACCGTTGCGGAAATACAATAACCAGTTCCACCTTATTAATCGTTTCCCCCTTCCATCGCAGTGCTCCAAAACTCAACAAAATGGACGCATGTGCTCCCCTCGGAAAATAAAAAAATTGAATTGAATCAATTAAGGTGTTCAATAACTAAAAGAGGTTTACATAGTTCCTGAGTTACGACGAAATAACAAAGTGAAATTCGTGGAGGCGGCCTACGTTATATACTTCTCGATTTTAGAAATTTTTGTCAAAAGACACAACGGACGCAGTTTTTCGGGAGATTTTCAGTGGTAAGCCACCAAATTCAACAACATGCTTTCCCATCATAACACTCAATGTTCCCTTAAAAATACAATGTCAATATTTTTTCCGGTTGTGTCGTTGCACTGTTGATAGACATAACATGGGCCCCGTGAAACATGGTGATCGTTGCTGCAATCCATTAAACAAGCCGAATCACACCAAGAAAAAAGGGTTGCGGCCACCTTCAAAAAGATTGTGCACGACCTGGAATTTGGGAAATATGGATAGGCTATGTGTGGATTGCAGGATGGAGTTACTATACGCAGAACCACCATCAACGTCTGTTTCAAATGCCGATGATGAACTCGCAAACACAGATCCACCACCAGCGCCTGCTGCAAATAGCGACGATGAACATGAAGAAGCGCAGATTGACAATGATATGAATGTTGAGGAACTGTATCCTCAAGAAATTCTAAAATCGTTTGCGAGCAGTGGACCGTCGAATGTTTTGAGTTCATTAAGTAAGATCTTGAAATTTCCATATTTTCTCTTATACTCTTATAACCAGCGCCAGGAAGTTGATTTAATTGAAAAATTAATACTAAAAAAATTATTAGTACGATTATTTGACATGCCTATGAAGGGTCGGAATTTAGTATTTGAAAAAGAATAAAAGAAAGTGAAATTTAATGGAAATTATAGAAATTCCAGATAGTTTAATAGGGAGAGCGCCAGACCGGCAATCTGGAGATATAGATTCGACTCTTTCTCTGGCACATTTCCCTAATTTTTTCTGAAATTCTCTTATTTACAAAATACAAAATTTAGAGGAAGGATTTTTAAATAGATCAACTTCCGGGCCTTGCTTATAACTGACTCTATATCAATTTCTATGATTTAGGTTCAGGAGCTACTTCATCAGAAACTCTACATGCAACTCTATTGAGTATTAATACGCGACTACCTGCAATGAATGACGCTCTGGGAATATTAGATCAGTCTCCAATTCCAAAGAAAAAATTGAGCGATGAATCATGGATACATAAGAAGGTGGAGAAAATAGCTACCAACTTGAGATCATCATTGGGCGTCGATTGTGATGCAATGGCCAACAGTAGTACTCGTGATCTTCAAGATATCCTTGACAGATTAATGAAAAAATATCATGATGCGGCGACTACGAATTCTGAAAAAATTCAAATCCTCACAATTTTACCATCACATTGGAGTGCAGGAGAAATGGCAAAGGCAATGGGTGCGACGAAATATATGGCAAAGAAAGCGAAGGAGCTTGCTGAATGTAGGGGAGTTTTGGCTATGCCAGATAAAAAACTAGGTAATGAAGTGCTATAAGAATAGAGGCTGAAAGACTCATGAAATGTATAGTATTTTTAATTTATCATTTTCATATTGATTTTTTTTTCAGTATGAATATTATCTCATTATAATTAGAACATTCCATGCCAAATTTAGTGTTTTAAACACTGACCTTCTCGGAATGGTTTTACTTTTTTTTCTATGACTGTATGATGAATGTCCAGAATTTTTTCTAGATTTTTTTCAGAAAATACTGAAAAAAATCACAAAAATTCAACGTCAGAGCTTTTTTCAGCATAGAGAGTCATACAAAAGAAAATCAAACCATTCCGAAAAGGTCAGGCATTAAAACAACAAATTTGGCATGGAATGTCCCTATATTATTCTATTATGTCATCATTTCAATGATGATCACTGCAGGTCGAGCTGTCTCTGAAAATACGAGGACCATGGTACTGGCATTCTATAATGACGATCGAGGGACTACGCTTATGCCAGGCATGAAAGATTTTGTGTCGGTTAGAACTGAGGAGAACACACGTATCCATGTGCAGAAACGGCTAATTTTATCCAGTTTGAAGGAGTTTTATGAGGACTACCGCACGCAATATCCCGAGGCTAAAGTTGGCTTCTCCATTTTTGCTTCACTAAGACCCAAACATTGTGTTTTGGCAGGTGGAAGTGGCACACATACGGTGTGTGTGTGTTCTATTCACCAAAATGTGAAGCTTATGATGATAGGTGATTTAAATTTCTCCCTTTTAAATTAAAATCCCTCAAATCAAGATTGTGTCTCACCAACCTTTTATTTTACAATTTTTGTTCTTTTCTGGTTTTTTTAGGAGCTAATTTGAAAGGGTTGTCGGAAGATGCACCTCACCCTCTGGATGATTATCGTGACTGTATTAAGTTAGTCGTATGTTCCAATCCATCACCAAACTGTTATCTTGGTCAATGTCCTGATTGTCCTGGTACATCAGTTGCATGATTTACTGGAGACCATTTTTGAGGAGAATAACATTTCGAATGTAGTCTATAAGAATTGGGTATCCACTACGCGTGCTAATCTAGAAGAATTCATCAAGAAATCTGATGACTTTATCGACACTTTTTGCGAAACGATTCAAAATCTTGTGCCTCACAATTTTATCGCTAAGCAACAGGCATCCTTCATGAAGGAGACAAAAGAGTCACTTCAAGCCAATGAATTCTTGGCTGTTTGTGACTATGCAGAAAACTATGCATTCGTAGTGCAAGAAGCTGCACCAGGATTTCATTGGAATAATGATGCAGCCACAGTCTATCCAGTTGTGCTCTATTTTAGGGAAAACGAGGTGATTAATCATCGAAGTTTGGTAATTATATCCAATTGCTTGAATCACGATGCAACTGCAGTGTATGCTTTTTCAAAAGTTGTAATTGATTTTATGAGAACTCTCAACAAGAACGCCACGAAGGTTCACTATTTCTCCGACGGAGCACCACAACAGTTCAAAAACTGGAAATATCTTCTAAACTTGTATCATCACAAAGATGATTACGGGATTGATGCTGAACATCACTACTTCGCCACTGCACATGGTAAAGGGCCCTGCGATGGAGTCGGAGGAACATTGAAGAGAGAAGCAGCACGAGCTAGTTTACAACTTCCTCTTGATTGCCAGATAACAAAACCAGAGCAACTATTCGAATGGGCCGATCACCCTAACCACCTGCCAAACATTACTGTGAAATATTGTCCTCAAGAACAGTACGATGCAGCAAAAGAATTTCTGAAAAGTCGCTTTGAACTAGGAAAGACGATTCCAGGCACACAAAAAATTCATTCCGTGATTCCTAATGTGGATGGTCGACTATGTGTGAAACCTTATTCTAGTTCTAATAATTGTACTTATCCGAGTATTGTGAAGAAAAAGAAACTATAAAAATCGAACCACAGGAGTATCCTTCGTTTCTTGATCCTTCGCAGCTTTAATTGGCAATATCTTTTAGATTATCACAGCTAGAAAAAAAATTCATACCACATAAAATGTGTATTTTTACATAAGGAATAACATCCGTTTAAGACTTTTTTTCTGCCTATAACCGTTCTTGCCATAAAGTGCTATAAACCATTAGAATTGCTAATGAGAATTGTAAGGATCATTTTATTCCAAAGATAATTGCAAGAATCATCATCAGAAATCTCAAAAATATCATGTCATCATGCAAACTTGTTCATTTCTCTGGGACTTCATGGAGAAAAATATACAAAAAACGGTTTTTTGGCCATAACGGATGATCTATGTCGAACGCCATTTTTTAATATGGCTCAAAAATTTTATTTTTGAATTGTCAATTTTTGTGAATTTTTTCAGATTTTTACATTATGGCAGGTGGAAATTGGCTAAAAAAAATTATTTAAAAAACGTTAATTAACAAAAAAATCTAAAAAAAAATTAGAGTACATTTTTCATCGTCTAGCATCCAGAAAAAAATATATGAACTGAATTAGACAAGGTCAGGTTTCAAAATGGTAAATTTGGCCTGGAATGCCCCATATATATACGAATCTCTACTGATAGGTATCGCTCAGATACCACTTTCACGTGACTCACTGATAAATAAAAAATTTGATCTTTTTTTGTATATTTCTTTGCAACAAATTAACAAATTTGGGAAGCTATTATTATAAATATCAAATAATACGTCATGGTAATGCTTTCTAATGCAAGTACGTAAAAATCGTACAATTCGTCTCTATTTCGTAATCCTAAAATACGATTTTTTGCCTAATATTACAAAATTGCAAAACCGATCACAACCAAAATCCAATCAGCCCTAGACTTTACCAAGACGCTTCGATTGCGCCATACGTCATCTTGATCGCATAATTTGTTCGTGAGAAATCGTTTTTGATCATTTTTGAATACATACATACATAGGAACACACACATACAGACATTTTGTTAAAAATAGTCTCAAAATATTAGAAATACGTTAAAATGTGGACATTTGATGGAAAATCGATTTTTCATTTTCGGGGGCAAAACAATAACTTTCCCTACCGGGAAGTTAATAATAAAAACCAAAACCATAACCAAATATCCAAAACCCAAAAAACCAAAACCGAAGAACCAAAATCAAAGAACCAAACCCAAAAACCCAAAATCAGAAAACCAAACCCAAAAACCCAAAAGCCAAAAACCAAAAAAAACAAAACCAAGAAACCAAACAATTTTTTACAAACGATTTTAGGTTTTTTTGGTTTATCGGTTTTTTGGTTTTTGATTTTTGAATTTTGGTTTATTGGATTTTGGTTTTTGGGTATTGTTTTTTTGGTTTTGGTTGTTGGGTTTTGTTTTGGGTTTTAGATTGTGTTTTTTCGTTTTGAATTTCTGGTTTTCGTTTTTTGATTTTTGGGTTTTGGTTTTTTGGTTATGGTTTTAGTTTGTTTAGTTTTGGGTTTTTGATGTAATAGAAAAAAGTTTATTCCGTTCATTCTTCAAGGTGTTACTGCTAAGTTGCAAAAAAAACTAGCAATAACTCATTTTTTTCCTAATTAAATTGAATTCCAAATTTTTTTTCTACTCCAAATTAAGTCTAACTGAGCTCTAAATTATGTAATAAAAAAAGTGGATTCTCCTCAATTTTACTGCCAGCTTTGCATACGTTTTATACAAAACTACAAAAGCAGGAAATATTTTGCAAGTATCTAAAATTAGGGCATGATACTGATTCCTTTGGGTGTAATCGACTTTGAGTTAAGTATGAGTGCAGGAAAATTTACAATATGCACCCCTTTTTGCTGGGATGTTTCGATCATTTACGAGTTAACTCATGGTTCAAAATGCGAAAATCATTTCGTTATTTTCCTCCCTTTAATTTTGTAGAATGCCGAAACGTTACGCTAACATCAAATGGATCGGAGGAGGAGACGATGGGAAAGTCACAGCCGGGGTGCCTACGGAGTACATTAAGAATTTTAATTACGAAGAATTTATGTCAGACGATTTCCATTCCGATGAGACATATGTTATTGAATGGAAACAGCCGGGGAAGAAGCCGCCAGCGGGATGGCCTCTCTATAACGGATTAATCCTTGACGTTGCAGGTGAGTCTCTAAAATTGTCATGGGTTGTGATTTTCCTTTCATTTTATGTCGATGTTTTTTTACGTTATTTCGTATCAAATTTTTTACTTGCAGCAAGTATTGGAACGCAAGAGCGTTAATTATGTATATCCCAAGTCCCCTCGAGATATAACGCCACAACCAAACATCACATTACAATCCCAGGACTCCCCTGTAATAGCTTCTGGATCACGTGAAAAACGGGCTTCTGAGACACCGATCCATTCCAACGTTAAGGTAAACAAAGAAAAAGTGTATTCCTATGAAATAATAGAAAATATGCCAGTTATCAAAACCTCAGTTCGGTCCAGTTTCCTCTATCGCAAACAATAGTTTCACGAAAACATTTATAAACCATCCTAAGGTGATGATGAAATTTTCATTTTCACATTTTGCTTTTGGGGGAAGGAGAATGTTACGGTCTATCGTATAATCTTAAATTTCATTATTATATCAATCAATATTGAGAATGGAACATATCGAGTCATCATTACTGACAAATCAATTTTAAATTTAGTATAGACTTTTTATCTTATCCTTGCATCGATTTTGCATTTCTTATGTCAATAGCAAACAGCAATTCAAGCGCATTGATCTCAGGCAGATATCAAGTGAGGAAGAAGATGACGCGGAGGAAGAACAGTTTGATACTACTCCTCTGACCACTTTGAAACATTCAGAAAAGACGACGAAAAAAGCAGTATCGATGAAAGGTAATGAGCACACTTATATCTCATATTTTATTGTGTGAATTATTGTTTTGATCTGTATATTTCATGAACTTTTTTCTTATCAAGTACGTGCTGATGTGCTTCACAATGAGGAGGACACTGACTCAATTCGACCTAACGAGCCTAACAATATCTCCCAGACAGAAGAAGTGCCAAGTGGTGGTATTTATGTCCTTCATTTTGATGGTTTCATTGATGTTTATGCCTAATATGACCTAGGAATTGGGCGAATCAACTTCCTCCTGATTGTATCAAATATATATACACTATGTTCAGGTAATAATGAGCATCAACAGGAGACTGAGAATGCACCAAAGCAGAATGCAAGGAGAGCACGGCAAAATATTAATGGTATTTAGTTATTATTGCTAATTTTCGTGATTTTTATTCATTTCATGTTATATTGTTCTTTCTTCCAGTAGCTGAGGAACGTTATGTCATCGCACTGCAAGATTTGACAGATCTCACAAACCTACTTCGTGAGAATCTAAGAAATCAGCGACGGGGAGCCCAAAATGAGGAACCAGCTATGGTAAAAACCATGATATTTAGATATTCAAACCAATGAAATCGCACACTTTACATTTTTTCATTGTCTTATTGCGATTTTGTGGCCCCATTTTTAATTTGACGAATATTTTATTGGATTATCACCTGAAAATCTTCTAACCATAATCGGTCTTTTAAGAGAACTCCATGAACAAGGAGGTTATACTTTTCCTATCAGTTTTAGAGGGAGACACTCCTAAAATCTAAAAATCCTGTGCATTTTCAGAAGGTGAATATTTGAGACCAGTTATACTTTCTGTCTTTTGAGAATTGAACGATTTTATCAATTTCATTTAAGTTTTGATACATAATTCGATGTCTTTTAGTGTTGAGGAGATTGTGCTAGAATTTCGCAAAGATATGTCTCACTGCTCATTTAGAAAAAGTACCGAAATTTTCGCAATTTCAAGAGATATCGAAACAAAACTTTACACATGTTACTATTATGCAGTGCAGTCAGAAAAGCACTTTTAATTTCGTCAAACTATTTGAGTTCATCTCATTCCTGATAATTGTTTGCAAAAATAGGTAGAACTCGGTCCCAGGGGAAGTGGGGTCATGGTATCACAGCTACAGTGGCAGGCAGCAAAAGAACAAAGGACGTTCACTGGGATGGCAACATGTCTTGTAATGTCCGTGTTCGACCGGGAGACATTGTTGATCAGCAACGTAAAGGGTGGTAAAAGCAAAATCCATAAAGCTGTTGACGATGCACCCAGACATCGAGCATTAGATAGCAAAATACTTGATGGGATTGCAGGTACGAAATAGCGAATTCATAAATAAATGAATTTATTAATTAATCAAGCTGATCTAATATTATTTACTCTCTCACTGTATTTCTCGTAAAATGATTAACTTGCTGTAATCCTGTTATACGTATACGCTCCTCTATAAACGAGTATTAAGCTATGCTCAATTTTCATAAAAGATGTTATACAATGCATTATTATTTTAATTAATATTTATCTATTAATTTACTATTCATTATTGATATTTTTTTATTCCATTCCCACAGCTTCTGTTCGGAAAGAATTTCCGAGCGCACTCAACAGAACCGCCATGCACACTGCTATAAATGGCAAGTTGTCAGCTTTGAGAAGAGAACGACGTCAACAAAATGCAACACCAGCTGCTGCTCATGCTGAGCCAATATGAACCTCAAGTTTGGTCCTTGTTTCCTTATTTTTTTAAGTTAAAAATATTTTTTTAAAAAGCACAAATTACGTATTTTGTGCACGTTATTAAGTATAAAAGTAGTTTTTTTCCTTGAATTTATTATACGCCTTTATTCCATGTACGTATAGTTTGAATGTAAAAATATTTTATTGTTCTCTATAAATTCTTTATAAATAAATAAAGTTTAGTTGTGATGTACAATCATTCTCGATTATTTCAATATCGATCATCCATCTAAATAAAAGTCAATGTCATTTATTCCTTCATTATATGTATATATGTGTAATATATTTTAGATATATCCCGAATAGATAGCCCGTATATTTAGAATTTATTCATTCCTATTTTTTAAATACATTTCATAGGATGTTAATATTTCATATATTGCGAATGAAAATGTCGTATTGCGAATGCACGGAATCAAACTTTGGGTAATCATCGGGCCTCAGCTAGCAATAGGTCACGTGGTGATTTACTCTTGTCTCGGCAATGGAAGTATCAAGGTGTGTATTTTGTCTAGCGTTAAGCGAAAATTTGTGAACCAGAAAAGAGTCGATTCTAAGACGCCATCTAATTTAGTTAAATAAATATTATCCACAATTCAAACTGAGTACAGACATTATTATACTTTTGCCTTATTTCTTTCATTTCCTTCCCTTCTCTCTCTGCTTTTTTGGGTCTTCCAACTTCCCACTCCCTGATTCGAGTCAAGCAACCACTGTTAGTGATCGATAAACTTACTGGCGCTCAATTTATCGATTAATTATTGAGAAACTGTCCAATATTAGAAGAAACAAAACGTGAGCCCTGGCAGCCCTTAACCCAAGCCGCGCCAGATGTGGGCCTTCTATGATTAGTTATAATTGTGTAATAATTTACCTATTTTGTCGTTTATTTAAGTTCTCCGAAAGTTGCTGTATTTATTTAAAAGAGGAGGGGGCTCAAATTCAAAAATTTGTAAATAACAAATCAAAGGTTGTTTTGCTCAAAAATGCATAATTAACTTCTCGATCTGGGAAGTTATTGTAATGACCCCGAAAATGAAAAGCGGCAGATCGCTGAAATTTTCACGTTTCTCGACGTTTTGCATCATCCTGAAGTGATTTCAGAGAAGTGTCTGTATGTGTGTGTGTGTGTGTGTTTTTTTTTTTTTTTTTTTTAAAAGAGAAAGAAGGAAGCCAACTTCCTTCCTCACGCTTCCTTCTTTCTCTTTCCTCCCTTTTTTTTTTTTTTTTTAAATCTTTATTGAAAACAAACCAAAAAAAACTGACAAATTAAAAGTACAAATACAGGAAAAAAAAACAAAAACAAGGGACAATACCCCTTGGCCTACACTAGTAGAAGGATAACCTTCTATATCCCAGTATCCCCAAATCACGACGGAACATCTGCGGAGCAATACTTCGTTGCGTAGGGGACGACAGCCGCGGCTTCCTCAGTAGCGAATCCTTTCCGGTCGTTCACGGTAAGAAGATCCTCCATTTACTCTGGGTTTTTCCGAAGCTGCTCCTCGCGGCGCAGCTCCTGCAGAACCTCCATTGCGAAGTCGCTTGTCGCGTTCCATGCTGCCTCTGATGACAGCATAACTTCCACAAGATTTCCAACATTAATGGGTTTGCCTACGCTATTTTCCCATATAGACCGTTGGACGTCGAAACGCGGACATGCAAAGAGAACATGTTCCGCGTTTTCCTTCATTCTTGGACACTTTGGGCAATCCGGAGAATCCTCATGCTTAAATTTGTGAAGATATTCCCGAAAGCACCCGTGTCTTGAGAGCATCTGGGTTAGGTAGTAATTGACTTGTCCATGTGATCGGTCAAGCCAGACATCTAGCTTCGGAATAAGTCGGTGAGTCCACCGGCCTTTGCTCGAGGCGTCCCACTGCAGCTGCCATCGCTGGATGCTGTGGTTTCGTTCTTCTGTCCTCAGTTCCACTAGGCTCAGCTCAGTTGATGTTTTGCGTGTGTAGAGTCGCCTACGCTCTTCCGCTAGCACTTCAAAAGGTAGCATCCCAGCAATGACACACACAGCATCGTTCGATACTGTGCGGTATGCGCTGATCACTCTAAGGGCACTCAGTCTGTAGACTGGAACAATTTGCCACCGAGATGCTTGGCTTCGTAATGCATCACTCCATATAGGAATACCATATGTTAATACCGACGTGACAACTGATGATAGCAGGAGCCTTCTCCTCTGTTTTGGCCCTCCAATATTTGGCATAAGTCTTGCAAGAGCAGTCTTCACTGCTCCTGCCTTACTGCTTGCATGTTGAGCTTGCTGTCTAAAACTAAGTCGGGCATCAATCATAATTCCCAGGTACCGTATGTAGGGCTGGGAAATTATTTCGTGCTCACCGACTTGCAGTGTAATTGTCTCTATTTTCTTCCGGCTCGTAATGAGGAGTGCCTCAGTCTTATGCTCCGCAAGTTGTAACCCAATCGAGTCCATCCATTGTCGTATCTTGTTAAAAACATTCTCGAAAATGAGCTGGAGCGTGGAAAGGTGTTTGCCCACGATGACTATGGCTACGTCATCCGCAAAAGCTACGAGTTTGGCCCCCGCCGGTAATGCTATTTTGAGCAAGTCGTCATATACGATATTCCACAAAAGAGGACCCAACACTGAGCCTTGAGGTACCCCCCCAGTCACCCTATATGTTTTAGGACCAACCTCTGTGTCATATCTGAGTACTCTGTCGGTAAAGTAATTACCTACCATCTTTTGCAAATATGCCGGTACTTGCAGCTTCGACAATGCCGCGAGGATGGGATCCCACCGTACCGAGTTGAAGGCATTTTTGATGTCCAGGGTAACAACCAAGCAATACTGCTTCGTACCTCCTTTCTATCGCCTGCCATCTATTGCTTTTTTTGCTGTTTTGACCACCAGGTCTATAGCATCCAACGTGGATCGTCGTCGTCTGAAACCGTATTGAGCTTCGGCCAATAGGGGTTCCACCACTGCCTCAATTCTCTGATGTATAATGCGTTCCAGGATCTTGCCCGCCGTATCCAGCATACAGAGTGGACGATATGATGATGGCTCGTCCAGTGGCTTTTTCCCCTTGGCGATAAGCACGAGTCTCTGTTGCTTCCATCTGCTGGGGAAAATACCTTCCTGGATGCATGTATTATACATTTCGAGGAACATGCCGGGTGCTGCATTGATGGCGGCTTTCAACGCTATATTTGGCACACCATCGAGACCGGGGGCGTTGTTGTTGCCCACTCTACTACAGGCCTGCAATAGTTCCTCAGCTGTAATCGGCGGTATTCCGTCGATAATAGCACCCTCCACCTGCTTTTCAGTCACACTCATTTGCTGGGGGAATAAGACTGAGACAATTCTCTCCAGGAGCCTAGGACAGGTTGGTGATGGCATCGGCTGGCTCTTGAGCCGCGTCATAACCACCTTGTACGGTCTGCCCCAAGGATCCTTCTCCACTTCCTCCAACAGTTCGTTCCAGCAGTCTCGTTTGCGAAGCTTTATGGCCTTAGTAAGCTTACGCCTAGCGGCTTTAAACTCCCCTTCGAGACTTTCGGGGTTGGACTTCTTCCTTGCGCGTTGCCAAGCTCTCCTCGCTGCGAAACATTCCCTGCGGAGGGTCGCGATTTCACCGCTCCACCAATACACCGGTGGCCGTCGGTTTCCACTAAATTTCCTGGGCATAGTGGCATCGCAGGCGTCGGTGTGTGTGTGTGTGTGTTCGTCAGTATGTGGCAAAATTTTTCGTTTACGTTTTCCATGACCTTTCATCCGTGAGACAATTCATCTCACCGACAACTCATCTCCTAGACAACTCATCCCATAGACAATTCATCTCCCAGACAATTCATATCCTAGACACCTAATCTCAATGGCAACTCATCTGCAAGATATACATACACACAGACACCTGTCCAAACATACATACCTACACATATATACACAGACACAGATACACATTTACATACATACACATATATACACAGACACAGATAGACATATAGACACATACACATATACTTACATGTGTCGGGGCTTTGGCGTTCAGTATTTGTTTTGAATTGGTGTCGTGCGGACGCATGTCTACCGCTCTCTGCGAAATTTAAATTTCTAACGTACAGCGCTTACAGTACACTGAAATTCTAATTCGAGTAAAAGTTTTGGCACAAAAGTGTCAAACTTAAAAAACCTCAAAATTCCCTTGGCTCCAAAAAGGAAAGCCAAATGAGTCCTCCGATGGAAGACCCAAAAAAAACGAAAAAAGCCGTTACGAAACCTTCGACTAGTGCGAGTTCAGTTCCCGCTCGCCTCGCCAAACCCTCCGACACTTCTGATGGACCTCAAGAGACTCCAAAACAAACTGCTGTCCCTCCATTAATCATCGAGAATGAAAAACTGGAGACAAAAAAATTAATCAATTTTCTGCAGAGCAACGCCGCAGATAAAAAATTCAAGATGAAATTTAATGGAAGTACCACGATCGTCCATCTACGAACGCTCGAGGACTACAACAAAATCGCAAGTATCCTGAAAAGGCAAGACATCAATTTTTTCACTTTCGGTCTTAAAAGTGAGCGACCGAAAAAATATATTCTGAAAGGGCTTCCAAGCAGTTTTTCACAAGACGAAATTGAAGCCGAGTTATCAAAACACGGCATTAACGTACTTTCCGTTCGCCAGTTCGTGAAAGTAAACAAAGACGGAGACACCAAAGAAAACAGGCCACTACCGATCTTCGCTATCACGGTTGGCCCGGAAACAACCTTGAGCAGCTTCGCTGAAATCAAAACGATTTTCTACCATACATATAAGGTAGAAAAATATGCTAAATCCCAGCAACCTACCCCATGCTTCAGGTGCCAGAGATTTGGCCACGCAAGCCAACATTGCAACCTAAACCTGAGATGCGTCAAGTGTGGGTCAAACCACGACGTAAAAGCCTGTACTTCCAAAACCCTGAAGTGTGCAAACTGCGGACTCGCCCACACAGCCAGCTATAGAGAGTGTTCCATGCACCAAAAATACATGGAAACTCAACAAAAACGAGCTCAGTGCGCCAGACCCAGGCTTGAACCAATCGATTTGCCCGCTACACCTCACTCAGCCACGATCCAGAATCTGGAAAGGAAGACCCACTTCCTCCAGTCTCCCGCAGTCCTGGAGCCAACTCCGACTTCTACCACCAATTTGTCTAGGCCCACTTACGCTTCGTTCTTCCCATCGGTGGAAACCGCGAGAAGGAACGTTGCCGCACCCACTGCTGAACCTGGGACCATCCCAATGGAAACAATTGTTCCGGAATCTTATTTAAGTACCACTAAAAACTATATAATTACAGCGAAGCAAGTCCTTGACGAGCTAACAACCCTTGGAATTCCCGAAATCCTTTCAGAGCTTAAAGAGATGAGCTCTAAACTCCAAACAGCCCTTACACCAATTGATAGGATCACAATCATCGCATCCTATGTCCACCTGTTCTCACCCTCCTCAAACACACCTACGATTCCCCAGCAAACATAACCAACATATTAGCAATTAATATTTTTGCGCTCAAGCCTAATCTGGACGAGTTATTACACATCGTCCATAGAAATAACATCAAAATTTGTCTGATTTCAGAAACTAAGTTAAACAGCAAAACGAAGAAAATTAACTTCCCAGACTTCTCGCTGATCAGGGAAGACAGAACGGCCAAAGCAGGTGGTGGTGTTGCGGTGGCGATCCATAAAACCTTGTCACATAGAACTCTTCCGCATGATCTCCTGTCGCTCACCGAATACGTGGGAGTAGAGGTCCAAGTAAACAATAAAAAAACGAAGATCTACTCGATCGACAATCCACCGGATGTTTCAATAGATACAAACCTATTGAGGCACCTACTTTCCGATAGTACTCCAACAATTATTGTTGGAGACTTCAATGCGAAGGACACTGCTTGGACCTCTGCTTGGCCAAACGAGTCAGGTAAGATTCTCTCAAATTTTTTGACGGAACAAAAAATTAATCTGCTTTTTCCAGACGTTCCCACACACTACCTTCATAATTCAAACACTCCTAGTACTATTGACCTTTTATTAACTAACAACATCTCTATCATTAATAATTTCACCACACTTTCCGAATCCCCATCCGATCACCTACCATTGTTTTTCTCCCTATTTGGCAGACCAACCTCACCAGAATCATCAAAAATTTTAAACTACGCAAAAACCGACTGGAATAAGTTCAAGGATATCTTAAATGATGAGATTTCTACACCAAACCCTACTTGTAACAACACTGAAGCAATAGATCAACACATAACACATTTCACCCAAGTCATTCAAACAGCCCTGGATTCCTCCACTCCCATCCGCTCAACCAAATCCACCCACACTCCTATCCCATCCGAAATAGCCTCATTAATAAAGCTAAAAAATTACATTAGGTCAAGATGGCAAAAAACGCGAAATCGCTACATTAAATCCGAACTCAATCAGCTGATAAAAGAAATCAGACTTAAATTAACCGAATGGAAACAATTATCTTGGGACAACAAACTCAGAAACATAAACTTAGAAGATCACTCTATTTGGCGCGTAGCAAAATATTTTAATAACACCGGTAAAAGAAAAATCCCCACACTAAAGTCAAACAACACACTCCACACAGAAGACCACGACAAGGCAAATACACTCTGCAAACACTACGCCAAAATACACGAATTATCGGCCTCCCGAGGTAACACATCTTTTGAACAACAAGTCACAGGTCATGTGAGAAAAACTATCCTCAAAGCCCCTATCGAAACTCCTATTAAATTCCTTACGAATCCCCGTGAAATCATTTCCGCTATCAAAAAACTAAAAAATAAATCAGCCCCGGGTGTGGATAACATTCCCAATATAGCACTAAAAAACCTCCCAATTAAAGCAATAAGTTTACTAACAAAGATATACAATGCATGCCTCCTCAGACAATATTTCCCGGAACTCTGGAAAGGAGCGGTGGTCATTCCGATTCTAAAGCCCGGTAAGCCCCCTTCGCATCCGGTGAGCTATAGGCCTATTAGCCTCCTACGGGTATTGGCTAACCTTTTTGAGCGAATAATTTTAGCTCGTCTCAAAAAACCCATAGAAGAGTTACAACTAATGCCTATCAATCAATTTGGTTTTCGATCAGACCACTCGACCTGCCACCAGCTGGTTAGAATTACGAATGATATAAAATCCGCGAAAGACCGGAAAGAAGATACCGTTCTTCTTCTCCTGGACAGCGAGAAGGCCTTTGATTCTGTTTGGCCCACAGGCCTTATATATAAACTCGAAGGATTAAATGTCCCTAAATATCTATGTAAAATTCTACTATCATATCTCTCAAATAGATATATCCGAGTTCGAGTCGAAACTTCTCTTTCGGATAAAATAGAAATTGTCGCGGGAGTCCCACAAGGGTCTATTCTCTCGCCTGCTTTATTCAACTTGTACATTGCTTCTGTTTTTAGCAGAATTCCGAGAAATGTATCCATTGCAGGCTATGCTGATGACTTTGCGTTGTACTCAGCTAGCAAATCGATCAACAAAGCTATTAGAAGAATAGAAAACGCTGCTTCTCTCACAATCAGTGAATTAACGAAATGGAAAATTCAAGTGAATGCTGCTAAAACCGAAGCAATCTTATTTACTAGCTCCAAGGCCAAGCCGACTTTAACTATTCGTAGCGATAAGATCACACCAACAGACTCTGTAAAGTATTTAGGCTTACACATCGATTCCAAACTCCTGTGGAAAAAGCATATATCTGAAATCAAGGTCAAGACTAAAGTTATCCTAGTAAGATTGTATAATTTGCTAAAATCACCCGCGCTCAGTCAATCCCTCAAACTTACTCTCTACAAAGGGTTAATTAGGCCCATTATCACCTATGGTTGTCCTGCCTGGCACAATGCAGCGAAAATGCACTCGAATCATCTTCAAGTGATTCAAAATAAATTCCTACGAATAATAGGAAATTTTAAAAGAAGAACGACTATTGTGGAAATACACGAAACGCTCGGCACGACAACCATAGGCGAATTTATCGATAGAATTAATGAGACATTTAAATTTACGCTACAATCCCATCCTAATCCCCAGCTCCAAAACATCAATATTGATATAAAATCCAATTGGTCCCGCTGACCACCTGTTTTGTCCCACCTTTCCATATATCCTTTTCTCTCCCGCCCCTCATGCACCCATTACTTATAAGGTTTTTTAGAAGTCATTTTTCCTTATATCGAGTCATCATGTAAATAATCACAAATATCTGTAATAATGAAAAATTAGGTTACACTTCTTTCAAATTAGATATAAAGCCAACGGCTGGTGATCTAGAACGTAGCACTTAAGATATTAATGCTGTATATAGTATGTATATATGACAAATGTTAATAAACAATTTTCAAGTCAAGTCAAGGCTTTGGCGTAGTGGTAGAGTATCTGCGTACTACTCCGAAGGTCCTAGGTTCGCGCCCGGCCGCCGGAGAATATTTTTTCTAAATATTTTCTCATGGATTCCGACCGATGCAGGAACCTCCGTGTGTGCTATCGGCGGTACCCATAAAATGAGAGCGCCCGGCCGAGCGGGAACCTAACCCGTTGCAAGGGGGGGGGGGTTCCATCATAGGGACCGGCCATCGTAGCACAGGGGTTTCTGGAGGTTCACCCTGTGCTTACAAATACAATGGCCTAAAAAATAGCGAAAGTCGGCCCCAACCGCATGGGTGGGTGTCCGGTACGCCCCCTGAAGGAATGCTTACACGGCCGCTACCGGGGGCGTACAAATGAGAGGGACGGAGGAAAAAAACATATACATACATACACGTACATACATACCCATATACATAGATACACATATCCACACATACATCCATACACATATCCACACATACATACATACACATATCCACACATACATACATGCACATATCCACACATACATACATACACATACCCACACATACATACACATATTCACACATACACACATATACATATCGCCAACTCATCCCGTCGACAACTTACCAATCACAAACTAGCCGCACCTTCAATTTCGAATATTGTATTCGAATTTATAGACAACAACAACACGTCCAGAATAATCCTAACACCAGAGACATCATTGTGTTATAGAAAATTCCAGTGCCATTCAATGGTATCGTCAGTGTGATCCAAGTTATCAACCTGCCAGTACCAATTCAAAAATGCCTCTTCAGTTTATAATCAGTAACAGAGGCAAACGACAATTATGCAGTAATGGCTACATTTACACTGTAACAGCGAAAAACTGTAACAGCGGCAATTTTTAAGCAAGCCAATGTGGGAAGGGATGTTTCTTCAAAAAAGAAAAGGAGATATCGGGACTATGATGCAAGACTTAAAGCAGTTGTGAGTGGTTACACTAAAGACAACAACATAACAGAATATTTACTCGGTATTGCACACAACATTAAATTATAGAAGTGAATAGCCTGATATATTCGATTATAAGCTCATTACTACAACATTGAGAAATTAAGAGCAAATTTTTAAAAAATTAAAATAATATGTTTACTATTCATTTACGATGAGATGTCCGTGGGATGACTTGTTAGTAGGTTGAGTTGCCTATAAGATGAGTTATCAGTAGGAGGAGTTGTCAATAGGATGGGTTGTCAGTAGGACGAGTTGTCAGAAGGATGAATTGTCAGTAGGATGATTAGTCTTAGAGATGTATTGTTTGGAGATGAATAGTCCGGATGAATTGTCATAGGGATGAAACGTCTGGACGCCCATTTTCTCCGAAACGGATCATGCGATTCGAATAATTTTTTTTTCAATCGTTGCGTCTACTCAAGTATTCATAATTATCTGCTTCATAAATGAGTCAAATTTGGAATTCTCAAAGAGGCATGTTTTCCTTATGATAATAACAGGGGTCACATTGATTAACCGTAGTATATTGGAGAAGAATAAATTTAGTAGGTTGTGCTGAAAAACCAAATCGGGAAGTTTTGTTTATGCCCCGAGTAGGGCACACACATGCACACACCACTAGTTTAAATTTAGGTTGTTTCGCATATTAAAAAATGAGACAAGAAAAGTCTGGACTTTTTTTCTATATCATTTAGTATCATTATCTATACCTATTTCTACCGAAATTCTGATTTATTGAACGTATACAAAATATGTGACAGTCGAGGTTATGGAGAATTGGAAAAATCTGTGCCAGATTACCCGGAGAACACGTGAGATCTTTATATACTAATAGAAAGAAATGTTACAATTGATGATTTAAATACATTTTGTTGTTTATGTGCACTGGACCAGCGCGCGGTCGGGAGCCATTGGTGCAAGCGCCGTGAGTAAAACTGCTCAGTATAGAGATGCGCGCCAAAAAAAAAGGAATTCAAATATTTATAATTATCTACAGCTCCAAATTCCATTTTTTTCCTTCCCATTAGTATATAATAGTTAATGAGGGGAAATTATTTAGTTATTAAATAATTTATTTAGTTATAAAATAGATAGAAGTTATTTAGTTGATAAAATAGATTGCCAGTGGCAGTTCTGTGCCGATACTGGGGCCTCCACGGTATATTGTATAACTTTCCTCGCCAACACTCTGAGCGCCGTTAACCTAGCAAACCAGGGTTGTGGAATCGAAGCGGCAATGGGGCCGAAGTTACCTGCTTTTTACCTGCTAATTTTCTACACAAACGAAAAATTTTCTGAATCCATAGTTTACTCAAAATTTCGATTTTTTGGTTTTTTCGCGTGAACTCAGCAAACCAACCCCAAAAAAATGGACCAGCAATGCATGCATCCTCAGGTACGAATTACCTGCTAATTTTCTACAATCGGGAAAAAATTTTCCGCCGCCATTTTTTCCCGGGAAATTGAATTTTACAATTTTCCGCGTAAACGTAGCAAATCAACCCCAAAAAAATGGGCCAGTAATGCATGCATCCTTACCTACGAATTACCTGCTAATTTTCTACGATCGGAAAAAAAATTTCCGCCGCCATTTTTTCCCGGGAAATCGAATTTTCCCATTTGGCGCGTGAACCTAGCAAACCAACCCTAAAAAAATGGGCCAGTAATACATGCATCCTTACCTACGAATTACCTGCTAATTTTCTACGATCGGAAAAAAATTTTCCGCCGCCATTTTTTCCCGGGAAATCGAATTTTCCCATTTGGCGCGTGAACCTAGCAAACCAACCCTAAAAAAATGGGCCAGTAATGCATGCATCCTTACCTACGAATTACCTGCTAATTTTCTACAATCGGGAAAAAAGTTTCCGCCGCCATTTTTTCCCGGGAAATCGAATTTTTCCATTTGGTGCGTGAACCTAGCAAGCCAACCCTAAAAAAATGGGCCAGTAATGCATGCATCCTTACCTACGAATTACCTGCTAATTTTCTACAATCGGGAAAACATTTTCGGGCGACGTTTTTTCCCGGGAAATCGAATTTGACTATTTGGCGCGTGAACCTAGCAAACCAACCCTAAAAAAATGGGCCAGTAAAGCATGCATCCTTACCTACGAATTACCTGCTAATTTTCTACAATCGAATGAATCAAATGAAATTTTCGAACGACCATCCCTCTTTAATTACGCCAATTATGCAAACGAGTCATTGTACATAAAATGTGTATTTTTGCAGGGAGAACTTCTTTTCATAAATTTTTCGCTAACTCTAATAGTTTAGGCAGTAAAACGTTAAAAACCTATTGAATTTGTTAATAACAATTGAACCACTCATTTTTTCGGGGAAATCGCTTTTTCAGACTTGAATCACCATAGACAGTGCCGATAAAAAAAACATAACACACTACTTAGACCGCGCACAACCTTGACCAATTTTAAAAAATTTTGGGGTAAGACAACTTTTTGAACTGCCATTGCTCTTTAAATATGCAAATTATGTAAAAAAGTCATACCATATAAAATGTGGGTTTTGGCATGGGGAACAACTCCTTTCGTATAAATTTTTTAATAGTTTGGGCAGAAGAACGTTATAAATAATTGAATTTGTTAATAACAATGGAACCACTTATTTTTCGGGAAAATCGCTCCTTACAGACCTGCGCCTTGGCGAGAGGAACATTTAAAAAAAAAACCGTTCACACAAAAGTGGGCACATACGCACAAACACACACACACACACGACGTTCGTCTCAGAAGTTGCAGACGGTCATGAAACGTGCATAAAACTGAAAATTCCAAGGATCTGAGACATGTCAAAATCGCGGTGATTACTATAACTCCCCTATCGGGATTTTTTTTCAAATCCTATTGAAGTTTACGAGTTTGCTCACCAACTTGTTCCAAGTTATCGCCTTGAACCCGAAATCATCACTTGATTAATTAATTATTAAAAAATGTTGATGATTTTTTTTTCAATTTCAAGGATGATTTGGAAATCTCCCTGGAGTTCCCGGGTTTGATCGCCCTTGGAGTTCCACATGTTCCAGTTGACATGAGCTCCAATCAATTAGTTGTCAAAAATTGATCAATTTCTCTCATTTGTTGTTTTTAAAGGGTGAGCAAATTCCTTTATAATTTTCTGGAGTTTGCTCAGTGTTCAGAATTGAAAAAAAAAGAATAGAAATATAAATTTGGACGATGGTTGGTCCAGCTTAATATTATCCTGGACCAACCATAAAAATACAAAAAAATATAAGAGATGAAAAAAACAATTGTATTCGCGCCTCTTCCTTCGAGATCAAACGTGTGGTACCTTCATCGCCCTGCCGATACATCACAGCCTTTAGAGTAAACCAAAAATTTTTCGTTGCTGGTTCCACTCTGCATAACAATTGCCCGCGTATGTCATTCCTTTTTGTTGTGCCGAAGACGTCACATCCAGCCCGATAAAAATATCATGGGAAAACCAGACAATCATCGACAGATGAACGAGATCACTTGGAGAGGAAAATTCGGAGACTACAGGATGAATTAAAAGAAACCAGACAGAGGAAAAAATTACGAAAGGGTAGGCTTGGACAATTATCACTTAATCAAGGTCATACCATGACATAGGGGTTGTCAACGGTCATTATATTTCACTGCTGGTCCAACCAACAGTTGAAAAAAAAAAAAAAAAAATCCAGATTCTCTTTCGGTCCAACCGATTGACGAAATCTTCCACTGACTCACGTTTGGTCCAACTAAACAAAAAAAAAAAAACAGACAAACAAAAGACGTAAGTATATATTGAATACAGAAATTCTCTTTTCCAGAGCGTAGAGGCCGTTCTCCAAGTTCGAGACCTCGACATCAAAAATTACAACGTAACAAAGATCGCTCATATTCAAAAGAGAACTATCGCTCACGCCGTCACCGAGCCCACTCTCGTTTACGGAAACGAACATGCTCTCCAAGACATTCACGTTCTCGTTATGGCGGCAGCACTATGCGATGCAATTCTTCCAATGATGATAAAGGATCACCATGGAGACCTCGAACTTCATCATCTTCCTCTGATGGCAACACCAGTGATTCAAACGGGGCTTGGTCTGGTACAGATTCCAGGCCAAAGGTAAACATCAGCACGTCTCAACATCCTGGTTCCTCACAAAACACTCCTCCCAAGGCAAGTGATGCTATACGACACATATTGCCCCAGCAAGTTGCTCCAGTGCAGACCAACGACGAGGTAACCCCAACAGCACAGGACCAAACAGAAATGCCACTCCAAGCAGATGAACTGAAGGCTATTGGGGAAAAAATACTCAAAGAGAGAGACTTAGCTCCGCCAGCCCACTCTGAAATTCTTGATAAGTTCAGCTTACAAGATATCATTAAAAAAGGCCTACCGCCAGATGAACGTAAAAATCATCTCGATAAATTTCTGCTGCCCAGTAATTGTTTGTTTCTTGAACCACCGAGATTGAATGCCAGTGTAAAATCGTCAGTACAAGACACGATTCTGAAAAGAGACGCTCGAATCGTCGAAAAACAAACCAAGCTAGCTGTGGGACTGAGTGGGTTGATGCAAATATGCTCCTTGGCATTGAAATTGCCGATAAGCGAAGAAAAGTCAGCTGTATTATCTGCTCTTACGGGAGTCACCCGTATCTTCGCAGACATTCAACATGACGAGACGTGCATTCGGCGCAGTTTGCTGTTGAAAAACGTCAATGCAACTATGCGAGAACCTCTATTGGCAACGATTCCGGATGAATGGCTTTTTGGAGGGGACGTGGAAGAGAAAATAAAAGTAGCCAAAGCTATGGCTACAGTGGCGAGTGCACTAAAGCCCATTCAGGTGCCGACTCGCACCTATCCTGCTTCAAAAACGGGAAAGGCCCGTCACGCCGACCAACGACGAACAATCGTCGCTCCTCGACGTCAGGCGGGCAGAGACTCCAGCAACTCCAAAAACCCAGAACGACCCCAAGTTCGAAGCACCCTCGGAGGAGCTCGAATCACTCTCACTCGGGACACAGGAAATACTAGAGCCGGTAAGGTGTATGGCAGGTCGTTTGGAAGGATTCATTGACAAATGGGTACAGATTACTTCAGATAATCTGGTTTTGAGTTGGATCAGAGGCTTAAAAATTCCATTCACATCGCAAGTTTTTCAAGCCACACCTCCTCTCGAGCCCCACAGATCGACTGAGGAATTTTCGATCATTGGGGATCTAATCACTGAGCTGATAGCAAAAGGTGCTGTCCAGGAGACAACCCCATGTGTCGATCAATTTATTTCTCCTATTTTTCTTGTGCCAAAACCTGATGGTTCGCACAGGCTTATTTTAAACTTGAAAAAGCTGAATGAATTTATTCAAACTCAACATTTTAAATTAGAAGATGACAAGGTCGTTCGTCGTATTCTCACAAAAAATTGCTACATGGCTAATATTGCTTGAAAGGATGCTTACTATTTACTGTCAATAGATAAAGATGATAGGAAGTATTTGCGTTTCAAATTTGCAGGGAAATTGTACGAATTCACTTGCTTGCCCTTTGGGTTGAACGTTGCTCCATTTGTATTCACAAAATTACTGAAACCAGTAATTTCATGCTTACGAAAAGCAGGTCACAAATCAGTTGCTTATTTAGACGATGGATTACTCATCGGAAACTCACGAGAGGCAGCGGAGGATAACGTGAGAGCAACTTTTTCATTACTAAAAAGTTTGGGATTTATTATCAATTATGGGAAAAGCTGTTTAGAGGTAGCTCAACAATGTAAATTCCTGGGATTCAATTACAATTCTCGAACCATGACAATAGGATTACCAAGGGAAAAACAAGAAAAAGTGTCCTAGTTTAAAATACGGAAGAGTTCACGTCAGAAGTTTTGAGAGGATAGAATATGAAGAACTATTGAAAAATAATCATAATTTCGAAGCTTCAATGTCTCTAGCAGGAATGTCCCGATCTGACTTGAAATGATGGGAGACTAACATCTCACATGCGGTAAATTCCATAAAATGTTTCAAATCAATCATGGAAATTTTCTCGGATGCATCAAACAGTGGTTGGGGCGTTTATCATGATGGAATGACAGCAAATGGCTTCTGGACAATAGAGGAAAAGCAATCCAAACACATCAATGAATTAGAATTAATAGCTGCTTTGAGGGGGTTAAAGATATTTGCAATCAATGTTAGCAGTTGTGATATCCTGTTGAGAATTGACAACATGACCGCAATTGCTTATATAAATAAAAAGGGAGGTGTGAAATTCCCGAAATTGAATAAAATTGCTAAAGAAATTTGGGATTTTTGCGAACAACGTGATTTATGGATTTTTGCCTCATATATTGCCTCCAAGGAAAATACCGAGGCTGATTTCGAGTCTCAGTAAGTAGAATCGGAAATTGAATTTGAATTGTCTCAAGAGGCGTTTGAAAAAATTGTGGAGACCTTTGGTCGCCCAAAAATTGATTTGTTCGCGTCAAGATCCAATGCTAAATGCCAACGATACGTGAGCTGGAACCGAGATCCAGACTCCATTGCAGTTGATACGTTTACCATCCCGTGGGATAACTATTTTTTCTACGCATTTCCTCCTTTTTTGGTTATTCATCGTGTGTTACAATAAATTCAATCTGAGAAGGCTGAAGGTATTGTCATTGTACCTGACTGGCCAGCTCAACCTTGGTTCCCCATTTATATGTCAACGGCAATCACATTTTCTATTTATTTTAAACCCAATATTAATTTACTGGTTTCCTGCAACAGGACACCACACCGCCTATGGGAGAAACTTACCCTGGTAGCAGCGCTCTTACCAGGGAGGCATATCGGAAGAAAAACATCCCGGAAAGTTCGGCTGACGTAATGTTATCATCGCTGAAAGAGTCTTCCAAGAAACAATACGAACCTGGGTTTAAGAAGTGCTGGGATTTTTGCCAGAAAAGAGATCGAAATTTATTTGAGAGCTCTCCCGAAACTGTGCTAGAATTTTTAACAGAAGAATTTTCCAAAGGATTACAATATGGTACGCTAAATTCTTATCGTTCGGCCTTGGGACTTTTATATGGACCAAGCTTAGGAGAAAATCCTTTTATTCAACGATTTTTCAAAGGTGTAAGGAAAAAGACACCACCACTTCCCCGATATGACTGTACGTGGGATCCCCAAATTGTTTTGGACCGATTAAGTATGTGGGGCGATAACGCGTCTCTTTCTCTTGAACAATTAACAAAAAAACTTGCAACTCTATTGATGCTGGTCACTGCACATCGGATGCAGACCCTATCCTTCATTTATATAGACAATATTACGAGAGTTAATTCCGGAATTGAGATTAGAATTCCCGGCCAAATGAAAACGTCAAACCTCGGTAGATATGAGCCACTGTTAAAACTCTTCTTCCTTCTTACGATGAGGACGAGTTGATATGTCCAGCAAACACGCTTGTATGTTATTTGAAAATAACAGAACCCTTAAGGCGAGACCAAAAAGGATTATTTATATCGTATCAAGAGCCACATAAGGTGGTGGGTACTTCCACCTTAAGTCGTTGGGTTAAGAGTGTTCTTGAAGATAGCGGCATCGATACAACCAAGTTTTCAGCGTACAGTACACGCCATGCAGCCACTTCCGCGGCAAAGAGAGAAGGGGTTTCCATTAATATTATTTTGAAGACAGCAGGTTGGACCGAGAAATCCAAAACCTTTGCACGCTTCTATAATAGAGAGTTAGTTCCAGATGGCCAAGACTTTGCCAGGGCAATCTTGAAAAGTAAGAAGCATTGATGATTATCTGTCATTTTTTGTTGTTAATGTAAGTCACGATATGTTAAAATAAAGTTAGTGCCTTACATAAAATACCGTAATCGTACTCTGAAAGTCTACACGTTTGATCTCGAAGGAAGAGGCGCGAATACAATTGTAAGATTAAACGAACTTACTTGTAAGTGAAGTTCAATCATAATTGTATTGGCGCCTCTTCCGAGAGATCACCCACCCTCAACGAAATTAATATTCGTGAGATCCCTAAATGAATTCCGACTTCGGAATATCCCGATGTTTTGGATTTCTCGGTCCAACCTGCTGTCTTCAAAATAATATTAATGGAAACCCCTTCTCTCTTTGCCGCGGAAGTGGCTGCATGGCGTGTACTGTACGCTGAAAACTTGGTTGTATCGATGCCGCTATCTTCAAGAACACTCTTAACCCAACGACTTAAGGTGGAAGTACCCACCACCTTATGTGGCTCTTGATACGATATAAATAATCCTTTTTGGTCTCGCCTTAAGGGTTCTGTTATTTTCAAATAACATACAAGCGTGTTTGCTGGACATATCAACTCGTCCTCATCGTAAGAAGGAAGAAGAGTTTTAACAGTGGCTCATATCTACCGAGGTTTGACGTTTTCATTTGGCCGGGAATTCTAATCTCAATTCCGGAATTAACTCTCGTAATATTGTCTATATAAATGAAGGATAGGGTCTGCATCCGATGTGCAGTGACCAGCATCAATAGAGTTGCAAGTTTTTTTGTTAATTGTTCAAGAGAAAGAGACGCGTTATCGCCCCACATACTTAATCGGTCCAAAACAATTTGGGGATCCCACGTACAGTCATATCGGGGAAGTGGTGGTGTCTTTTTCCTTACACCTTTGAAAAATCGTTGAATAAAAGGATTTTCTCCTAAGCTTGGTCCATATAAAAGTCCCAAGGCCGAACGATAAGAATTTAGCGTACCATATTGTAATCCTTTGGAAAATTCTTCTGTTAAAAATTCTAGCACAGTTTCGGGAGAGCTCTCAAATAAATTTCGATCTCTTTTCTGGCAAAAATCCCAGCACTTCTTAAACCCAGGTTCGTATTGTTTCTTGGAAGACTCTTTCAGCGATGATAACATTACGTCAGCCGAACTTTCCGGGATGTTTTTCTTCCGATATGCCTCCCTGGTAAGAGCGCTGCTACCAGGGTAAGTTTCTCCCATAGGCGGTGTGGTGTCCTGTTGCAGGAAACCAGTAAATTAATATTGGGTTTAAAATAAATAGAAAATGTGATTGCCGTTGACATATAAATGGGGAACCAAGGTTGAGCTGGCCAGTCAGGTACAATGACAATACCTTCAGCCTTCTCAGATTGAATTTATTGTAACACACGATGAATAACCAAAAAAGGAGGAAATGCGTAGAAAAAATAGTTATCCCACGGGATGGTAAACGTATCAACTGCAATGGAGTCTGGATCTCGGTTCCAGCTCACGTATCGTTGGCATTTAGCATTGGATCTTGACGCGAACAAATCAATTTTTGGGCGACCAAAGGTCTCCACAATTTTTTCAAACGCCTCTTGAGACAATTCAAATTCAATTTCCGATTCTACTTACTGAGACTCGAAATCAGCCTCGGTATTTTCCTTGGAGGCAATATATGAGGCAAAAATCCATAAATCACGTTGTTCGCAAAAATCCCAAATTTCTTTAGCAATTTTATTCAATTTCGGGAATTTCACACCTCCCTTTTTATTTATATAAGCAATTGCGGTCATGTTGTCAATTCTCAACAGGATATCACAACTGCTAACATTGATTGCAAATATCTTTAACCCCCTCAAAGCAGCTATTAATTCTAATTCATTGATGTGTTTGGATTGCTTTTCCTCTATTGTCCAGAAGCCATTTGCTGTCATTCCATCATGATAAACGCCCCAACCACTGTTTGATGCATCCGAGAAAATTTCCATGATTGATTTGAAACATTTTATGGAATTTACCGCATGTGAGATGTTAGTCTCCCATCATTTCAAGTCAGATCGGGACATTCCTGCTAGAGACATTGAAGCTTCGAAATTATGATTATTTTTCAATAGTTCTTCATATTCTATCCTCTCAAAACTTCTGACGTGAACTCTTCCGTATTTTAAACTAGGACACTTTTTCTTGTTTTTCCCTTGGTAATCCTATTGTCATGGTTCGAGAATTGTAATTGAATCCCAGGAATTTACATTGTTGAGCTACCTCTAAACAGCTTTTCCCATAATTGATAATAAATCCCAAACTTTTTAGTAATGAAAAAGTTGCTCTCACGTTATCCTCCGCTGCCTCTCGTGAGTTTCCGATGAGTAATCCATCGTCTAAATAAGCAACTGATTTGTGACCTGCTTTTCGTAAGCATGAAATTACTGGTTTCAGTAATTTTGTGAATACAAATGGAGCAACGTTCAACCCAAAGGGCAAGCAAGTGAATTCGTACAATTTCCCTGCAAATTTGAAACGCAAATACTTCCTATCATCTTTATCTATTGACAGTAAATAGTAAGCATCCTTTCAAGCAATATTAGCCATGTAGCAATTTTTTGTGAGAATACGACGAACGACCTTGTCATCTTCTAATTTAAAATGTTGAGTTTGAATAAATTCATTCAGCTTTTTCAAGTTTAAAATAAGCCTGTGCGAACCATCAGGTTTTGGCACAAGAAAAATAGGAGAAATAAATTGATCGACACATGGGGTTGTCTCCTGGACAGCACCTTTTGCTATCAGCTCAGTGATTAGATCCCCAATGATCGAAAATTCCTCAGTCGATCTGTGGGGCTCGAGAGGAGGTGTGGCTTGAAAAACTTGCGATGTGAATGGAATTTTTAAGCCTCTGATCCAACTCAAAACCAGATTATCTGAAGTAATCTGTACCCATTTGTCAATGAATCCTTCCAAACGACCTGCCATACACCTTACCGGCTCTAGTATTTCCTGTGTCCCGAGTGAGAGTGATTCGAGCTCCTCCGAGGGTGCTTCGAACTTGGGGTCGTTCTGGGTTTTTGGAGTTGCTGGAGTCTCTGCCCGCCTGACGTCGAGGAGCGACGATTGTTCGTCGTTGGTCGGCGTGACGGGCCTTTCCCGTTTTTGAAGCAGGATAGGTGCGAGTCGGCACCTGAATGGGCTTTAGTGCACTCGCCACTGTAGCCATAGCTTTGGCTACTTTTATTTTCTCTTCCACGTCCCCTCCAAAAAGCCATTCATCCGGAATCGTTGCCAATAGAGGTTCTCGCATAGTTGCATTGACGTTTTCCAACAGCAAACTGCGCCGAATGCACGTCTCGTCATGTTGAATGTCTGCGAAGATACGGGTGACTCCCGTAAGAGCAGATAATACAGCTGACTTTTCTTCGCTTATCGGCAATTTCAATGCCAAGGAGCATATTTGCATCAACCCACTCAGTCCCACAGCTAGCTTGGTTTGTTTTTCGACGATTCGAGCGTCTCTTTTCAGAATCGTGTCTTGTACTGACGATTTTACACTGGCATTCAATCTCGGTGGTTCAAGAAACAAACAATTACTGGGCAGCAGAAATTTATCGAGATGATTTTTATGCATTACTGGCCCATTTTTGTAGGGTTGGTTTGCTAGGTTCACGCGCCAAATGGGAAAATTCGATTTCCCGGGAAAAAATGGCGGCGGAAATTTTTTTCCCGATTGTAGAAAATTAGCAGGTAATTCGTACCTGAGGATGCATGCATTGCTGGTCCATTTTTTTGGGGTTGGTTTGCTGAGTTCACGCGAAAAAAACCAAAAAATCGAAATTTTGAGTAAACTATGAATTCAGAAAATTTTTCGTTTGTGTAGAAAATTAGCAGGTAAAACGCAGGTAATTTGGGCCCCATTGCCGATTCGATTCCACAACCCTGGTTTGCTCGGTTAACGGCGCTAACACTCTGGATTGAGGGAAGATTATAGTTCGGAACTATTGTTATTATGGATCTTATTTCGCAAATGTATCGGTTTAGATAAAAATCATGAAACCATTTTTTGTACCATATCTCGTGGCCAATTCGGAAATTGACCTCAACGATTTTTCCTTGAAAATCGAATTTTCCCTAGAAAATACTCCGTAACATGTCGCGTGCATCCACTTGTTACCGAGATCGGCCATTTTTTGGGGCAAGAATCAACTTTATTAATTATCGATGTGACCCATTAAGGGTCACATTTCCATTCCGTTTATTGTGCCTGTATCAGGCTGGTGTTCTTTAACTTCATATAGACTCATGAGCAATAGAGGAGGAAGAAATAAAACATCTGTTGATGATGCCACGTGTTATTTATTTAGTGTCAACCTTTTGGTCGTATTTATTTAGTACCTTCAACCATTCATTCATAATAAAAAATTGTTGATGAACAGATATAATCCTTTTCATATCAAATATACTTTGGCAATTGATAAATTTATCCTTATAATAATTCTAGGTATAAAAAGTAGTTTGTCTTTTTCCTTATAATAACGAAATTGCATAAACTTTCATGGCACGCGTCCCTTGAATATTCCCCCATTTACCGAAGGCCCCTTATGTGCTCTTATCCCCTCTACATTGCCCTGCTTACAATTCATTCTTCCTCATTGCAAGTTTATCTTCTACAATAGTTTTAGAATTTTCGGTATCGCTTATGTAACCAGATTCGCCTGTATAGTGTGTAGGATACACCAATAATGGTACCGTAGACAATGCAATTAAATTGCGATTGGGAAAATAATCCTTCCAAGCAGTTCGTGGGTGTTTGTCAAAAAGAATAGGAATATATTCATCCACTGGAATAAGAGAGTTTAATGGCTTTGCACCAAACAATTTTTGCGCTCCTGTGTAGGATAAGATATAACCAAGGGTCCAATAGCTATAACCAGCATGAACGAGATACTGCGAATCCTGCACATAAGGCTCATCCTCTTCCTGCATACGTTTGCGACCTAAATACCTGTGAAAGTGTAAAAATGGACATATTAATGTTGCAAAATCTTATAAGGTTGAGTTATTTCGCACATCATTGATGTAGCGTGGGCTGTAAGAGAATTAAGTGAGGCGACAAAATATCCATCCCAAGATATCCAAACCAAAATATTCGCTAACCAAGCTGTCCATCCGTCAATATCTACATTGCATAATATCCTACGTCAAATAACCCATAAAGTGAGATCAGTATATCTTTATTTCAATCCAAGTAATGATTCATATACGGCGGCTTTTGAGGGGAGACAGGGTGGCGTGGAAAGTAATCCAGGTCCCTCCCAATATTCGATGTACTACCCGCGCCCTCTGCGGACTTCCAAGTTGGGACCCCCAACATAGAAATCCAGATATCCAAGTGACGCTGATGGGCTAAAGTATTAGCGTATGGAGAAATACATTGGCAGATATTTTGGGTTGGATATTTTACCGCCAAACCTAATTATGGGCCATTCAGGCATGATGTGAGCACATTTTGAAGCATTTTGAAGCTCTTTCAATGCACGCAGAGAGTAATTCAATGATAATTAAGTTACGTAATCCCCTGCGAAATGCCTTCTAGTGAAAAATGACGGAACATATCCGATTTTTTCTCTGACTTTCTCGCAATTTTCCCGTAACTCATGCAAAAATGATTGTATGAACCTGATGTAAAAGACTTTCCGCAGGACAACTCTCCTAGAATAAAATGGAAAAAAGAATTAAAAGACGAATACCAGGAATGCATGATGTTCTCCCCTACAGTCGCGAATATTCATTCTAGTATTGATGCTCTTAATGAAACTTTGATGGGTTCAATCAAACAAGCTGCAGTTAAACTGCGTATGACAAACACAAACAATTATTCATTTCATTCATTTTTATTCTGCTTTAAGGATACATAGCCCCATAGCAGGGGGAAAGAAATATACATAAATGTTTTAGACTGTTTTAAATGGTAAAAAAAAAAGAAAATTTGAGAAACGAGCATAGTAAGTACATTTAAAAGTAGAAGCTGATATCAGATCTAGTAAAGCGCATAGAAACATTTTTGAGATCTATAGATCGTCTGATGTTAATACATTTTCGGAAAAAATACAGATGTTTTTATTATCTAGAAAATTGCTGAGGAATAGAATGGAGCTTAGCGAGCGATTCATAAAATGTGGGCATTTTTTGTACAATAATTTTCGTAGGTTCACTGTTGTAGGACAGTCAAGACAAAAGTGTTCAATGGTACCTTTTTCAAAGAGGTCGCAATAGGTACAGGTCTTACAGGGGTTGAAAGTAACTCTGGCTTTTTGAGTATAAAAATTACAGTTATAATTATTAGCTAGTCTTAGTTGGGGTAGAATACGTTTTGTGTGGATTGTATGATTCTCACGGAGGTAGGTAGCATTCCAGGGCAAGGAGTTGTATGAGACGGTGGGTAAATGCTGGCAGGAAGTGGAGGAAACCAATTTAGACAAATCTTCATTTTTAAGCAGAGTTTCATAGGTATTGAAGATTTCTACGGTTTTCGATTCAAAATCTGTAATACTAGGATTTTCCCAGAGATCCAACTGGTTAGTTAACCTAAGTAACTCCTTAATCTGGAAGGCCCAGTTAAGGGAGACATCGCAGTCAGCGATTTTGCACAGAGCCATCAGTCTCTCAATACAGAGTTTGGGAAGAGAGGGTTTTTCATGTTTGAGGATTTTCAGAAACCAGTCCCATGACAATTTCATGACTCTGAATTTCACCTGAGTGATATTGGTTTCAAGTCTGAGGGCCCAACCTGGAGTACATCTCGGAAGTTTTAATACTTTCTTGAAGAAGTATAGTTGAGCTTTCTCAAGATCTTCACTATGTAAAAGACTCCAGGATGGTACAGCATAAAGCAGAGTTGAGGAGACCAGCGCGTTGTAGAGAGTAGCAAAAGTACTCCAGGAGTTGACCCCAAGACTTGAGAGCCCTTGTAAAGCAGCGCCAGTCGCCATTTTAGCTTTTGCAATAGAGTGGCGAACGGTTTTCCAAGGGCGTTTCTCAAAAGTGGAACGCCCAAATACACATACGATTTGACCAATTCTAGTTCACTGCCATTATACATTCTAAATTTTTGTCACATGTGCTTAGATCTACCAGATTTTTTAAAGGTCATAACTTTTGTTTTGGACAAATTTACAGACAAACCATTTATCTCACAGTATTCAGCGAGTACTCTGAGCGCTCTCTCTAATTTAATATGGGAATCCACCAAAATCGCAGTGTCATCCGCATATAAGAGCATCAGGATATCAGTATATCCATCAATATTTAGACCGGAGACGTTCTTTTGTCTAAAAAAGGTTTTGAAATCTGAGGTATAAAGAATGAAGAGAGGGGCGCTCAGAGTCTCACCTTGTAAGACTCCTTCAGTAACATCAAATTCCCTCGAAAGCTCATTATTGCATTTAATTTGCACTTTTGCCTTATCATATAAAGATTTAAAGATTCTTATTAATTTAGAGCTAATTCCAAGGTCATTAAGTTTGGCCCAGAGCCGAACGTGGGGCACTGAGTCAAAGGCTCTACGAAAATCGACAAACATAGCATGGACTTCACGTCTAGGTAGACGAAGTTGGATTTGAATTGCAGATAAGAGTGCGAAAATTGCCTCAGTGCACCCCATCCTGGCTCTGAAACCAAATTGGGATAGTGGAAGGATGTCATTCTTTTCGACCCAGGTTTCCAATCTCTCCTTCATTACATAAGTAAAAAATTTCGTAATATGATTTCCTAGCGCAATTCCCCGGTAGTTGAGAGGGTCAGAAAGGTCGCCTTTTTTGTGGATCATTGACAAAATGACATTTGACCAAGCCTCAGGGCATATCTCGGTATCCAGTACATTATTAAAAAGTTCTACAATAGCCTCACGACCGCTGAGAGGAAGACCGACATAAAATTCATTTGGAATAAGATCCGGACCAGCTGCTTTGTTTCTTTTGAGTTTTTTAAACATTAAATCAATTTCATTAAGTGATATTCGTTTGTCAAGTTCAGGTACATGATGCGTTGTTGGAATAAAGGTTGGTGGGTCCCTAGGCGGGTAAATGTTTTCATAGAAAGAATTCCATTTATTGATAGGTACAGCACAGAGTTGAGTTTTACGAGGTCTAATTGAATTGAGTGTGCTCCAAAAAGTCTTTGTGTTTGAGGAGAAATTTAAATTAGCAGCAATTTTATTACTGAATTCCTTTTTCTTAAGTTTTATTAGTACTTTGTATTCTTTCCTAGCATTACTAGTATATTTACAATATTTATTTCTTCTGAAAGCTTTGGTATGATTTGCTAATTCGTGTTTTTTACATTGAATTTCTTGATCACAAGCCCAAACTGGTTGGAGTGGCCGGCGGGTTTGGGTAGGATAGGTGGAAGACTGCAGGAAACCGGACTGATTGGCAGCCCAGCGAACGACCTCATAAATGGCTTCATTTCTCTGATCAGGGGATAGGGGGGATTGCGGGAGTAGATGAAGGAGGACTGTATCAATAGCTTGCTTATAAGTGTTGAGACCAATGGGGTTGTTTATAGACCGTTTGAGACGAGGAGCAGTCAGGACAGAAAGGATGTTGTCAGTTGCATGGGCTAGGGGAGATAAGGGTTGGGAAGAAGCTGAGAAAGGGTCGTGGAGGTGAAGGGTTACAGGGAAATGATCAGAGAAGGGGATGTTCTGATTCACTGTGAGGTCATTAACAAAATGAGTCTGGGAAGCTCTGTCAAACACTAGGTCAACTACACTTGCACCTAAGGAGCTAAGGTACGTCCAATTCGCGGGTCTATCACCCGGAACTCGGCCGTTAAGCAAAACGAAACCATTCCTGGACATGAAGTCCATACGAATGGGACCACGATGGCATACATACTTGTCAGAATTCAACAGATCCGGCAAACGAACTGAGTTATCAAGTAAATCCGGAAGTATCGGGTCAAAGCTTCCCACACGTGCATTAAAATCTCCGCCTATGATTATGAGGTCGTCCTCGAAAGCCAGCTCAAGTCTGTCAAGCAACTTCTGCAGTTTCTCTAGAAAGGGGGAGATATCAATTAGAGGAGTTAAATATGCATTGCCTATGATCAAATTCGTTAAATTGTGTTTGTATCTACAGAAGATCCAATATTTACAACTACTTATCAGATAAGACGAAGACGGTGTGAAAGTCCCCAGACCTCCACTCGGACGGTCAACTGAAGCTGGTGGGGTGGCATCTTTCCAGAGGCACGAAAGATTTTTCAGGCTGGATGGAGTGTAGAATGGTGGAGAGAGGAGCCAGGTTTCAGTGACACGGAGGACCGTGGTGTCGTCCAGAGGGATTCTGCTCAACAGTAGGTTGTCCAGTCCGTGGAGATTCCAGAAGGTGATATGCAGCTCTTTTTGATTTGTTAGTTTTTTGAAGTAAGTGCGGTGGGTGGATTACGTTCTCTGTGGTGAGGAGTAACATTAAGAAGAGTTGCGTTACGCTTTAGTGTCTGGGTTGTTTCGTCCCAGCGGTAGGTGACATTGTCAATTGTTAAACGGTCGGGAGTGTACCTTACAAGCTTTCCTTCAGATTTGGCAGATTTTGCAAGTTCTCTAATTTTCTTGGCAATCAGACTCTCATAGGATGTCAAGTCCGGATCCAAGAAAATTTTGTTGAAAAGAGGGCTGTTGGAAAGTTCTCTTTTACCTCTCAAAATTCTTTTCCTAGCGTCAGTTGAGTTTAGTTGGACCACAACAAGATTTTGAAGTCTGCCTCTTATTGGGATGTAGCGTACACCTGTTACCACATCAGCCAGGTTGAAAGCGTTGTTCAAAAAATCTCTCACATTTCTATCAGCTGAGGAGGCAGATGTTTGCAGACCTCGGATTACGACATTAAACTTTTTATTTTCCCGTTCCAGCAGTTCGATCTTCCTGTTGAGACTAGCGAAAATATTTGTGTGTTGATTATCTGGTGGAATCCCAGCTGCAAGAAGGTCGAAACGATCGTTGACTTGCTTCTTAAAAGTTTCGTGTTCCAATTTGACTTCATCGTGATTTGCATTCACGTGAAAGGACAGTTGTTCATAGGCTGCGGTGATTTCATTTTTGTAGGTTGTAAGCTCGGCTCTCATATCATTTGTGGCGTCAATCGAGGCCTTAATTAGGTTTGTGAGTTTTTCAAAATCAGTTTTAGTGTTAATTTTGATGCGCGAGAGGTGCTCATCTATGCTCAGTTTTTCCGTTTCAGGCATTGTGATGTCAGTTTTAACTGACAAAAGTGTAGGGAGGGTGACGTCAGCCTCAGCTGATTCTTGGCTTTGCAGAGAGGTAAATAGTTCTGTTTCTGAGCTGGATGATGCAGATAAGGATTGGGTGGATGCGGGTAGTTTTTTTGCAATAGGGTAATGTTGGAACGGATATTCCCGACCGGTCCAACCGTCAGGTGCTGCCACCGCAGTGGCGCGCCAAAAAGCGAAGTTACCATGGCACCGACGCCATGCCAGTCAGTTATTCCCGTTTTGCCACTCGTGAGAGTAACATACGCGTGCTAAACCTAACTTGTACTTTTCCACTATTTACATTAAAGCCAGAGTTTTCAGAGTTACTAAAGGTGTACTATTTATTTTCTCAAACCCATCAAGTCCAACAGGTTATGGGCATTTGAGATTTGTTGGGCGTTTTGAGTGAAATAAAGTGAAAGAAGCAGACGACAGAGATCCAGAGAAAATTGCAACAGAAAATAGAAGGCAGAGGTAAGTGGGATTTTTGTAACAAATACTCGATACAAGTAGAAAAGTGATAAGAGGGAAATTGGCACAAGTAGAAAAGTAATAAGAGGGGAAAACACGTATTTAGAAAAGTGATCAGAGGGGAATATAGCTACGTGAAAAGTGGAAAAAGGGGGATAAACCCAATTGATAGAGTGAAAAGAGGGAAATTAAATGTAATTATAAGAGGGAATAGAGATAATACAGGAAATTATAGGTGAAAAGTAGGGTGAAAGGGAGACGCACAGACAATGGGTGCGGACCTCTCTCTCGCACCCCGCGCGAGCAGGAACCGACCTGTTGCTGTGCGGCGGCGGGGCGCCGTGACGTCACCGACCTCTCTCTCGCACACCACGCGAAGAGGCAACGACTTATTTGCCGCACTAAACGCAGGGAGCAGCCATTTTGACAGATGAGTGGCAAAATTAACATGAATGAAATAAAATATATTTTTTTTATTTCTGGGATTGAGAATAGAAGTAGAGAGAATTACTATTTCCAATTTTAAGTGAATAAAAAGGGAAAATAAACAGGCTCTCTTTTTCGTTTCTTTTTTCCTCTTTCCTTTTTCGACAATCTAAGCAAAATCAGATCAGAATTAGATATGCTAGAAATTTATTGAGAATTCCAGAGGAGATGAAATATAATACCAGAAATTTTTTTTTATCTTACGATTGTCGAATACTAAAAAAATGAAATTTGGGTGAGATAAACTTTAGAGGGGAGGTTCAAACAACTCATGGGTTCAATGAATTAGAAGGGAGAAAATACAGTGATAATTCATATCACCCATGAAACCTCCCCATCTGCCAAAAACATCTAAATGGGTCAGAATTTGGATAAATATAGTGACCACTCAGGATAAATAGAAGTTTAGAACTATTCAGAATAAAACAGAATCTTAGACTAAAACAGAATAAATAGAATACTGAGTTAGAGTCAGAGTTAGAGTCAGAGTTAGAGTCAGAGTTAGAGTCAGAGTTAGAGTCAGAGTTAGAGTCAGAGTTAGAGTCAGAGTTAGAGTCAGAGTTAGAGTCAGAGTTAGAGTCAGAGTCAGAGTTAGAGTTAGAGTCAGAGTTAGAGTCAGAGTTAGAGTCAGAGTTAGAGTCAGAGTTAGAGTCAGAGTTAGAGTCAGAGTTAGAGTCAGAGTTAGAGTCAGAGTTAGAGTCAGAGTTAGAGTCAGAGTTAGAGTCAGAGTTAGAGTCAGAGTTAGAGTCAGAGTTAGAGTCAGAGTTAGAGTCAGAGTTAGAGTCAGAGTTAGAGTTAGAGTTAGAGTTCAGAGTTAGAGTCAGAGTTAGAGTCAGAGTTAGAGTCAGAGTTAGAGTCAGAGTTAGAGTCAGAGTTAGAGTCAGAGTTAGAGTCAGAGTTAGAGTCAGAGTTAGAGTCAGAGTTAGAGTCAGAGTTAGAGTCAGAGTTAGAGTCAGAGTTAGAGTCAGAGTCAGAGTTAGATCAGAATCACACTCGTATCAGAGATAAGAATCAGAGAAACTAGATGTCTAGGAGAATGTGTATATGCAAATTAATGTTTTCATTTCAAAACCATGTACAGATGGCAGATCAGAAGAACCCCAGAGAGTCAGAGCAGGACTATGAGGAGAGCCATGAGACACAAGAGCTGGATTCAGATGACGATGAATCCAAGCATTCGGAGGTCCAGAGCCAGACTGGTTCATACAGAGATTCAGACGGAGAGATAGAGTATAGAGAGGGAGAGAGAACAGAGGATACGGAAGCTACTCATGGGACAATCAGAGGAGAGTTCAGTCAAGTGGAGAGGACACTTCTTAAAACGATGATGAAGAGCATGGGGGAGATCCTCGCCTCCCAAGAAAAGATGACCCAAGAGCTGGCCAGGGTGGTTGACACCTTTACCAAAACGACCAGCGAATTATCAGTTCTGACCTTCAACCTGAAAGGTGTTCTCAGGTCCCTGGACAGAACTGCTAATCAAAATTGGGAGTCGGCTAGAAGACTGGAGGCGGCAATGGAAAAGGTGACCATCACATCCCAAAACCTGGCAAAAGCTGAGCGCTGCAAATTGAAGAGAGCAGAGGTGACGAACAATAAAAGTTACTATGTCAGCCATACTGTACCCATAGAGCAATCCAGCCCCAATTCAGAGCCCCCTGCAAAGAAAGAAGAGAAGAGAGATTTCCAACATACAGGGACTGACAAATAACATAATAGACGAGACAGAGGAAATTAGTTCAATAAGACAGGCAGTAGAACAGGGCTTTAATCAGAAAGTGAATATCAAACGCGATTATAAATTGACGACCAAATCAGATATAAATTTGTGGTATGATTCACTAAAATCAGAATTAATGACTCATGACTTACTAGACACTATCAACAAATCAGAAGCAAACTCAACGGTCATTAATGACAGTCAAATGAAAAAGAGAAAGAATTTAGCCAGAGACTTAATAATTAACAGAATAGATGATTGTTATCATAAAAATATTTTAAAAGAGACAGATCCAGAGCAGATTGTAAAATTGTTAAAGTCACTAGAAGAGTTGAGAACAATGTCAATGCGACCACAATTCGAACAAAATTATACGCAATCAAAATGAGACCGATAGAGCCTGTGAATGACTTTTGTGATAGATTTGAGTCAATTGTAAGAGATTATGAAGCCAGTAAGAACCAGATAGAGTTAACAGAGATAGAAAAGAGGTCCGCCTTTTATCAGGCTGTTGTTCAGGCAACACCTGAGATCAGAGCTGCTGAGATATTCACTAGGCAAACGCAACACAAAGAAATGACATATAATGACATTAAAAACTTTCTACTACAGTTAGAAGCAGATTCTAAGACAGGACAGAGTGAGGAAAAGAAGGGCCAGAGAGCAATGATGACCCAGGGGGAGAATGTTGGCAAGTGTCATCGTTGCAACCAACAGGAGCACTGGCTGGACGATTGCCCCCTGGGGAAGAAGGGGCAGTGGTACTCCTATTTCTGCAGAGATATAAAGACCCACAAGGCAAAAGACTGCCCTAATTATCGTCCCAAGCCAGGAGGAAGCAGAGGTAACTATCATAATAACAGAGTACACCCTTACAAACAGAATAGAGGGGGGAATCAGAGTCAGAGAAAGGGGTATAAGAGAGTGTACAACAGCAGGGCAAATGACAAAAGTAACTTTAGAGGCAGAGCAAAGGGATCAGACAATTAGCCAAATGAGAGGGGAATAAAAACAGTGAGAGAGGCGTCTGAATCGGGTAAGACATTACATAAAAATGATATAACGTTTATAGCAGATTCGGGAGCAACAGATCATATAGTCAGGTCAGATGTTAGATTAAGAAATTTTCAGGAGGTAACGAGAAAGTTTATTAAGAGCGCCAATAAAAATACAACAGCTGATATTATAATAAATGGCAAAAGGGAAATGTTGGTAAGGCCCGAGTCACCCGATGATAGAGTGATTCACTTAACAAATGTAATTGCATCTGAGGACATCTCAGACAATCTCTTGTCACTGAGACAGTTAGCAGACAGAGGACTGAGTATTTATCTCGACGATAAAACATTGAGAGTATTTAACAAAATTACAGACGAAACAGTATTGAGGGGTATTTACAACAAACCCAATTGGTTAATAAATTGTCAGATCATATAAGATGATCAGAAGATTGAAACTAGTGCATCCTATGTAGTGAAAATTGTAACTACTGATAAGAGACAAAATCAATCAATTAGAGATCCAGAGACTGAAGAGACAGAGACAGACGTAGAGACAACAGACGACAAGGTATCATCCCCAGAAGAGCAAACAGAAGAAAAGGGAGCAATTACTGTCACAGACGAGCCAGCTGAAACCACAGAGAAAGACGAAGATAACAATCTTAGAAACACAGAGGAACTCACAGTGTGTGAAAAGGAGGACTTATGTGACAAGATAGACATACCAGATACAGGAATGATGTGGCACATCAGATTGGCCCATGCTTCACTGAGAGTGTTGAGAAAACTCCAAATGACTACAGAGTGCTTGAAAGGAGTCAGGTTCAAGGATTCAATACTAGATTGTGAAGTGTGTTCACTGGCAAAGATGAGCAAGCTGCCCTTCAAGGAGGACAGAACTAGAGCTGTTAGACCACTTCAGACCATACACACTGACACCATGGGACCAATCAAACCCGTGTCATACCCTGGGAATAAGCGATTCATCAACATCTATGTAGATGATTACTCCAGGATGGCAACCGCATACCCACTGAAATCGACCGACGAATCAGGACAAGCCTTAGAGAAAATGCTGATTTCGTTCAGAAACCAAATAGGGAGAGATGAAAAGGTCTGTTACATAAAATCAGATCAAGGAACAGAGTTTACAGGGAAAAAGTTCATTGAAATCCTGGACAAGGAGAAGATAGAGCTGGAACTGACACCACCGTATACGCCAGAGCACAATGGAATAGCAGAGAGATTTAACAGAACTATCCAAAGAAAAGTCAGAGCGTACATGATAGACTCAGGCCTACCTCAGAGCATGTGGGAGTTTGCTGTTGATGCAGCTGTTTACATGTACAGCAGAATATCCCACAAGTCCATTGCATTCCAGACCCCACTGAAAAGATTCACTCCTGAAGCTAAAAGTCATGTGGAGAAACTGAGAAGATTCGGATGCATCGGATTTATAAAGGATCCGAAACCAGAGTCCAAATTTGAGAAAAGAGCAATCAAAGCTGTGCTGGTAGGATATACAAACACAGGGTATTTACTATGGCATCCTAGTAGTAGGAAAATTCTAGACTCCAGACACGTCAGGTTCAATGAGAAGCGAGTGTACGCAAACGAATATAAAAGACATCAGAAAAGCAGGAACAGAAGTTAGTAATGAATCAGAGGAAATTAGTTAGAATGTACAAGAGGAACATGAGGCAGACAGAACTCCTCAGGAAGAGAAAACAGAACCCAAGAAAAGAGGAAGACCACGAAAATCCCAACAGAGGACTAAACCCCAAGATCAGAAGACAGAGATGAAAATTCCGGCTCCAACCACCAGAAGCAAGAAGAGAATAGAAGCAGAGTCGCAGAAGAGGAGCGTATATCTGAGCAAGGACAAAATTGATATATCTCAACCTGAGATAAGAGCAACTCCAGGACAGACCCAATGCCACATAACCAAGGCAGTACCAGAACCAGTAACATACTCTGAAGCCATGCAAACAGATGGAAGAGATGAATGGAAAAGAGTAGGGCAAGAAGAACTCAGATCAATGAAAGAAAACCAAGTTTGGAGACTAGTGAACGAACCAGAGATAACAGAGAGTCAAGCAAACATAATAGATTCCAGATGGGTATTTAAGAGAAAAACAGAAGCAGACGGATCCGTTCGATTCAAGGCCAGATTGGTCATCAGAGTATTTAAAGACAAGAATCTGTATGACCTCAGTGAAACTTACGCTGCAGTTTCAAGATTGCCTGTAATCAGAGCTACTTTGGCAATCATTAATAAGTATGATTTAGATGTGTGCCAACTGGACGTCAAGACAGCCTTTCTGAATGGGATCCTAGAAGAAGAGATCTACATGAAAATTCCCGATGGAATGGAACTAGAAAGTGACGGAAATCACACAAAGATCTGCAAACTAGAAAGGGCCTATATGGCCTAAAAACCAGTCCCAAAAGATGGAGTCAGAGGTTTGGAGAGGAAATGATAAAGCTGGGTCTGGAGAACGGTTTGCATGAACCATGTCTCTGCACTTGGAGGAAAGAGGTGCTTCTAGGGAAAAATGGTGACCCTAGTATTCTATGTAGATGGCATCCTATTAACTGGAAATGACATCGAGAAATTGACAGAGATTAAGAGACATTTAAATAGAGCATTTGAGATGAAAGACTTTGGGGGAGCCAAAAGTGTTTTTGGGAATGGAAATTAAAAGAAATAGAGGAGGAAATCGAATGAGCATTAACCAACCCAAATACATTAAAGAGATGTTGGAAAAATTCAATGTGTCAGAGTGCAAGCCTCAGAGTAAACCAATGGTAACCAGACAGGTAACCAACCGAACAGAAGAAAGGAAGCTGCTGAGAAAACTGATGACCAGGATACTGAGATCAGTAGAGCACCGTACAGAGAAGATATAGGGAGCTTGATGTATCTGGCTAACACCACACGTCCGGACATTTCCTTTGCTGTAAATTATCTAGCAAGTAAACAATCTGAGCCAACCGAAGAAGATTGGAAGAGCGTAAACAGAGTGTTCAGGTACCTGAAAGGTACTCCCAACAAGGGACTTGAATTCAGAGGAACAGAGGAAGACCTAGAAGGATTTACAGACGCAAGCTTCAGAGATAATCAGGAAGACTCAACGTTTTCCGCTGGATATATTGTGAGAATGTTCGGAGACGTAATCACTTGGCGAAGCCACAAACAGAGGACTGTGACTCAATCAACTTGCCATGCGGAATATCTAGCGATGAGCGAATCATGCTCCGAACTGATTTCGTTGGACAAGGCAATTAGATGCATTATTGGAAAAACTTTCTACCCAATCACTCTTTGGTGTGACAACAAAACAGCTAGAGAATGCACCAAGAAAGAGGGAAGTCATAAGCTGAAAGCTTTTGACGATAGCATAGGAGTCATCAGAGAGAAAGAGAGAAAAATGGGATTAGAAAAACTATAGCAGAGAATCATGGGGGTTTCATAAAGGAATGCGTGAATCAGGGCAAAATTAGAGTAGAATGGATAGCAACCAAAGAAAATCTAGCAGACTGTATGACCAAACCATTGGCAATAGATGCACACAAATACTTGATTGATAGATTTATGACGTAGAGTATAAGAGATGAAAAATAGACTAGAGATCAGAGACTAATTTAATTCGCTTTCTTCCAGACAAAAACTAGTATGCAGAACTGGGGGATCCAGACGGTCGAGCCGTAGGGAATGGAGGGAATGTTGGAACGGAGATTCCCGACCGGTCCAACCGTCAGGTGCTGCCACCGCAAAATATTGGTTTGGTGGCGCGCCAAAAAGCGAAGTTACCATGGCACCGACGCCATGCCAGTCAGTTATTCCCGTTTTGCCACTCGTGAGAGTATCATACGCATGCTAAACCTAACTTGTACTTTTCCACTATTTACATTAAAGCCAGAGTTTTCAGAGTTACTAAAGGTGTACTATTTATTTTCTCAAACCCATCAAGTCCAACAGGTAACAAAATTCGTCAATGTTGCTCCGTTTTACCAATGCCAGTCGACTGTATGGTGGAGACTTTCGCTTGCGTTTCGTAGAAACAGTTGGACTTAATGCGGTAGATGGTCTGACAGGAGTTGAGGTAAAATCCCGAGAGGTAATAGAGGGGCTGGCTTTTTCAGTAGAGGAATTGATGTTACCAACAGCGGATAGAGACGGAAGGTTAGCAGCAGTGCAGTGAAGAGAATCAACATGCTCTTTTGACGACATAACCTCTTATAAATCAGGCAGTTTGTTTACAGCACTGGGTAGTTAATATTGCATAGGGCTAACGGAATTATTATCTCGAATTGAAGCACAGACAATTCGTTACACTTTTCTCGCACTTTTATCACATTAATCAGGTGAAAAATTATTCAAGTTCTCAAATATGTAGGAGCTGCATAAAACTAACAACTATACTCGTCAAGTGTTACGAGCGCCCCCTAAACACAAACAATTATATAATATCCAATTATAAAAAAGCCTGGTTTGATCATGAGTGCATGAAATCTAAATATACAGTAAAAAAATGTTTCACCATTTGCAAAAAAACGAACTTTCAAAATGTACTTGATATTGAATTATTTAAAAAATCTAGAATGGAATATAAGAAAGTGCTGGGCTTGAAAGAAACCGATTATTTTGAGAAAATGGCGCGGGATATAGGAAACTCTAAGGACTCCAAAACATTTTGGAAAACTGTGAACAAATACAGACCAAAACATCGAAAAAACAACGTAATTAACCGTGATCAGTGGAGAATCTTCCTGGAAAATACGTATCCTATTCGCGCAAAAAATAACACAATAATATTCCATGAAACAGTTCCTTTGCTGGACGGTGAAATAACCCAAGAAGAGATAATTGAAAGCCTTAAAAAATGCAAAATCGGTAAAACACCTGGTCCAGACGGAATCTCCAATGAGTTTTTTAAAAATTTGACCGATAATTGGCTCCTTTTTTTAAACGTATTTTTCAATAAGATTCTCTCTGAAGAATATATTCCTGAGGATTGGACAAATATTTTTGCTTCAATGTTACATAAAAACAATGATCCTAATAACCCGCTCAATTATCGATGCATCTCTCTTATAAATAGCATAACAAAAATTTTCACTCAGATTTTATATAACCGCCTCTATACCTGGGCCGTAAAAGTTAATCATCTACCGGAATTCCAATCTGGCTTTCGAAAATTAAGAGGCTGTATCGACAATATATTTATTTTAACTGCAATGGTCCATATACATCTTAGCTAACCGGATAGAAAGATCCGGCCTTTTTCATAGATTTTGTCAAAGCATTTGATTCCGTCAATCATAACCTCTTGTGGCAAAATAAGTGGTAAATTTATTACAATATGCCGCAGCCTGTACGACAGAGCCCAAGTATTGGTTAGAACAGGCGGGGGTCTGTCTGATCCGGTTGGTGTTACTGAAGGTGTGCTCCAGTGGGAAATTCTTAGTCCGCTACTGTTCGCACTCTTTATCGCCGATTTTCAGCAATCCCTAACTCAAAAAGGTGCTCGCGGAATTTCAATCGACCCGAGAAATGAAATATTATGTATAGCCTATGCGAATGATCTGGTGTTATTTGCAGAAAATTCGCCAGATTTATCCAGAAAAATGAAATTTCTCTCCGAGTATTGTAATTCGACGGCATGAAAATAAACAAGGAAAAATAAAAAATCCTAGTATTCCATAAAGGGGGCTTGAAAAGAAATTTAGTATTTGAGTAAATGAGTTTTAGTAAATGAGAAAATTGAAATAATCAAAGACTTCTGTTATTTGGGTTGTACATTCACCAGTAGTGGCCTATTCGAACCACAATTCTCTAAGGCCAAAAGCTCCACAAGCAGTGCCATTGAGGTAATTCAAAAAATTATGTATTCAGCAAAATGTTCTTCGTGGAAATCAATCAAATATTTGTTCAATGCTCTTGCAGTTAGTGTGCTTTCCTATGGTAGCGAGATATGGGGTCTCCGTCACCTTGAGTACATAGACGCCATCCAATGTGGTTTTTATTAAAAATTGCTCTTCCTCTCGGATCATACTCCTCACTACGCTGTGCGTCTCGAGGTTGGCGCGGAGCCGGTATCTTGAGACGTTTTAAAGAGATCGCTAAATTGGATTGGTAGGCTGCTAGCGATGGAAAATTCCAGATTACCGACAATATGCTACAATCGCTTACTAATTCTGGCGAACAGCCCCAAAACCGTTCTAAAATACAACTGGTGCTCTCAAGTAAACAATTTTATACTCAAATATTACCCGTCAGGCATTCAGGGTTTAAATTCTCCTGAGGAACTGAATAGGGTACGAGATACAATAATTGGTAACTACAAATCCGAAATCCACAACGCTGACTGTGAACGTAAAAATAATTCCTCTTCACTTCAATTTTTTTCGTATCGGAACCTATTCACAGATAATGAAGGGTATCTCGATGCTGATCTCACATTAGAAATCAAAAGATCTTTCTCACAATGCCGACTTCTCAATGTGATAAAAGCTAAAATTAGTACTAGAGCTGGAACGATTAGATTTAGCAACGATGAATATTGTCCTAACTGCCTGTTTCCGACTAACAACAATTTGGCACACTTCCTCCTGGAATGTACTCAATTTCAGGGGGAAAGAGAAGTTCTATTCACTAAAATTTCACGTAGGTTGGAATCATTTCAATCGTTACTCAATCTAATGAATTCTGATGAGAAAAGTGATGTGACTGCGATTCACAACTTTCTCATTTATGCGGCAAAAGTATCTCGACATTGCGCCACTGCTGATCACCATCCTTTGTAATTATATTTATTATAACTGAATGTGCCATAATGCTCCAAATGTAAATATTTCAGTGTAACTTATAATTCATAGCTGTCGAAACGACTCGCCTACATACATACATACTTGATTGTATGAACCTGAGTTTCGCCTCATTTGTCTAAACCGTCAGATTCTTTCCGTAATTTTTATATAACTTTTCTCTCCCCATGTGTCCTATGAAAGGGGACATAAGTGCCCTTCCATGTGACGTACAAATCACTTCAGAAGTGAAAACTGATTTTTTAAAAATGCCCAGCAGCTGGCAATTTAGGCATGAATGTTCTAAATATATTCTTAGTCAAATCCCTAATTTTTTGGGAATTTGGGTTACTCAATCTAGAAAGTGAGACATGGAACGAATTGCGTATTTTGGCTCTTTTCACTTACTCCGGTTGTGAGCGAATATATTTCAATAACCGAATTTCCATTCGATCTATCGTATTCTGCATGTCGAGATAAAGGACTACCAATCTGATACTTCCTATGTTTATAAATTGTTAAGTAATGGTTGAACTATCTTTATACATGTGCTGGACAAAAATTCCATGTAGGGTTGACAAAAATGGCCAAACATTGGAGCCAAGGTTGGCGCCGAGCTTGGCGATGACTGGAGCCAATGATCGGCCAATCACCGGCCGAACAACGGGGCATGAGTCCGCGCCGTTCAGCAACGCCGACGTTCACCGGATAATTAATATTGATTTTGATGGCCAAACATTGAGGTATTGTAAAATCGTCGTCGATAAGAATTTGAAATAATCGGGCTGTGGGTTTGACCCTCTACGGGTCGAACCAATAACTGATCGTTGCGCTGTATATGTTATATCCACAATTTCGGTTCATATCTCGAATTAAGGACTTTTTACAGTTTTCAAAATTTCTAAATACTAAAAAATTTATAATTCCTAATATGTAGTAGATAAATAATACAATTTGTTAATACCAATTAACTATGGGTGTTGGCAAAAAAGTCATGGAAGGTCAAATGTGTATGTTTACGTGTGGTACAACTTGTACTAGACACTTTGTTTCATACCTTCATCCGCTCTTGCTATAGAGCGATCTGAACAATTGAATTGTTAATAATAACTAACGATCAGTGTTAAAAAAAAGTTATAGAACATCAAATATGTATTTTTGTGTGTCGAACAACTTTCATTAAACAATTAGATTCGTATCTCTAACCGTTCTCACGATGCAACGATAACTATTCAATTTGTGAATAACTAAAAAACCGCTGGGTCGATTATGTTCAAAATCTAATCAGGTCTAAGTTAGGCGGAAACCTATCGAATGAGTATAAGAAATCCCAAATCGGATAATTTGTAGAAGAAAAATCGTTCGACAAAATCGTGCTCATATACGCACACACACATACACACACACAAGACGAGACGGGGCTTTGGCGTAGTGGGTAGAGTGTCTGCCTACTATTTTAAAGGTCCCGCGTTCGATTCCCGCTCACTGCAAATATTTTTTCTGAAAAATATTTTCTCACGGACTCCGACCGATGGCAGGAACATTCCGTGTGTGCTATCGGCGGTATCCATGAAGTGAGGACCGTGAGCGGGGACCGAACGCGACCCGTCGCGCGGGGGGGGGGGGGGAGGGACGGTTCCATCGTAGACGCCCGCCATCGTATCACAGGGGTTTCTGGAGGTTTACCCTGTGATTAGAAATACGATGAGCTGAAATGGCGAAGTCGGCCCCAGCCGCAATGGGTGGGTACTCTGATTCGTAGTATTGCCCATGAAGTAATGCCTAACAGCGGTTACGTGGGTGAATACGAATAGAGCAAGAGTAGAAAAAAAAAAACACACACACGAACATCTCATTGGAAAACGTGTCAGGATGATGCCAAACGCCGAGAAAAGTGAAAATTTCGTCGATCTGACACTTTTCATTTCGGGGTCATTACAATAACTTCCTATCGGAAAGTTAAAAATCAAAACCCGTTTATTAGTTTTTATAATATTGAATAAAATGAATTTCTAGTAAAAATTAAATATCTCAGAAAATGATTAAAATTTTCAAAAATCCAAACCACTTGCACATATAGATACCAAATGGAACATTTGGGTAAAATTTCAAGTCTCTATGACAACAACTATAGGAGGAGATGCGCGAACAAAAATTTTAAGTGAAAAACATCAAAGTTGAAATAACTCGCAAACTTTCTACGGACGCATATGTGTTTTTTGGTTCCCTCTTATAGATGGCGTGATGGGGAGGATTTAAAAAAAAATGAATTGGTTCAATATTGAAGGAGATATGGAGCAAAAGCCAAACAAAAATGAATCAAGTTTTCTCAAAAACTTATGCTTCGATCGCGCGGAAATTCGGTACGGTGCAAGAGGGACTCAATACCAATTATTGGAGAAAATTTGAGATTTTTAAAATCAATTTTACCCGTTTAAATGTTCAAGTTAGTAAATAGAGGTGCCAAAAATGAGATGTTCACAGACAGACGTCGGCCTCAAATGTTGTATTTTTATGTTTCAGACCATTCTAGATCATTTCCACATGAAATTAAAAAATGTGAAAATGGACACTCGACAATGCTTCCATTCGGAAGCAATAACATTGCATATACTCTACGAATGCGAGCCAAAATGTAATCTGCTCGGTGCTGAACGGAAATGCTTCCATTAAGACCTTCATGACAGCACTGGGTTCATTCATTCACTTATTACATACATAATTGTTGAGGCTCCTATATCTCCTTAATTATGCAAATTATCGACAAAGGGCAGCCCACATAAAATATGTATTTTTATGTGGGGAACAACTTTTCTCTTTTTCCTTTGTAACACAGTTACGGATGTTATTCGTTCACAATGAGAGTAGGAACATTCAGTTGTAAACAGTTTTGGTACTCGTCGTATAACTTTTGGGGGTGAACTGTTTTGTACTTTTGTGGTGCCCATTATTTGACTAAATCAAATAATCCAGAAAAAATCCACCGGTACCTGGGCTTGAACCCAGGAACTCTAGATCCGTAGGCGGGCACCTTACCTACTTCACCATACGACCGGAGGAAAAAGTCGTGAGCGTCTAACGACTATAATAAGTCCAGAGCCGGCGCTAAGAACCATTGTAGTTGATGCGTCGATAACAACAAACCGAAACTGAAACTTTTCTCTTATAAATTTTGCACTAACTCGAATAGTTTATGCAATAGACCATGATAAACAATTGAGATTGTTAATAACAATATATGTGATGGACCAATTCCATCCAAAAACTAATCAGATCTCAGTCACGTGAAGACGCTACGGTTGAATCATTCAGTATCTCGATCGCATAATTCAGTCACGAGAAATCGTAGACGAAAAATTTGACCACATACATACCACATACCTACACCCACACAGACATACACACACACATACACAGACACACACATTTTGTTTTAAATAGTCTAGAAATGTCAGAAGTACTATTGAACGTGGAGATCTGATGGAAAATCGATTTTTTCATTTTCGGGGGCAAAACAATAACTTCCCCTATCGGGAAGTTAACAAGATGGGTATCAAGTTCGAGGCCAGTTGTAGACGTTTCTGTGTGAATATCTACCAAATTATTGTTTCTGTGTGAAATTTTCTCCGTAAAATTTCCTTACTTGTTTATAAGTAAAAGCCAATACTCGCCTTAGTTGCTCAAATATTGTTCTGTCCATCAAATTTGTGTACCTTTCCATTTTCTTATCCATATAGTTTAAAAAGGTGGCGGAAGTATAAAAATTCTTGAATACATAAAATATTCACTACTTACAAGTTTGAGAAATCATGAAAAATTCCTCTTACGCACGCCTAAGATGTTTTTCTTAACCCTTAAGAGGTCGCGCCTCCCCACCGAACGTAATCGGTCGCGTGATGTGCGCCGCGCAGCCGTATATTTCTGAGTGCGGCGTTGCCGGATCCGTATTTGCTCTAACAAGGAGCCTTGTAAGTCCAAGGCTCCGTGTAAATAATATAGGCGATTTAGCTTTGCAGCCGGGAATTAATTATTCTGGCTGGAATTTGTTACAAAATCTTCAGAAAATTCCCTGAACCAGAATTTATAACTGGAATGGCAGTTCTAAGATAACGTCGTTGTTTAATTAATAAAAAAAACAGTGTGAATTCGGAGTAAACGCCACAAACTTTGCCCAGTACATTAAAATGCTAATATGTAGAGAATCTCATGCTCTACAAATTATAAGGGAGACCCCATACTCTAAAGTCCATAGTTTGTTTAATATTAAATAAATTAGAACGTAACCTACCAAGTTATTTTGCGACAGCTTTAGCCCCCCCTTCGGCGCGCTGCCTCCTCCATTGGGCGCTTTGGGGTAAGGTTACGTTCTTATTTATTTACAATTTGTAGAGGATGAGTTTCTCTACATATTAGCATTTTTGTAAATTGAATTTAATGCACCGGGTAAATCTGTGATGTTTTCTGTGTCAAACTTAAAAAACCTCAAAATTCCCTTGGCTCCAAAAAGGAAAGCCAAAATGAGTCCTCCGTTGGAAGACCCAAAAAAAACGAAAAAAGCCGTTACGAAACCTTCGACTAGTGCGAGTTCAGTTCCCGCTCGCCTCGCCAAACCCTCCGACACTTCTGATGGACCTCAAGAGACTCCAAAACAAACTGCTGTCCCTCCATTAATCATCGAGAATGAAAAACTGGAGACAAAAAAATTAATCAATTTTCTGCAGAGCAACGCCACAGATAAAAACTTCAAGATGAAATTTAATGGAAGTACCACGATCGTCCATCTACGAACGCTCGAGGACTACAACAAAATCGCAAGTATCCTGAAAAGGCAAGACATCAATTTTTTCACTTTCAGTCTTAAAAGTTAGCGACCGAAAAAATATATTCTGAAAGGGCTTCCAAGCAGTTTTTCACAAGACGAAATTGAAGTCGAGTTATCAAAACACGGCATTAACGTACTTTCCGTTCGCTAGTTCGTGAAAGTAAACAAAGACGGAGACACCAAAGAAACAGGCCACTACCGATCTTCGCTATCACGGTTGGCCCGGGAAACAACCTTGAGCAGCTTCGCTGAAATCAAAACGATTTTCTACCATACATATAAGGTAGAAAAATATGCTAAATCCCAGCAACCTACCCATGCTTCAGGTGCAGTAGATTTGGCCACGCAAGCCAACATTGCAACCTGAACCTGAGATGCGTCAAGTGTGCGTCAAACCACGACGTAAAAGTCTGCACTTCCAAAACCCTGAAGTGTGCAAACTGCGGACTCGCCCACACAGCCAGCTATAGAGAGTGTTCCATGCGCCAAAATTCATGGAAACTCAAAAAAAGAGCTCAATCGCCAGACCCAGGCTTGAACCAATCGATTTGCCCGCTACACCTCACTCGGCCACGATCCAGAATCTGGAAAGGAAGACCCACTTCCTCCAGTCTCCTGCAGTCCTGCCAACTCCGAGTTCTACTGCCACCGTCCAGGCCCACTACGCTTCGTTCTTCCCGACGGTGGAAACCTCGAGAAGGAACTTGCACCCACTGCTGAACCTAGGACCATCCCAATGGAAACACTGTTCCCGAATCTCATTTAAGTAGACTAAAACTATATAATTACAGCGAAGCAAGTCCTTGACGAGCTAACAACCCTTAGAATTCCCGAAATCCTTTCAGAGCTTAAAGAGATGAGCTCTAAACTCCAAACAGCCCTTACACCAATTGATAGGATCACAATCATCGCATCCTATGTCCACCTGTTCTCCCTCCTCAAACACACCTACGATTCCCCAGCAAACATAACCAACATATTAGCAATTAATATTTTTGCGCTCAAGCCTAATCTGGACGAGTTATTACACATCGTCCACAGAAATAACATCAAAATTTGTCTGATTTCAGAGACTAAGTTAAACAGCAAAACGAAGAAAATTAACTTCCCAGACTTCTCGCTGATCAGGGAAGACAGAGCGGCCAAAGTAGGTGGTGGTGTTGCGGTGGCGATCCACAAAACCTTGTCACATAGAACTCTTCCGCATGATCTCCTGTCGCTCACCGAATACGTGGGAGTAGAGGTCCAAGTAAACAATAAAAAAGAAGATCTACTCGATCTACAATCCACCGGATGTCTCAATAGATACAAACCTATTGAGGCACCTACTTTCCGATAGTACTCCAACAATTATTGTTGGAGACTTAATGCGAAGGACACTGCTTGGACCTCTGCTAGGCCAAACGAATCAGGTAAGATTCTACGGAACAAAAATTAATCTGCTCTTTCCAGACGTTCCCACACTACCCTCATAATTCAAACACTCCTAGTACTATTGACCTTTTATTAACTAACAACATCTCTATCATTAATAATTTCACCACACTTTCCGAATCCCCATCCGATCACCTACCATTGTTTTTCTCCCTATTTGGCAGACCAACCTCACCAGAATCATCAAAAATTTTAAACTACGCAAAAACCGACTGGAATAAGTTCAAGGATATCTTAAATGATGAGATTTCTACACCAAACCCTACTTGTAACAACACTGAAGCAATAGATCAACACATAACACATTTCACCAAGTCATTCAAACAGCCCTGGATTCCTCCACTCCCATCGCTCAACCAAATCCACCCACACTCCTATCCCACCCGAAATAGCCTCATTAATAAAGCTAAAAAATTACATTAGGTCAAGATGGCAAAAAACGCGAAATCGCTACCTTAAATCCGAACTCAATCAGCTGATAAAAGAAATCAGACTTAAATTAACCGAATGGAAACAATCATCTTGGGACAACAAACTCAGAAACATAAACTTAAAAGATCACTCTATTTGGCGCGTAGCAAAATATTTTAATAACACCGGTAAAAGAAAAATCCCCACACTAAAGTCAAACAACACACTCCACACAGAAGACCACGACAAGGCAATACACTCTGCAACACTACGCAAAATACACGAAATATCGGCCTCCCGAGGCAACAAATCTTTTAACAACAAGTCACAGGTCATGTGAGAAAAACTATCCTCAAAGCCCCTATCGAAACTCCCATTAAATTCCTACGAATCCCCGTGAAATCACTTCCGCTATCAAAAAACTAAAAATAAATCTGCCCCGGGTGTGGATAATATTCCCAATATAGCACTAAAAAACCTCCCAATTAAAGCAATAAGTTTACTAACAAAGATATACAATGCATGCCTCCTCAGACAATATTTCCCGGAACTCTGGAAAGGAGCGGTGGTCATTCCGATTCTAAAGCCCGGTAAGCCCCCTTCGCATCCGGTGAGCTATAGGCCTATTAGCCTCCTACCGGTATTGGCTAAACTCTTTGAGCGAATAATTTTAGCTCGTCTCAAAAAACCCATAGAAGAGTTACAACTAATGCCTATCAATCAATTTGGTTTTCGATCAGAACACTCGACCTGCCACCAGCTGGTTAGAATTACGAATGATATAAAATCCGCGAAAGACCGGAAAGAAGATACCGTTCTTCTTCTCCTGGACAGCGAGAAGGCCTTTGATTCTGTTTGGCCCACAGGCCTTATATACAAACTCGAAGGATTAAATGTCCCTAAATATCTATGTAAAATTTTACTATCATATCTCTCAAATAGATATATCCGAGTTCGAGTCGAAACTTCGCTTTCGGATAAAAGAAATTGTCGCGGGAGTCCCACAAGGGTCTATTCTCTCGCCTGTTTTATTCAACTTGTACATTGCTTCTGTTTTAGCAGAATTCCGAGAAATGTATCCATTGCAGGCTATGCTGATGACATTGCTTTGTACTCAGCTAGCAAATCGATCAACAAAGCTATTAGAAGAATAGAAAACGCTGCTTCTCTCACAATCAGTAAATTAACGAAATGGAAAATTCAAGTGAATGCTGCTAAAACAGAAGCAATCTTATTTACTAGCTCCAAGGCCAAGCCGACTTTAACTATTCGTAGCGATAAGATCACACTAACAGACTCTGTAAAGTATTTAGGCTTACACATCGATTCCAAACTCCTGTGGAAAAAGCATATATCTGAAATCAAGGTCAAGACTAAAGTTATCCTAGTAAGATTGTATAATTTGCTAAAATCACCCGCGCTCAGTCAATCCCTCAAACTTACTCTCTACAAAGGGTTAATTAGGCCCATTATCACCTATGGTTGTCCTGCCTGGCACAATGCAGCGAAAATGCACTTGAATCATCTTCAAGTGATTCAAAATAAATTCCTACGAATAATAGGAAATTTTAAAAGAAGAACGACTATTGTGGAAATACACGAAACGCTCGGCATGGCAACCATAGGCGATTTTATCGATAGAATTAATGAGACATTTAAATTGAGTCAATTACGTTGGGTAATATGAGATATTCCTGCTTTTGCTTCCGTTCGCCTGGAAAAAGCTTTTTAATACTGGAACATTTTCATTTTGTGTGCAATCGGACCATTCGGAAGCTTATCACCAATGAAATTGGGGGAAATAAAAACAACGGTGACATATTTGACACATTCGAATGCGGTGACCCGAGGACCGCCTGTTTCTTTTCTATTGTTATATAGACAAAACAAATTTTTCAGCTTATCTCATATGGCCAGACTATGCCTAGAATTGGAAAATCACCGTGCCGATACTAGGACACCCCCAAAAATCACGAGTTGTCTGCGTAAAGCGGCACAGATTTCTTCCAATTCTCCATAACCTCAAGTGTCAAATATTTTGTATTACAAGTTGAATAAATCAGGATTTGGGTAGAAATAGAGAGCTCTTGATAATGAATGATATAAAAATAAAAATCCAGACTTTTCTTGTCTCATTTTTTAATATGCGAAATCGCCTAAATTTAAGTTATGAATTTCTGACACAACAATCATGATGAATGAATCATTATTTTCACTTCATTAGCCCACCTGTAGAATGCTCTTCAAGCCCCTTTCTTCTTCCTTTTTCCCCCTCTACTTAACTGATAGTCCACAGGTTATGCACGTTTTCGTTTTACACGAATGTGTCAATAATTTCTAAATAGTTATAACAGAAGGGCCCCAACACTGAGCCTTGAGTACACACCCCAGTCACCTTATATGTTTTGGGGCCTACTTCTGTGTCATACTTGAGAAACTCTGTCGGTGAAGTAGTTACCTACCATCTTTTGGAGATATGCCGGTACAGATAGCTTCGATAATGCGGCCAAAATGGAATCCCACCGTACCGAGTTGAAAGCGTTCTTGACGTCCAGAGTAAACAACCAAACAGTATTGTTTCGTACCTCCCTTTCCATCGTCCGCCCTCAATCGCTCTCTTCGCTGTTTTTCACCACCAGGTCTATAGCATCCAAGGTAGATCGTCGTCGTCTGAAGCCGTATTGGGCTACGGCCAATAGGGGTTCCACCACTTGCCTCAATTCTCTGATGTATAATGCGCTCCAGGATCTGTGCCCGCAGTATCCCAGCATACAGAGTGGACGATATGATGACGGTTCGTCCGGAGGCGTTTTTCCTTAGGAAGCAGTACGAGTCTCTGTTGCCTTCCATCTGCTGAGGAAGATACCTTCCTGAATGCAAGCATTGTACATATCGAGAAAGATTCCAGGTGCTGCATTAATGGCGGCCTTCAGTGCTATGTTTTGGCACACCATCGAGACCAGGGGCCTTGTTGTTGCCCCACTCTACTACAGGCCTGCAATTGATCAGCTGCAATCGGTGGAATTTCGTCGTTGATAACCATTCTTCACATACGTCCCAGTAATATTCAATTGTTGTGGAAATAAGACAGACACAATCCTCTCCAGGAGCTCAGGGCAGGACGGTGATGGCATCGGTTGACTCTTAAGTCGCGCCATAACCACCTTGTACGGTCTGCCCCAAAGATCCTTATCCACTTCCTCCAAAGGCTCGTTCCAACAGTCTTCGTTTTGCGACGCTTTATGGCCTGGTGAGTTTACGCTTAGCGGCTTTATACTTCACTTCCAGGCTTTCAGGATTGGACTCCATCCTTGCGCCGTTGCCAGGATCTTCGCGCTGCGAAACATTCCCTCCGGATGGTGGCGATTTCATCGCTCCACCAATACATCCGTGGCCGTTGGTTTCCACTAAATTCCTGGGCATAGTGGCATCGCAGGCGTCGGTGACTCTCCGCATGACTCCGTCTACTTTTTCTGCGGTATTACTACCGTTTATGGGGTCAGTCTTCAGTGCTACAAGGAAGGTGGTAATGTCGTACTTTCTCACATCCAGCCGACTCCGTTTGTTCTTTCTGATGTGGGCGCGGACCTCCGGTCAACAGACACCGCCCATAGTACCGCTCTATGATCACTGGCAGTATAGATCTCAGAGACCTCCCATGCACAATTTCCTTGAGCAGGCTACTGCTTGACAACGGTGAGATCTATAATTGAGCTCGCTTGTCCTCTGCGAAATGTTGGTTCATTTCCATCGTTCAACAGGACAACATCTAAAGTCGAGAAGGCTTCTAGTAAAGCACGTCCTTGCTGATTCGTCTCCTTGCTACCCCAGTCGACTGCCCAGGAATTGAAATCTCCGCAATGGCCACCGGGAAATGCTGTTTCGCATCCATCACGAGTCTATCTAGAAATGCTGTGAAGTCTTCATAACAAAGGCTTGGTGGTGCATAGCAGCTATAGAAATAGATACCATTCACCCTGGCCACAACAAATCCAGACTGTTCGACGCCATCGTATGCTTCAAACGGTAAACTGCCGCAGGACCAAATGACGGCTGTATTGCTAGTATCGGTCACCCAGTTTTGGGAATGTAGATTCCTGTAAGGTTCGGAAATGACGGCAACATCAATTTTCAGGTCTCGAACCGTCTGCGTCAGCAGATCGTGTGCTGTTGCGCAGTGAGCAAGGTTCACCTGTAACACTTGCACTATGGCTGTGTACGGATCTTCTGGAGTGCACCCGGTAGACTGGACATTTGATGCTACCAGTTACATGGGCATGGTCTTTCGTGGGCTCCAGTTCTACGCATAGAACGCATTTCGGAGACGCTTTACAATCGGAGCTTCTGTGTCCTTTTTCGCCGCATTTATAACACAGGTCTGATCGGTCAATGGAGCTCTTGCAATTAACGGGACAATGCTCGTACTGCCAACACTTGAAGCACTTCATGGGCCTTACCACTGTCACAATACAGGCATATACTAGGCTTATTCGTATTTTACTGCCCTTGCTCAATACGTTCCTTGCCGTAGCTGTAGGAAGTATTACTGTAGCTGTTTGTGTTCCTCTGTATGACTTCCGAAGGTTCCTGATGGCACTCAGTGGGACGTCACTGTCCGCGCCGTCAGCTCTTCTCAAGGCATCGAGAATATCCTCTTTGGTTGTGACCTCGTCGAGGTCTCTTATTTCCAGTTCTTCTTGTGGTCCTTTATTGAGGACTGTTGCGTCTTTTTTGAGGGCTCCAACCAGGGCCTTCTCCAGCTCAATTTTTTACTCTTTCTTTCCTCTGGCAAGAATTAACAGAACATCTCCTGCGGCTGTTTTGCGTATTTTGTCCACGCATGCGCTAGCCGCATAGACACTCTGGTCTTACTTTATTCGGCCCGAAATTTCCGAGTACATGCGTGTGTATGTGTGTGTGGGGGGGGGGCGTGTCTGTATGTACGTATGTGTACCAATTTTGATCCTGGATTTCTCACGAACAAATATCACGATCAAAGTTATTAAGGTTACAATCGAAGCGTTCCATGTAAGTTAGAGGTGATTAGATTTTGGGTGAAATTGGTGCAGTATATATATTGTTATTAACAATTTCAATTGTTTATAATGTTCTATTGCATAAACTGTTAGAGTTAGCGTAAAATTTATATAAGACAAGTTGTTACCCATATAAAAATACGTATTTTATGTGAAATGACTTTTTTCGACAATTTGCAGAATTAAGGAGGTATGAGCGTCTCAGCAATTATGTCTGTAATGAGTGAACGAATGAACACAGCGCTGTCATGACAGTCTCAATCGACGCGTTTCCGGGGAAAATCGAGCGGATTACACTTTGGATGGGATTCATGCAGTATATGCAATGTTATTAACAATTTTAATTGTTTATAATGTTCTATTGCATAAACTATCAGAGTTAGCGCAAAATTTATATGAGAAAAGTTGTTCCCCATATAGAAATACGTATTTTATGTAGAATAACTGATTTCGACAATTTACATAATTAAGGAGGTATGACCGTCTCAACAATTATGTCTGTAATGAGTGAACGAATGAACACAGCGCTGTCATGACAGTCCTAATCGATGCGTTTCCGTGGAAAATCGAGCGGATTACACTTTGGATGGGATTCATGCAGTATGTGCAAAGTTATTAACAATTTTAATTCTTTATACTGTTCCACTGGGTAAAATATTAAAGTTATCGGGAAACTTCTTAAGAGAGAATCATTCCTTCTATGAAAATACACCTTTTATATATAATGACTTTTTCCCCGAATTTGCATAATTAAGGAGGTATGGTTGGCTGAGCAATTCAACATGCGGGAACAATGCATATCACCAAGGTTGTTCCTCATACAAAAATGCACATTCAATGTGACACTTTTCGATATAGGTTCGAACATATCGCGAGTTGAACTAGAATATACATGGCAAATGGATATGTCGATAATTGCGGGAATGATGTCAAATTTTGGTTTCGATTTCATAAAGTACATACTTTCTTACATATTCTGTGAAATTTCCAGTCTGGGCCCGCAACTAGAATAGAGCGAAATAAATTATATTTACTGAAATTTCATAAATGATTGGAAATACAATTGATTGACTTTTATCAAATATGCAATAATTATTTGAGCTCCTAATTCCATGGGACTCCTGAACCCATTGAAGTGTGGGATTCGGTCCCTGATAACAAAGTCCATTGACTCAGGGCATCCGGGCAGGTAATTCAGGGTATTATGGGAAAGTACCAAATTCGGAAGTGGGTTTTTCGGAGAGCACCTCATTCAATAGCTCTCCTGAACTCATTAAAGTCTCTGATTCAGTCCCTGATCAAAATATCCATTACCTTGGGTTACCCCTGCAGGTGATTCAGGCAAATCAGGAAGTACCAAATGTTGAACAATCGTCATTGAAGAGCTCCTAGTTCGAGTATTCGACCTAGGTGAATTAGTTGGACTTCGCCCGATTATTTTAAAACGTAAATTGATGACTTTTTTGAACATGCAAACAAAATCATAAAAAAACTTGTTTCTCTGCTGCCTGTGGAAACACCAAAAAAGCATTTAATTATTCCATAGGAGTTTTTTTTATCCGCATTATAAAGGGGACGGACTGCTAACTCGACGCTCCTATTTTGAAAAACGCAATTTTTCATATTTTTATGTCAGCACCAAAAAAATTGATGGAACACGAAAAAAGGGCCTAATTATGAGCCCGGTGAAGACACGATTTGAGTACTTAGAATTGCTAACGCAATAGACCTAATAAAAGGAAAACTTCAAATAACACAGATATTTGGAGATTATGGGTGGAATTTAGATACTCCAAATTTCGTCTCTAATATTCAACCGTCCCCAAATATTACAGATTAATTGATTTTTCTCTATTAGATAATAAGACTGTGAATTTGACATACAAACGAGGTGAGAACGATTTTTGGGCCACCCTCACAATCACGCCATCGAGTCAGCCAATTCCCCACTCTGGATATTGATTTTGTATCGGTAGCAACGCAATTTTCTGCTATATTAAACGGCCTTCCTTTCCTTACTTCATATTAAATAAGAAGCACTGACTCCTGTACTAAGGACCCTGGCCGGTCGATTGCCATTCGAGCCTTGGTCAATTGTAGAATCGACTTGTGCAGTATGTCGATTGCGTTTCAAGTACAGATCGATCCACGATCGACCAAATACCAGATCGGTTTCCGGTCGACTAGACTATTTTTTTTCCAAAAAAAATTCAATCTTTCTTTTGTTTTTGTTCGACAATCGACTTGGTGTTAGGTAGATCGTAAGTTGGTTGGGGAAAAAAATAACTTCTAGTCAACCGGCAATCGACCCAGTACTTGGTCGAAGCTGGGTCGATTATGTCAAATCAGAATCGACTTGTACCGGAAAAGGAATCGACATACTGCGCAAGTCGATTCTGTAATCGATCCGTCCGCCACGGCAGCCACAGTATTTTCTAAATTCTGTGATCATATGAAGTCACATTCGCTACGAAGAGCGTATACTGTCTAGAGACTCAATATATTATGTATATGTGACGGCGTCTATTCAAGTCGAGTTTATCGAATGCCATCCTTCGCACTGAGAACGAATCATGGATTTTTTTTTCAAAAAACGATCGAAAATGTGCACGGATTTGTTCGGTGCGACGCAGAAATGTTACCAGTTGCAATATCAGTCTATCTATATATATATTGTCAGCGACCCCCATGTGACTGAACGCTCAGTCAACATTTGGGCGTCACTTGTAGGTAAAATTATATGTCAAGTCTAATAATTCATAATACAATTATGAATTGTGTTATGTTGGATTTTTTGAGAAACAATATGATACAAAAATCAATCTCATGCTTCTCTCTGGGTTTACACTCAGATACGACGAACATTTTTACTATCGATAATTCTTAGTAGACTGAGGCAAAGTGTTTATCCTTCGATACTTGAGACAAAATAAAATCCAATGAATAAGACCCATTGGGTGTTCGTCACCAACGGTTCAGGATGTAATGTTCCTTTGTGAAATGCTTAGTTCCTTTACGGAATCTGTATCGAGTGGATGTGTCTTCCGAGCGTCTTAATTAACGTATCAATGACAGTTCTAATTCACATATACATTGATTTACTTATTTAATATACAAAAGATATTTGATTATGGGTTACCCCACGAAATCCTCGAAACCAAAATCTTCACGACAAAATCCTCGAATTCAAAATCATTCTCGTCGCGCATGGCGATCGACTCACCGTTTTTATGTCACCGGTGAGTCAGAGTCACTCGCTCAGAGTGGTGAGTGACTTCGACTCTCTGCTGATAAAAATACGGTGAGTAAAGCGCCAAACGCGGCGAGACTAGCTCCCCTGAATCGACAAAAATATAAATGTACGAGTCTTTCGTAAATATTATAAGAATGAGGACATTAACAGTAATTATTGTAAAGATCGATTTTGTAGAAAATTACAAAAGCTACAAATATTGTCCTCTAATATTAACCACTAACATTTATAGTTTTTGAGATATACGTCATAAACCGCTAATTTATGTGAAATTTTTAATAAACAAAAACCAATCACATCGTAGGAAAGTTTATTTATGTGCTCGGGAAAAAATTAATTAATGTCATATATTCAAGTCTAACCTATAAACAAAGTTTCTGGACCAATCAAACTGATTTCCATCACATACCAAAGGATGGGCACACGGCACACTGAAAAAACCCAAAATTTTCGTTTTTTTTTCAATGCAAATTTCAAAAATTTGGCGGGACCTTATAAAAAAATCTGATTAGGTTTTTCTTTTGCACGATTTCTTTGTAGACCTAGTACATCAGTTTAAGCCTGGTTTGAGGAACAGAAAAACTGAGTCGGTCTACTGTGTATATATGTATGTGTTTACATGTGTATATGTGTATGTGTAGCTTGGGATGTTCCCAGTCTTTCGATGGGATCATGGCCGCTCCGTTGATTTGCCTGGAACAATCTGGCACCTGGGGGTGTCAGCCATACCGCTGCTGGCAAGGGTGTTTTGAATCCTCCGCTTTCCATCATGGCTCTTATCCGCTTCGCGGATGTTTGGATCTTTCGAGCAAGATTTTGGATCTCTTCGTTAATCGTTCTTCGATTTTTATCCGTAAGAAAATTCACCAGCGTTGCCAGATCATTTTCCTGCTGATCCCATGCCGTCTTCATCGTAGTTTGTAATCCACTTATAGCATTTGGGGCCAAGTGGGCCACCCGGGGACAATCAAGTAATGGTCGGCTCTTCCCACAATCCGAGGAGCCAGCGCCGGCCACCAGGGCTTTCACCTGATCGGAACCAACGGCGGAATTTCCCTTATGGGGGTTGTCCGCGTGGGATACAATTGTGTTATCATCACTGTTCATGTTTGCTTCATAGGCTGTTATAGGGAGCCCACCCTTGGCACCCTTGATTTCGGGAGTTAGGTTTCTCCCATATGTGTATGTGTGTATCTGTTTTTTTTTTCTCACTCTTTCTCTATTCGTATTCACCCACGTAACCGCTGGTAGGCATTACTTCATGGGCAATACTACGGATCAGAGTACCCACCCATTGCGGCTGGGGCCGACTTCGCCATTTCAGCTCATCGTATTTCTAATCACAGGGTAAACCTCCAGAAACCCCTGTGATACGATGGCGGGCGTCTACGAGGGAACCCAACCCCCCCCCCCTGCGGCGGGTTAGGTTCCCGCTCGGCCGGGCGGTCTCATTTTATGGGTACCGCCGATAGCACACACGGAAATTCCTGCATCGGTTGGAATCCATGAGAAAATATTTTTGAAAAAATATTCTCCGGCGGCCGGGCGCGAACCTAGGACCTTCGGAGTAGTAGGCAGATACTCTACCACTACGCCAAAGCCCCGAACGTATGTGTATGTGTGTATATGTTTTTTTTTTACAGAAAAAAAAGAGAAAGCAGGAAGCCAACCACCTTCCTCACGCTTCCTTCTTTCTCTTTCCTTCCTCTTTTCCATACTTTTACTTTATTAAACAAACTTACAAAATTAACAAATAAAATATAAAGTGCAAAGGACAATACCCCTTGTCACATACAATACAGTTCAATTTGTCCCCACACCACGACGGAACATCTGCTGAGCAATACTTCGTTGTGTAGGGGACGATAGCCGTGGCTGCTTCAGTAGAGAATCCTTTCCGGTCTTCTCCGGCAAGAACATCCTCCGTTTACTCTGGATTTTTCCGTAGCTGCTCCTCGCGGTGCAACTCCGTCAGAACCTCCATTGCAAATACGCTGGTCGCATTCCATGCTGCCTCTGATGACAGCATGACTTCCACAAGATTTTCAACGTTTATGGGTTTGCCTGCTGTAGTTTTCCATATACATCGTTGCAAGTCGAAACGCGAGCATGCAAAGAAAACATGTTCCGCATTTTCATGTATTCTCTCACACTTTGGGCAATCCGGGGAAATTTCATGTTTGAATCTGTGAAGATATTTCCGAAAGCATCTGTGTCCTGAGAGTATCTGGGTTAGATAATAGTTAACTTGCCCATGTGATCGGTCAAGCCAAACATCCAGCTTCGGTATTACTCGAGGAGTCCACCGGCATTTGCTGGAGGCGTCGCACAGTAGCTGCCATCGCTCAATGCTGTGGTTGCGTTCTTCCGTTCTCAGTTCCGCTTGGCTCAGGTTGGTTGATCTTCTGCGGGTATAAAGGGACCGACGCTCCTCCGCTAGCATTTCGATAGGTAGCATCCCAGCAATGACACACACAACGTCGTTAGATACTGTACGGTATGCGCTAACCACTCTAAGGGCACTCAGCCTGTAGACGGGAACAATTTGCCGCCGAGATGCTTGGCTTCGTAATGCATCGGCCCATATAGGAATACCATATGTTAATACCGACGTAACAACTGATGACAGGAGCCTTCTCCTCTGTTTTGGTCCTCCAATGTTTGGCATCAGTCTTGCAAGAGCAGTCTTCACTGCTCCTGCCTTATTGCTTGCATGCTGCGCTTGCTCTCTAAATTAAGAGGCCATGGTACTTCTAAATCCCCTCTAGCACTCTTCAGTTCTCCGAGATGGCGCCACTGAAAACGCCATCTATGAGTCGAGAGTCGACTCATTATTGACCAGCCGGTAAAATTTGGGTCGGTAAAGGAGGCATGCATATGCCCATTGAAGAAAACTTTCTTCCATCGACCGTTACTATCGATACTTCTCGAGATAATCCATATTAAACAAAAAATCTTTAAAAAATTCTAACATACGATTGGCGCATGCCATTTGAAAAACAAAAAATACGGGTCTATTTTTTTCATACATGCCTTTCAGGACAAAATACTAGACTATCCTAGGATCGGTATCTAGTGAGTTTTTGATTACAAAAATCAATTTTTTATTCCTTTTCCATCAAGGCTAATCGAAATTCGCTTAAACTTGTGTTTTTCAGGTAGGCAAGGTACATTTGCATGAGCAAAAAATATGTTGTGGTAGAAGGGAGAAGATGCCTTCGTGGAAATTCGGCCCACAGATTATGTCGAAACATGTCATTAAATGACGAATAATGACATGAAATGATAAGTTCATCGAACTTCGACAGATTATGATACAATCTGATTTTGTCGAATCTTTTATGTCATTTTCCGACAATATATGATATTTTGTAAGCCCATGGAGCGACATAAAATGTCAGATTTCGGCATTTCTTGCAAATTCGTACCGGTTTTGACGAATTTTTCATGTAATTTCCCGACAAAATAGATACTATTTGGTAAGCCTATGGAATGACATAAAATGTCAAATTTCGGCATTTTTTTTTAATTCGTACCAAATGACATATGACCGTTTTTGACGATATTTTTCGTGTTATTGCCGGACAAAAGAGATAATATTTTGTAAGCCCATGGAATGACATAAAATGTCAAATTTCGACATTTCTTGCAAATCCGTACCGATTATGACATATAACCGATTTTGACGAATTTTTTCATGTCATTTCACGCCAAAATAGATACTATTTGGTAAGCCCATGGAATGACATAGAATGTCCAATTTCGGCATTTTTTTTAAATTCGTACCGATTATGACATATGACCGATTTTTAGGAATTTTTTCATGTCATAGCCCGATAAAATAGATATTATTTTGTAAGTCCATGGAATGACATAAAATGTCAAATTTCGACATTTCTTGCAAATTCGTACCGATTATGACATATAACCGATTTTGACGAATTTTTTCATGTCATTTCCGAACAAAATAAATACTATTTGGTAAGCCCATGGAATGACATATAATGTCAAATTTCGGCTTCTTTTTTAAAATCGTACCGATTATCACATATGACCGATTTTGACGAATTTTTTCATGTCATTGCCCGACAAAATAGATATTATTTTGTAAGTCCATGGAATGACATAAAATGTCAAATTTCGGCATTTTTTTTTAATTCGTACCAAATGACATATGACCGATTATGACATATAACCGATTTTGACGAATTTTTTCACGTCATTTCCCGACAAAATACATACTATTTGGTAAGCCCATGGAATGACATAGAATGTCAAATTTCGGCATTTTTTTAAAATTCGTACCGATTATGACATATGACCGACTTTTAGGAATTTTTTCATGTCATTGCCCGACAAAATAGATATTATTTTGTAAGTCCATGGAATGACATAAAATGTCAAATTTCGGCATTTTTTTTAATTCGTACCAAATGACATATGACCGATTATGACATATAACCGATTTTGACGAATTTTTTCATGTCATTTCCCGACAAAATAGATACTATTTGGTAAGCCCATGGAATGACATAGAATGTCAAATTTCGGCATTTTTTTAAAATTCGTACCGATTATGACATATGACCGACTTTTAGGAATTTTTTCATGTCATTGCCCGACAAAATAGATATTATTTTGTAAGTCCATGGAATGACATAAAATGTCAAATTTCGACATTTTTTTTTTAATTCGTACCAATTATGACATACAACCGATTTTGACGATTTTTTTCATGTCATTGCCGGACAAAATAGATAATTTTTATATCTATATAAATCTACATACATAATATTCTGTAAGCCCATGGAATGATATAAAATGTCAAATTTCGACATTTCTTGCAAATTCGTACCGATTATGACATATAACCGATTTTGACGAATTTTTTCATGTAATTTCCCGACAAAATAGATACTATTTGGTAAGCCCATGGATGACATAAAATGTCAAATTTCGACATTTTTTGGAAATTCGTACCGACTATGACGTAATATGTTTGACTTCCATAAACATTGCATGATTTCCTGACGAAATATACAATTTTGTGTTAGATCATAGAATGACAAAAAATGTCGCCTTTCGGCAGAAACTGACATTCTTTCTACGTCTTCTTTGGACAGATAATGTCGAAGACCAGCCGGTAAAGACAGATTGGTCGTTCTTTCGGAATGATCGATTCACGATGGACCAAATACAGAGTCGGTTATTGGTCGACTGGACTCATTTTTTTTTTATTTATGTTTTCCACTATTTTTTTCTTTTCCGTGCAGAAGACGGCAAAAGTATGATTTATCACGAACGGAACCATTCGACGGAGCGTCGATAGTTCGTCGATTTCTGAAAATCGAACATCCCCAAAAATCGAGAGTTAGTCGACAGATCATTGAGAGTTTCAAAAATGGGGGCCAAGCTATGACTTGATCATTCTGGGCGAAAGCATTCTTGGGACTCTCGACTAACAATCGATCAGTGAAAATTTTCGGCTGTTACACCTCTATCGACAGGTTTCGTTAGGGATAAAATTACAAAATATTCAGCAATTGCAAAACATACATTAGCGTATGGTATAAACGGATGCGTTCCATTTTCATCCCTCTGACAGTGCCTAGATAAAATTCTGATACTGTTGAGTATCGATATACAACCGTGAGCTGTCATTGAATGAACCTGTCACCTGTCTGATTTGTATCAGGAAAAGTGATAGGTCTCAGTTTAACTAAACATTTGTAGCATCTACACTATTCAATTACATGCAATTAAAGGATAGTTGCAACACTAGGTAATACATGCAACACATATTTCGTGACTTATAAATTCTACAAAGATAAAGCAAGTAGCGTGTATAGAGATCGTGAAAACTATATTCACAAGACATACTATTTTAAGATTTCAGCATGTATAGTGCACTAACCTCCTTTATAGCCAATGCACTTCCATGCTTAACCCATCCTCGGCCCTGCGGGTCAACGTGACCCGTTGGTTCAGTTTGAACGCTGATATCCCTCTGGAAAATTCAAATAACGGTTCTATGGCCCTTTGGTCAGAATTCGGGAGATCGAACTATAGCTGTGGGTGATTTCCGCACGATTTCGCGCCCTCACGTCGCAAAATAAATAGACTTTTCGACGAGCCCTATAATATAATTTTCTCCCATATTTAGCTATGTTTCAAGAACCTCACTTTCAAATTTTACCTGATATCGAAGATGTGACAAAATACAGATTTTTGGTCCAACTTGATTTTGTAAATAAATGAAAAAAATCACCCATTCTGTTTTAAGCATGTGAATAATTTTTTCGTTCTTGTTTTTTTTTATCATCGGATATCATTTAAGTACGTCCAAAGTTTACGTTAGAATTTTTCCAGAGCGATCAGTGCGTTCATGTCTCAATGGCGAGTGGTCGAAGTTCGTCTGAGGTCACATCGACCCGTAGTGTCGTATTTAATTGGAAAATAAGGTGTGTCGAGGAAGGGTTACAACAATTCATTAATAGTATTAATTATACTGCTCAACACGTCTTTTAAATGGAAGTGTCATCAGACGACAATTTCCACAGTGGAATTACAACAGTAACTCATTGGCCGTATGGTCAAATCATCCGTGATGTGATATGAGAAAAACTACGCACCTGTTTGAGGGTTGATACGGCAGGAGAGCTCGGGTTAACGAGCCCATACACGTTGGTCCGATCCTAAACATTTTGAATAGTGACAAATTTCTTCAGCTTATAAAATTAGCTTTCCTACGATTCGTTTTCATGTTCCCCAAACAAAACATATAGAGTAAATGAATATCATTCAAGGTCTTAAATATATATTGTCCGTTTACCTCTTTTCCTGGCATGCACTGTAAGCAGGTCCCAAAACCCATCTCAAAAATAACTAGCATGACTCAATTAGTTAATGAATTAGGTGGGGTCAATTGATTAACTAATTACCTGGTGTTAACTATATTTGAGATGTGGTGATTTAATTAATTAAATCTTGTTAATTACATTTTGGATGGGGTCTGGGACTTTTCTACAGTCGGGGAGGTCGAATTACGTTGATTTCGTATTTTTGAATGCTTATGATATACTTAAGAGATTAATTAAGGTTCATAACATATAAATTGCTAATTAATTTTTTTCCAATATCTGTGAGTATTGCAAACTGCAGCATGGCATACCCGACTTTGCAAAACCCCTAAATGTATCTAAAAACAATAATATAAGCTTTTTTCTGGTGACTTTGCCAGCTTGTTAAAATCTTGGCAAAGCCCTAAAAAACAAAAAAAAATGATAAGACAAATTTGAAATTTTCGAAAAAAAATCACGAAGAACTAAGAGATGGCAATGCAATTGACCAAATTTGGTTTCGCTACTTTGGACTTGCCAGCTTAAGATGCCTCAATAACTCCAAATTTTAGCGGGAACGGGTATATGTTTTCTGATTGAAGGAGATAGATGGCATCAAGACGAATATTAAAAAAACTAGTGGTTTGCAAATGTGTGTGCCCCCTACGTGGCACAAGCAAAACTTCCTGATTTGATATTTCAGCACAACATAAGAACGCAACCATGGTGATGAACAAACCCAACAATTAAACTGGCATCTAATAATTACTGCTCGCGATCGATTCAGTTTGATTTTTAAGCCCCATACTAATATTCAACTGGAATTCATCTGCATAGTTACCCTTCCTACCTCTGTACTTTCTTCATAATCCCGCTCTTTGACATCATTCCCGCAATTATCAACATATCCATTTGCCATATATATTCTAGTTCAACTCGCGATAAGTTCTAACCTATATTGAACTAGTGGTGTGCAAATGTGTGTGCCCCATACGGGGCACGAACAAAAAACTTCCCGATTTGGTATTTCAGAGCAGCATAAGCAGGCAACCATGGTGATGTGCGAACTGTACAGTGATAATTGAACTTGAGACTAATAATTATTACACGCGATCGTTTTAGTTTGATTTCTAAGCCCCATAAAAATATTCAACTGGAATTCGTCCGCCTAATTACACTGTCTACCTCTGTACTTTCTTAATTATCTCGCTCTTTGACATCCTTTCCGTAATTGTCGACATCTTCATTCGCCAAGTATACTCTAATTCGACTCGCGATATGTTCTAACCTATATTGAAAATAGTCATACTGCGTGTGCATTTTTCAAATTGCTCAGACGACCATACCTCCTTAATTATGCAAATTACGGAAAAATGTCATTGCACATAAAAAGTGTATTTCCATATAAGGAATAATTCTAGTTTGAGAAGTTTCCCGATAACGTTAATATTTAACCCAGTGGAACAGTATAAACAATTGCAATTGTTAATAACATTGCATATAGTGCACGAATTCCATCCAGAGTGTAATAGGCTCGATTTTGCACGGAAACGCTTCGATTGAGACCTCCACGACAGCTCTGGGTTCATTTATTGACTCATTATATACATAATTGTTGAGACGGTCATACCTCCTTAATTATGCCAATTATCGAAAAAAGCCATTCCACATAAAATACGTATTTTTATATGGGGAACAACTTTTCTGATATAAATTTTACGCTAACTCTAATAATTTATGCAATAGAACATTATAAACAATTGAAATTGTTACAAACTATATGTGGGGCATTCCACGTGAAATCGTCGGACTGGGAACCCGATGGTCTCGGATTTGCCTAAAAATGCGCATATCTGTTCTTCAGCACAAAAAAAACACGTATTTTTTCGTTTTTTTTAACAAAAATTTTAACAACAATTATATAAACAAATAGAGACATCTCAAATACGCCATTTTTGATTTGCTTGAAATTTGAAACATATATTCTGTATTGATTTACGATCATTTTGAAAAAAAGTCGTTATAGGATCTCGTCAGGGGAATTTTTTATGAATTTTTAAAGTTGAAGTCATCAGAGAGTATTATTTTTGACAATTGACCACTGATAATTTTTCAAGTTATTATGGTGGTTTTCAATAGTGTGAACAGAAAAAAGTTAAATCTGCGTATAAATGACCCCGGAAAAGATGTTAATTAAATAAACCAAAGTAAGGTTTTAGTAATTTTTATAAACAAATGATCATAACTCGAATATTATCAATACTATGAAAAAAAATATAATAGACAAAAATGTTGTACGGAAAATTCTGCACAAAAAATGTTAACATGCTTTTTGCGTAAAAATGACGGGTTTTTTTATATTACCGCAAAGATACTAATAATCAGTTCCTATTCCTCGTATTGGCGTACAAAAATAGTGGTAATATAAAAAAAACAGTAACGTTTTTCTGTTCACATTATTGAAAACCACCAAAATAACTTTAAAAATTATTAGTTGTCAATTGTCACCAATAATCCTCTCTGATGGCTTCAACTTCAAAAATTCATAAATAATTCCCCTGACGAGATCCTATAACAACTTTTCTTCAAAATGATCGTGAATCAATACAGAATATATGTTTCAAATTTCAAGCAAATCAAAAATGGCGTATTTGAGATATCTCTATTTGTTCATATAATTGTTGTTAAAATTTTTATTAAAAAAAACGAAAAAATACGTGCTTTTTTGTGCTGAGGAATAGATATGTGCATTTTTAGGCAAATCCGAGACCATCGAGTTCCCAGTCCGACGATTTGACGTGGAATGCCCCATATATACTCCACCAATTTCAGCCAAAATCTAACCAGTTCTAAGTTATATAGAAACGCTTCGAACGCGACCTTGAGAACTTCCATAACTTCATTCGTTCATGAGAAATCGTTGCGCAAAATTTTGTACACATACATACATACACACACAGACATTTGATCGGAATTCGATGGGAAGCATTTTGGTATACTTAAAACCCTAGTTACGAATTGAAATAAACAAACTCGATTTAGGGGTCATTACAATAACTTCCCGAAAAATCGGGAAGTTAAAAAATGTTGGGGGTTAACTGGACCGACCTATCAAATGTCAACATCAATTATCAGTAAATTCACTGATGAAAAATCCTGTAAGTTTTCAGGCTATCTATGGACTATGTGGCTCGTTCATTTTTTTTATTTTATTTTATTGCAGAAATGAGAACTACAAATTCTCGTATTTGCATTTCGTAGCCAATATTTTGGTTCTGTTCTGAAACTCAAACAAAAAAATTTAGGTTAAGTTTTTCTTATGAAATACATCCCATAAATATTTAGAACACAGGAATCGAAATGAGTTTTTTTCATGCATCGAGTTGAAACTAAAAATTAATTTTTATTATGTAATCAATTTTTTTTAATTAATATTGTACTTACACATCATTTTTACTGATTTTATCCAATGTTTACGTTTTGATCTCGGGGAATTTATAAAATGTCACTTTCACATCAATTCCATGTTTCTGACGTGATGTATTATTACAGCCATGGAAGCAACAGATTTTTTGCGAAGTTAACATGCCAAGAATGCAAATAGTCTCAATGGATTTTATTAATAATTAATAAAGAATAGATCAAATGTTAAAGGTTAATCAATTATTTCAACTAGTTAAGATAATGTCCACTAGTTGGCGTGAAATTTTAGACGCACGGTTCCTACAGGGTCTATCTCTTTGGTATGCGGCGCAATGGGGGGGGGGGGCAAATTGGCTATTACCATCCGTACCGGCATTTTTTTCCATCCAAAAACTTTCGAGGGTGTCAATGATAAAGACTGATTTTTGATCATTAATCAGTTCCATTTTTCCCTCCCGCAGACACTCTGAATTTGCGTTTGGCGAATAGATGTGAGAAAACAATATCTATTAATTTTTTTCCGAGTGCAGATTTCTACCGGTAGGCAAATCTACTTTTTTTTTTCATTATTTTACAAAAAGCAAATTCAGAGTGACTAGATTATTGCATTTCGCACTCACAACTTTTTTTTTGTGGGTGTAAAGTGAGGACACCCTAAAAAGTAATTGGATTGAAAATTGAACTCGCGCGCGACGCGAGCGGCAGAAGTACCATGGCCTCTTAAGTCGGGCATCAATCATAATTCCTAGGTACCGTATGTAGGGCTGGGAGGTTATTTTGTGCTGGCCGACTTGCAGCGTGATTGTCTCTAATTGCTTTCGGCTTGTGATAAGGAGTGCTTCTGTCTTATACCCCGCAAGTTGTAAACCTATTGTGTCCATCCATTGCCGTATCTTGTTGAAAACATTCTCGAAAATGAGCTGGAGCGTGAAAAGGTATTTGCCCACGATGATTATGGCTACGTCATCCGCAAAAGCTACGAGTTTGGCCCCCGTCGGTAATGCTATTTTGAGCAATTCGTCATATACGATATTCCACAAAAGAGGACCCAACACTGAGCCTTGGGGTACACCCCCAGTAACCTTATATGTTTTAGGACCTACTTCCGTGTCATATCTAAGGACTCTGTCGGTAAAGTAATTTGCTACCATCTTTTGCAAGTATGCCGGCACCACTAGCTTCGACAATGCTGCCAGGATGGAATCCCACCGCACTGAGTTGAATGCATTCTTGATGTCCAGCGTAACGACCAAACAATATTGTTTCGTACCTACTTTCCATCGCCCGCCCTCGATTGCTTTTTGGGCCGTTTTGACCACCCGATCTATAGCATCCAACGTAGATCATCGTCGTCTGAAGCCGTATTGGGCTTCGGCCAATAGGGGTTCCACCACTGCCTCAATTCTCTGATGTATAATGCGCTCCAGGATCTTGCCCGCAGTATCCAGCATACAGAGTGGACGATATGATGACGGTTCGTCCGGAGGCTTTTTTCCCTTAGGAAGCAGTACAAGTCTCTGTTGCTTCCATCTGCTGGGGAAGATACCTCCTGAATGCAAGCTTTGTACATGTCGAGAAAAATTCCAGGTGCTGCATTAATGGCGGCTTTCAGTACTATGTTTGGCACACCATCGAGACCCGGGGCATTGTTGTTACCCACTCTACTACAGGCCTGCAATAGTTCATCAGCTATAGTCGGTGGAATTTCGTCGTTGATACCATTCTTCACATACGTCCCAGGAATATTCGATTGTTGGGGAAATAAGACAGACACAATCCTCTCCAGGAGCTCAGGGCAGGTCGGTGATGGCATCGGTTGACTCTTAAGTCGTACCATAACCACCTTGTACGGTCTGCCCCAAGGATCGTTATCCACTTCCTCCAAAAGCTCGTTCCAACAATCTCGTTTGCGAAGCTCTATGGCCTTAGTGCGTTTATGCTTAGCGGCTTTATACTTCACTTCGAGGCTTTCAGGATTGGACTTCTTCCTTGCGCGTTGCCAGGATCTTCGAGCTGCGAAACATTCCCTCCGGAGGGTCGCGATTTCATCGCTCCACCAATACACCGGTGGCCGTTGGTTTTCACTGAATTTCCTAGGCATAGTGACATCGCAGGCGTCGGCTGCATGACTCCGTCGACTTTTTCTGCGGTATTGCTACGGTTTATGGGGTCAGTCTTCAGTGCTATAAGGAAGGTGGTAATGACGAATTTTCTCACACTCCAGCCGACTCCGTTTGTTCTTTCTGATGTGAGCGCGGACCTCCGGTCAACAGACACCTCCCAGAGTACCGCTCTATGATCACTGGCAGTATAGATCTCAGAGACCTCCCATGCACAATTTCCCTTGAGCAGGCTACTGCTGAACGAGGTGAGATCTATAATTGAGCTCGCTTGTCCTCTGCGAAATGTTGGTTCATTTCCATCGTTCAATAGGACAACATCTAAAGTCCAGAAGGCTTCTAGTAAAGCACGTCCTCGCTGATTCGTCACCTTGCTACCCCAGTCGACTGCCCAGGAATTGAAATGCTCCCGCAATGACCACCGGGAAATGCTGTTTCGCATCCATCACGAGCCTATTTAGGAATGCAGTGAAGTCTTCATAACAAAGACTTGGTGGTGCATAGTAGCTATACAGATAGATACCATTTACCTTGGCCACAACAAATCCAGACTGTTGGTCACCGTTATATGCTTCAAACGACAGAGCACCGCAGGACCAAATGACGGCTTTATTGCTACTATCGGTAACCCAGTTTTGGGTATATAGGTTCCTGTAAGGTTCCGAAATGACGGAAACTTCAATCTCAGGTCTCGAACCGTCTGCGTCAGTAGATCGTGTGCTGTGGCGCAGTGAGCCAGGTTTACCTGTAACACTCGCACTATGACTGTGTACGGATCTTGTGGAGTGCACCCTGGTAGACTGGACATTTGATGCTACCAGTTACATGGCCATGGTCTTTCGTGGGCTCCAGTTCTACGCATAGAACGCATTTCGGAGACGCTTCACAATCAGAGCTTTTGTGCCCTTTTTCGCCGCATTTATAGCACAGGTCTGATCGGTCAATGGGGCTCTTGCCATTAACGGCAAGATGCTCGTAGTGCCAACACTTGAAGCACTTTAGGGGCCTTACCACTGCCACGATGCGGGCATATACCAGGCTTATTCGTATTTTACTACCTTTACTCAGTATATTCCTTGCAGTAGTGGCGGGGAGTACCACCGTCGCCGATTGTGTTCCTCTGTATGCCTTGCGAAGAGACTTGATGGCACTCAATGAGATATCACTATCTGTGCCATCAGCTTTGCTCAGAACAGCGATTATGTCTTCTTTCGTAGCGACGTCGTCGAGGTCTTTAATTTCGAGTTCCTCTTGAGGTCTCTTATTAAACACTTTGGCTTCGTTTTGGAGGCTCCAACTTAGCGCCTTCTCTAACTCAACACCTTCGTCCTTCTTTCCTCTCGCAAGGATTAGGAGAACGTCTCCGGAAGCTGTTTTACGGATTTTTTCCACGCATGGGCTAGCCGCATAAATACCTTGGTCCTTCTTATTCGTCCCAATATTTCCGAGTACGTATCTTTCCCCGTCGGGCGAAATAATTAGCGCATCAGGTCGGATTGCTGCTTTCTTCTTCAATCGATGTTTAGTCTGCGTAGCACCACGAAGATTTTGGGACGGCTCCTGTTTTTTTCTCCGTCTCTTGGCTTTCTCCTAAGCACTTTCATCGGCTTCTGTTTCAGAATGTAATGCTTCTTCCATGTCCCTGCTCCCCTCTAACCGGGTTCGATTTTTAGGCGCTCCTCCACATTTCTGGATGACGTTGCTGCTGCCTCATTGTCAGCACTCTTGAGCTTTTGCCCGTTGTGTCATCAGGCGGTGTGCTCTCCTTTCTTTTGTCCCGCCGGGTTGGAGTCTCCTCAGATGTCTTCGGTTTTTCCATGGACTTATGGCTAGTGCCTAGGTTTAGCTGGGACAATCTAGGACCTGCAGGGGTGAGCCATCCAACTGCTGGCAAGCCAACTGCTGTTTCGCCTACCCCTGTCTCCGTCATGGATCTTATTCGCCTTGCGGCCATTTGGATCTTCTTAGCCAGCTTTCTCATGAAATTTATTTTTTCGGATATTTTTGATTTGGATATTTTATTTTTGGATGTTTTTGCATTGGATATTTTTTTTTTTGGAATTTTTGAGTGGATATTTAGACCGGGAATCAAAACGGTCACTCTTAATTGAAACATTCACTATGAATGAAAACGAGAAAATTACTCAAGGTCAAGTTTAAAAAGATTTCAACAGTTTACGTAAAAATTATACATATCGCCGCAATCCACTTGGAAGCTTGGTGTTGAAAACTATTATCCCTCCCCCCGCCATTTAATCTTATCACTAGAGACCTTATGTAATATATGAACTCTCTTGAAGGACCCTAATAGGGGTAAAAACTAGTGGTGTGAGCATGTGTTTGCCCCATAGGGGGCACAAACAAAACTTCCCGAGTGGGTATTTCAGCACAGCGTACTAAATTTACTCTTCTTCGATATACTCCGGTTAATCAGTGTAACCCATATTAGTGTGATAAGAAAAACTTGCAGATTTGAGAATTCTAAACTGACTCATTTATGAAGCAGATGATTATGAATATCTGAGTAGACGCGTGGTAAGCATGACGATGAGACTTATGCGCGCTACTACTCTTATAAATTATAATTTGCATTATTAAGAAGGTATGGTGGTTTGAACAATCATTATTAACTTATAATGAGCACGCCTATTGGCATCTCATTCGCACTCAATTAACGCGGATAAGTCTCATAACTCTCGTCCTCATGCTCACCACGTGTGTACTCAAATATTCATAATTATCGGCTTCATAAATGAGTAAGTTTAGAATTCTCAAATCTGCAAGGTTCTGTTGTGACCCGGGGTAACACGGATTAACCGTGGTACATTGGAGAAGAATAAATCCAGTACGCTGAGCTAAAGTACCAGATCAGGAAGTTTTACACATGCTCCAACCGCTAGTTACATACATAATTGTTGAGATGGCCCTACCTCCTCCATTATGCAAATTATTTTTTAAAAGTCATTCTACATAACATACGTATTTTTATACGGAGAACAACTTTCCCTAATCTAGTACTGTCTGAAAGGACTCAAAATTCCGAAAAGTGGGTATATCGTTAATACCCAGGTAGGAATTAACTAACGGTCCAGGCTTGGCCTAAGTCTTACCAAGTTTGGCACAAGGCCTGGCATTTAGGCTGGGCCAACCTTGGAATGGTAAGATCCCGTAGCTAGGCCCAACTCGGGCAATATAGCTAGGGCCAACCTCGATAATTAGTTCGTGCCAAGCGGCCCAGCGCCTCATTCTGTCCCACCGGCTTACGACGATCCACATGCGAATTTTGGCTTCACAACGTTATTAACCGGTGACCCCGGTGAAACCTCGAAGTCTTGCCCGGGCTTCGGACCAACCAATCGGGTTTTGATATATAAAGGCATATCCAAAGAAGTAAGGAAAATTCCGGACCCAACCCATTTCGCCCCATATACCCATAAGAAACATTGTTTTTCGTGTTTTGAGCTTCAAAAGTGTTCCTCGGTCCGCAATTTTCGTTGCATTTTAATTTTTTGTTTTTTTCAAAATGTTCGTCATACTCCAAAGAACAAAGTTAGTACCCGTTTTGTTCTATTCGCTTTACATCATGAGAAAATGGTTTTTTAATGTGCGTGTTTTTTTTTCATTTTTTTCGAAAAATCTCAAAATGTGGCGTTTTCACTAATTGATTATTGTAATTCTACGTAATATGTCTTTGATGGCAAGAAAAATTCTTTGTTCAAAATTTCAAAGAATTTTATGATTCATTTCTGTATTTTTGCTTGAGAAGATTGCTGCAACATGCGTCTGCTTTTTCTCGCATTTCTCTCATCGACAGATGAAAGTACTATAAGTTTTTGTACGGATGTGGATTCTGCCATCATTTTTCGCGTCATAAAAGACATATGATTACAATAATCAATTAGTGAAAATGACAAGTTTGGAGATTTTCCGGAAAAATGACAAAAACGCGCAAACTAAAAAATCATTTACTCACAATGTAAAGTAAATAGAACAAACCGGATACTTAACTTGGTTCTTTCATACCGACGGTGATGGCCGTGTGGTTAGAGCGCTGGTCTTTGGCACACGAGGTCCTGGGATCGAGTCCCCGCTCGGGAACTCTCCTTTCGGTATAGTAGAGTGGAATTTCCCAGACTCGAATTCATACGGATTAATCGTTGAACGGGAGTTTCGTGGCAGAAACGGCTGTACAAATTGGGGTTTTCCTTCAATTACTGGTTGAACCAAAGGATACAATGCTAATTAGGTGTTATGTTTGTTGGTTGAAACCAGGGTGAATGCTGTATAGTTAGGGAAAAAGTCGGTTTCCAATCCTGAAAAGAGGATCAAATGCGTAAAGAAAAACAAAAAATGGTGTGTCATGAAGACACGCGATAGAAGTGAAACTGAATGATTGGATCGGCAAGGATTATTTAATTTTCTATATTCAGAGGGAGAGGAATCATTTTAATCACGTGTCAAACACTTCTTGATAGTAAATATTAATTTATTCATCATAATAAATTATACTTTTTCAAGATACAATAATATTAGTATGAATATGATGAATTAAATCTCAATCAGCTTCACCTTCATTCTCTGGTAGACTCTTCATGAACGAAATGATAGGTTTGTGGTAACTAAAATAGGTAATGAAGACTCTTGACTCCAAATTTTCGATGTAACGTGAGAAAACTGCATCGATCGTGGTACCATGGCGTGTAGTCGATTCAATTGGTGAATTGTTCATTTCCAATGACAATTTCTGTTGCAAGAACTGAATTAATGGCTTGGAATCCTCTGAAGCAAAATTAACATTAAAATCTCCAATGTTGGAATTTTGTCTCTCCTCAAAGCCTGGCGACAGCTGGTGCATGCCAGCTCATTATTACTTCTGAATTCTGGAAATTTTTGTTGAATACGAATTTCATTTTCAACGGATAGAGTCTTCAAGTCATTTTTAAACCATAATCTATCACATACACAACACGTAAAACCGAATGGATTATTTATAAAATCACGGTGAAAGTTCTTATGTGCAGTTTTAAACTCATTAAAGTCTGAATATTGTAATCGATCACCACTATGTACATCACAATCAGGAGGAGGATGAGTCGAAAGTCGTTGCTAATAGTTCATTCTCTGGATTATTTACACTATCGTCCACACTGTCACGTAAGAGGTTAGCACGTGTTTGCCTCCGTTCCCTGCTATCTCGTTCAATTTCAGTTCAACTTTTTTTTCCGTTTTCTATTCTGATCAATTCCTTCACTCGCCCGTTTTTTCTCCCGCCACGTTTTTGTCCTTTCTGCACCCGACTTCGGCATATTTGCACAAAACTCTCGATTTGAGTAATGAAGACACGCACAAAACAAAATACGTTGCTTATGATCACTGTGTTAGAAACCAACAGCTGTTTTCCGCGATCGCAACGCCGCCTGAACGCAGAGAATGACATGAAAGACAGAAAGTCTTCCGTCTCATTCTCGCACGATACACGAAGGCCTCTCACTCTCGCCCGATAGACGACACGTAAGGTAGTCCCGTCTCACTCTCGCTCGATTCCCGGAGGCCTCTCACTCTTACTTACTACGTTAGAGCGAGCGTCACCAAAAGGTTGCCGATCGAGATTTCAAAACCCTCCCATAAGAAGTTTCACTTCAAACACTTGGTTCTTTGGAGTATGACGAATATTTTGAAAAAAAAAAAAAAATAGAATCGGACGAAAAACACTGTTTCATCGACCACAGCCGGAGGGACAGGCTTCTGGGTCGATGCCTGGCATCGGTTCTGTACGTGAGGGGTTAATGTAAACTTCTTAAAGACAAAGCGATACCTTCGAACTTGAATTTATTCATTTTCAACTCCATTTTTCTCATGTTCAATTGAAAACAATACATTGACCAACAATCATCTCCATTACATTGATCCAACTATATTGAATTTAAATAATAGTGCAAAGTTACCGACGATTGTGGCCGTGCGGGTTAAAGCACTGGAATTGGGGGGAGTGATTGAGATCTGAGATCGCTGGTTCAAAACCGGCAGAGGCGGTATTTGGGGTTTTTTTTCAGGCTTTAACTCACACGACACAACCGAGCGGGAGTTTCGTAAAAGAAACGAGCTGTACAAATCTGAGGTTTTTTCCAATGGTTTTCCCTCGATTCCAGTGACGAACTGGGCGAATGCTGTGCAGTGGGGTTAAGAGGGGGTGGGATGGGAACAAATCGTAAAGACCCGAAAGGGTATACGAATAGAGTAGAGTTAATAGTGCAAAGTTATTAAGTGTGTTCACGAGTAATCGAAATAAACAAAAAGAGTAAAGTCCATATCGAAATGAAAAAAATTGAGAAACGATCTTCTTTTCAAGTTCCCGATCTAGGGAAGTTATTGTAATCACCCTGAAATTCAAAAATGAAATTTCCGAGATATTTTCACTTTTCTCGATGTTTCACATCATCCTGAGTCGTTTTCCGAAAAGTGTGTGTGTGTGTGTGTGCGTGGTGACCAAAAACTTTGTTTAACGTTTCCCAAGAAACCAACGTAGCGATTTACGTTTTTTTTTTTTTAATCGTCGCGACTTACTATTCTCCAGGTCTGAAAGGAACGATTTATGCGAGAAATGATTCGGATAATTGTTATTAACAAACTCAATTGTTTATATCGCTCTATCGCAAGAACGGTTTGAGATACGAAAAAAAGTGTTCAATGAAAGGCGTTCCCCGCCACGAAATACATATTTGACGTTTTATGACTTTTTTTGATAACACCCGTAGTTAATTGTTAGTAACAAAAACGATTGTTTATATCGCAGCGGCGTGAGAACGGTGAAAATACGAAACAAATTATTTAATGAACGTTGTTCCACACACAAAAATACATATTTGATGTTGTATAACTTTTTTTTCTAACACAGATAGTTAATCATTAGTAACAAATTCGATTGTTCAGATCGCTCTATAGCAAGAGCGGTTGAAAATATGAAACAAAGTGTCTAATAAAAGTCGTTCCATATGTAAAAATACACATTTGACGTTTTATGACTTTTTTGATAAAAAGAGGATTGTTTGTATCGCTGCATCATGAAAACGGTTAAAGATACGAAACAGGGGGTGAAATGCAACTCTTTCCACACGTAAAATACACATTTGACGTTCCATGACTTTTTTGCCAACACCCATAGTTAATTGTCATGGACAAATTGTATTGTATATCTAACTACTTCACATTAAGAATTATAATTTTTTTTTAATATTTAGAAATTTGAAAACTTGATAAAGTCCATAATTTAAGACATGGACGGAAATTGTGGATATAACATATACGGCGGAACGATCGGGAAGTTATTGGTTCGACCCGTTCCGTGTGCGATCGACGGTACTCATAAAATGAGACCATATGGCCGGGCGGGTGCCTAAGCTGACGCGGGGGGAAAGGATGGCTGCCGTCACAGACGCCCGACATTGTAGCACAGGGGTTCCTGGAAATCTACACTGTACTCAGAAACACGGTAGCGATTGTCGGCCCCAGCCGCATGGATGGGTGTGCAATAATCCTTTACAAAGGAATGCTCAAGACCACCTACCGTGGAAAGTTCAAAAAGGGGCGGAAGTTAGCATGCGTAGGTTACCTTTCGATACTGACGTCGGACCAATCCGAACGGATTCCACGGATTATAAAGTCCCAGATCACTCATTACAAATTACAATGAAATCATAATGATATAAATTTGAAGTAACCAACTAAAATAATTACATTGCAATATATAAAAATGAAAAACTAGTATCAAATAATATTTATTTACTCACACTAGATCCCACTCCAGTTGTAATTTCTTCAATTCATTCATAACGATGCTTATTTTATTACGGAAATAAGGTTCGAATCGAACATCATCTTCCAGCACCATGACTTGTTTGTAATTGTTATCGATCACCCTCTTCCAAATGATATAGTGGCTGAGGAAGCATCCAATTTCTCCCATTTTCATGGGTCTATAAAATAAGTTGAGAAGATTTTAGTATTTTTTAATTATCTGCGCCCAATATTTTCTTTTCCCACTTTCACGTTACCTCTTATGATACGGGTCAGCATATGCTGGCATCAGCTTGATTTTCCAATTTCCAAGAATGGTCTCATTTAACAGCCTGCAATAGAAATGAACTAGATAAAGGTTAAGTAACTTTCAAGTCCGTTTTGTCTGAAAAGACGATTTTTCACACAAACGCGATGAAAAAAGGAAATGTTACTAATGGAATCACCATTTGGCGCACACAAAAATGCTCCGACTGGTGTATTCGGGTAACATCGATTGTTAGCGAAAGTTTCGAACCACACCAATGTCTTATCAATTCTTTAGAGATCGCAACTATACCAACACCCTATTAGACTGTCTCCCACTTACCCACTAACTGCCACTGAGGAGCGAGTTAGAGAAGTGCATACCATGCAAAGTCTAGAACTTCAACAAGTTATTGTACATGAAAATGTTACTAAACATTTTATGTAGGGAATTTCATTAAAAGGGTGTTAATATAGGTGAATATGGATGTGCATTTGTATTAATCGATTTTTTTTCATCTTATCTTACAGTTAAATTATTTAAGAGTATAATGCCAAAATTTTAAGTCGATCCGACCAAACTCTTTGAGTTATTGAATATTTAGCCCGGTAGTAACGCTGTACACCCGACAACTGTGGTCGGCCAAAGGAGTTGCATCTACTTTCAATGAAGGTGCTAGTGCTCTTCTGAACTTATTCCTATCCAATATGACCGTCTATCTGGACCCAGCGTCCATGAATAGGCGCGATTAGACGACAGCAGTAAGATTGACAGAGTCGAGATAGAAGCTTAGCAGGAGAGCAAGAAACAAGCATTAAGCTGATAGTTGAAAAAAAAGAAGCTGAAGACTGTGTACTCTATGGAGTTGGAATCGATGATTCAGTGCAAGTTGAAAAAAAATTATCTCTACTTTTCGGCTCCACTAAACGCGTTTCTCGAAACCACTGTTTCAAAGTCTAGATTCACCACCATTTCCAAACTACATTACCGATGGACTCCAAATTTGGTACACAGTTTCTACGTATAAAATTCCCCCCCCCCCCCTGTAACGTTTTTTTTTATAACTTTTCATGACATAATGGCGGAATTCGTGGGTCGAAAACAGAAATTTTTAGTTTGCATGAGCACAAAAAAATTATAAATGACAATAAAAATAATTATAGATCGTTGAGGAGAGGATAAGACGACACTTCGACTAATTTTTGATGTTCTCTTCATTTCAGATAAATGGATGTGAGTGTGACCCTCGACGGCTCGCATCTATAACTTCCCGATAGTGGGTGTGTATTTGTGTGTGTGTGTGTATTGTCTGTGTGGTGTGTGTGTGACGATACACGTATGAAGTCAAGTTGTATATCAGTAACGTAAATTCAACTATTAATCGACCATTACGATTTTTTATTGATATCTCGTACAATATGATGCCGAGCAAAAAAAATAATATAACATGAAATATGTAGTTTTCACGAGCGGAACACTTTTGTTTCATACTTTTCTCGTATCTGTCATGGTTCTCGAAATACAGCGTTATGAACAATGAAAATTGGTAATTAAGCGATAACTGATAAATTAGCGCAATTATGGAAAAAAGTCATTAAACATAAATATGTATCTTCATGTGGGGAACAACATTCGTTACAACCTTTTTCCTCTATCTCCCACGGTTTTTGTAATACAACGTTTTAAACAATTCAAATTGTTAATGACAATTGAAGGAATTGTTTTCAACATTGACACTCCTTTCCGTCTTCGCCATCAGTCAGAGGAAAATTTTGTGTCAAGGAGAAACAAATCGATTGAGTCGTTTAACAGGCACTGTTTCCCAAAGAATCACCCACATACGAATAAACACACACAGAACCCTCATCTCAAATTTGTCAGAATGATGTGGAACCTCGAGAAAAAGTGAAAATTTTCGATATCTGAGACGCTTCATTATCGGGGTGATTACAATAACGTCCCTAAATCGGGAGTTAAGAATTTAAGCTTGCTTCCTCCATAAGGTCCCAATCTTAACATGTGCATTTCCTCTCACCGAACAAGTTCCATACTTCGATCGCAATACGTCGAACGACTTCATTCGTTCACTTCTTTTCATGAATAACCACTCAGACGACCATACCTCCTCAATGATGTAAATAATGCAAAAAAGTCCCTCAATATAATATGCGGGTTTCTGCATTGCAAATACCTTTCCTTGTATAACTTTTTCCCTTAACTGTATTCGTTCATGCAATAGCCCGTTATGAACAATTCAATTTGTTAATAACAATGTAGATACTGCTCCAATTTCATCTCGACTGGTTGACCCTCCATTCTCCATAGAAATACGACAACCTCAATGATGCCAGTGACTTCATTCATTTACTTATTACAATAATTATTATTTAGATGGTCATACCTGCTTAATCATGCGACGTGCGGACAAACGTCATGAACCATAAAAATGTGTATTTTGATGTGGGGAACAACTTTCATTGTTATACTTATTCTCCTATCTCCGACGACTTTCGTGATAGAGTGTTATGAACAATTGAAATGGTTTATAACAACATAAATATCGCATGAATTTTATCAAAAATCAAGTCTCCTTTAAGTCGCATGGAGCTGCTTTGTTTATGATGTCGATGTCGAATTTGCCTACACACCGACATACAACACACACCCACACATAGACCTTTGTTCACAAATAGATTTTGGGGAATTGTAATTACTTCCTGAAAAATCGGAAAGTTACAAAAAATGGTGTGTCATGAAGACACGCGATAGAAGTGAACTGAATGATTGGATCGGCAAGGATTATTTAATTTTCTATGTTTAGAGGGAGAGGAATCATTTTAATCACGTGTCAAACACTTCTTGATAGTAAATATTAATTTATTCATCATAATAATTATACTTTTTTCAAGATACAATGATATTAGTATGAATATGATGAATTAAATCTCAATCAGCTTCACCTTCATTCTCTGGTAGACTCTTCATGAACGAAATGATAGGTTTGTGGTAACTAAAATAGGTAATGAAGACTCTTGACTCCAAATTTTCGATGTAACGTGAGAAAACTGCATCGATCGTGGTACCACGGCGTGTAGTCGATTCAATGGTGAATTGTTCATTTCCAATGACAATTTCTGTTGCAAGAACTGAATTAATGGCTTGGAATCCTCTGAAGCAAAATTAAGATTAAAATCTCCACCTAGAATGATAGGTATTTTGTCCAGCTCTACTCCAACTTCTGCAGCCCCCACTGGAGTATACGGCAGCAAGTGAAGGTGAATAAACTCTATTCTTTTCGCCATCTTCTGATTTGGTGAAATATAGAGTGCTATAAGCATAATCCGCTGTCCGCTTTCTGTGCGACATTCAGCTGCACACATTTCTCCAACAGATGACAACCCAACTGAAATCGATTCTAGTTGTTTCAAGTTCAGGTCCATATTGGGTGTCATGATGTTCTAAAATCTAACTTTGGAAGATGTGCAGGGATCGGGGATATACAAAGCCATTCAATTTCGACAATGTTGGAATTTTGTCTCTCCTCAAAGCCTGGCGACAGCTGGTGCATGCCAGCTCATTATTACTTCTGAATTCTGGAAAAGTTTTTGTTGAATACAAATTTCATTTTCAACGGATAGAGTCTTCAAGTCATTCTTAAACCACAATCTATCACATACACAACACGTAAAACCGAATGGATTATTTATAAAATCACGGTGAAAGTTCTTATGTGCAGTTTTAAACTCATTAAAGTCTGAATATTGTAATCGATCACCACTATGTACATCACAATCAGGAGGAGGATGAGTCGAAGTCGTTGCTAATAGTTCATTCTCTGGATTATTGACACTATCGTCCACACTGTCACGTAAGAGGTTAGCACGTGTTTGCCTCCGTTCCCTGCTATCTCGTTCAATTTCAGTTCTACTTTTTTTCCGTTTTTCTATTCTGATCAATTCCTTCACTCGCCCGTTTTTTTCTCCCGTCACGTTTTTGTCCTTTCTGCACCCGACTTCGGCATATTTGGCACAAAACTCTCGATTTAAGTAATGAAGACACGCACAAAAACAAAATACGTTGCTTATGATCACTGTGTTAGAAACCAACAGCTGTTTTCCGCGATCGCGACGCCGCACTGAACGCAGAGAATGACATGAAAGACAGAAAGTCTTCCGTCTCATTCTCGCACGATACACGAAGGCCTCTCACTCTCGCCCGGTAGACGAGGACGTAAGGTAGTCCGTCTCACTCTCGCTCGATTCCCGAGGCCTCTCACTCTTACTTACTACGTTAGAGCGAGCGTCACCAAAAAGGTTGCCGATCGAGATTGCAAAACCCTCCATAAGAAGTTTCACTTCAAAATAGCCGTTATGCATTCGAATGTGGGCATTCGATGACCGTCTGCTTGTTAACAATTGCAATTGTTTATATTGTTCCACTGGGTAAAATATTAAAGTTAACGTCTTTATTGCGACCGCACTCCTATTGGCGTCCCACTCCCACTCAAGTAACGCCCGTAAATCGCATCCTCATGCTCACCATGAATCTTACGCAAATATTCATCATTATCTGCTTCATTAATGACTGAATTTATAATTCTCAAATCTGCAAGTTTTCAGAGTGACACTACTGATTAACCAGGGTATATTGGAGAAGAATGAATTAGTACGCTGTGCTGAAATACCAAATCGGGAAGTTTTGTTTGTGCCCCGAGTGGGGCACACACATGCACACCCCACTAGTTTCAACATTCCTTTTGACAGAAGTACTATTTCAGGTTCTCATAAAAGAAATTAATATCTGAAGACGGATGGAAAATCGATTTTTTTTCTTGGTTACTTAGAATTTGTTTACTCGTAATTGAAACCGTCAATATTGATCTTACGTCATACTCATTCTCATAAGTAAAACGGGAATGTTAATGTGATTTATTGTAATGAAGTTATTGTAATGCCCCCAAAATCAAAATTTGTTATTTCATTATCTAACTAGGGTTTTAAGTATCCCAAAATGACCCCCTTCAAATTCTGAGTTGGCGTCTGTATGTGTATGTGTGTGTGTGTGTATGTATGTGTACCAAATTTTGCGCAACAATGAACAAATGAAGTTATGGAAGATTTCAAGGTCGCGTTCGAAGCGTTTCCGTATAACTTAGAACTGATTAGATTTTGTATGAAATTGGTGCAGTATATATATTGTTATTAACAATTTCAATTGTTCATAATGTTCTATCACATAAACTATTAGAGACAGCGGAAAATTCATATGAGAAAAGTTGTTCCCCATACGAAAATACGTATTTTATGTATAGTGACTTTTTTCGACAATTTGCATAATTAAGGAGGTATGACCGTCTCAAAAATTATGTCTGTAATGAGTGAACGAATGAACACAGCGCTGTCATGACAGTCCCAATCGAAGCGTTTCCGTGCAAAATCCAGCGGATTACACTTTGGATGGGATTCGTGCAGTATATGCAATGTTATTAACAATTGTAATTGTTTATACTGTTCCACGGGGGAAATATTAAAGTTATCGGGAAACTTCTTAAAAGAGAATTATTCCTTATATGAAAATACACCTTTTATGTGTAATGACTTTTTTTCCATAATTTGCATAATTAAGAAGATATGGTCGTCTGAGCAATTTGAAAGATGGGCACAATGCATATCACCCGGTTTGTTCCTTATATAAAAATGCACATCCAATATGACTTCTTTCAATATAGGTTGGAACATATCCCGAGTTAAGCTAGAATATATTTGGCCATAAGGATCCCATGAGAATTCCATAAAGTTCCATGAGAATCCCATGACGATACCATGAGAATCCTATAAGGATCCCATGAGAATCCTATAAGGATCCCATGAGAATCCTATAAGGATCCCATGAGAATCCCATAAGGATCCCATGAGAATCACATGAGTATCCCATGAGAATCCTATAAGCATCTCATGGCAATCCCATAAGCATCTCATGACAATCCCATAAGTATCCCGTAAGGATCCCACGAGAATAAAATAAGCATCCAGTGGGAATCCCATAAAGATCCCATAAGGTTCCCATGAGGATACCATACGGATTCCATGAAAATACCCTAACGATCCCATGGGAATCCCATACGGATCCCATGAACTCCCATAAGGATCCTACGAGAACTCCATAAAGTTCCATGAGAATTCCATAAGGATACCATGAGAATCCCATAAGGATACCATGAGAATCCCATAAGGATACCATAAGAATCCCATGAGAATCCCATAAGGATCCCATGAGAATCCCATAAGGATCTCATGAGAATTCCGTAAGGATCCCATGAGAATCCCGTAAGGATCCCATGAGAATCCCGTAAGGATCCCATGAGAATCCCGTAAGGATCCCATGAGAATCCCGTAAGGATCCCATGAGAATCCCGTAAGGATCCCATGAGAATCCCGTAAGGATCCCATGAGAATCCCATAAGGATCCCATGAGAATCCCATAAGGATATATTTGTAAATAATTTTCCAATCTATTTAATGTAATCTAATTTATGTAATTATAATTAATTAATTTCATTAATTCAATTAATAATAAAAATTCTTTTCAAAAAAATAAGACGACCAAAATGATCTTAAACTTTGTTGCTGAATTGATGCGGGGATCTGAGATTTAGAACTGTCTTAAGCCACACGTATCTGACACCAACAAAAATTCCTGAAATACAGCTACATCTCGCATCTGACATTTCCAATCTTACAATTTAAGATACAGCAGCGATCTTATTCCCGGCTAAGATACGTAAACTATCTTAAATTGTAAGATACCTATCGTTCAGATGCGATATCCATCTTATTTTCAGTTGTTTAACCCTACTTCCTGCCCCGTCTCTGAATTTCAGAGGTCTCTTCAGTGTTATCCTGTGTTATAACCCTGAAAATCAATATCATTTTTGCCGACGTTTGACACCATCCTGACACGTTTTTTGCAACATGTTCGTATGTGTATGTGTGTGCCTGTATATACACAAAATTTTGCGTTCACGGTTTCTCAGGAACCAATGGGGCAATTTCGTGGTTTTTTTTTATCCACGCGTATCCATGGTGTCCAGATCTGAAAGGAATGGTAAACTGAAATAATTCCTTCAATTGTTTTAAACAATTTCAATTGTTTAAAACGTTGTGTTACAAAAACCGTGGGAGATAGCGGAAAAAGGTTGTAATGAATATTGTTCCCCATTTGAAGATACATATTCGATGTTCAATGACTTTCTTCCATAATTGCGCTACTTTAGGAGATATCGCTGAATTAACAATTTTAATTGTTTATGACGCTGCATTTTGTGAACGATGACAAATACGAGAAAAAGTATCGAACAAAAGTTGCTCCGCGCATGAAACATATTTCATGTTATATTTTTTTGCTAGGCATCATTTTTTACGAGATATCAATAAAAAATCGTAACGATCGATTAATAGTGGAATTTGCGTAACTGATATACACCTTGACTTCATACGTGTATCGTCACACACACACATACGCACACACAAACACTTTTAGGAAAACAAGTCAGGATGATGCAAAACATCGAGAAAAGTGAAATCATCTTGAAAATTTCACTTTTAATATTCAGGGTGATTACAATAACTTCCCTAGATCGGGGAGTTAATAACAATTGGAAGAACTGTTTTTCAAGATTGACACTCCTTACCGCCCGGGACATTAGTGAGAGGTCATTTTGAGTCAAAGGAGAAACAAATCAATCGAGCTGTTTACGAGGAAACGTTGCCTAAAAAATCGCCTACATACGAAAACACACACACACACACACAGAACCCTCATCTATAATTTGTCATGATGTAAAACGTCGAGAAAAATGAAAATTTCCCGTTTCTGAGTCTCTTCATTATGGGGGCATTATAAGAACTTCCCTAAGCCGGGAAGTAAATATTGTAATATAGTTGAAATAATGAAGGGGAAAAATTTTTCAATTCGCTCGGAAAATATCTCCTCATCAATTGTGATGTGCCGTATCCAATCCCGTACCCCTCGTGTCCCCGGGGTCTAGACCGTTAGCTAACGAAGATATTCATCATTGATTGATAAATTTTGGTTGTATTTTTATAAAGGGATTGTTTAACTAATCGTGATGATAACCTACTGAAATATTTTCCGTGCAAAATAGTACGAGGATATATAGGTATCTACGCCACTAATTTTTCGCCCAGATAGATATATATATATATATATACTATAGTAAACATGAGCAGCTGATAAAACTGTCCAAACCATATGCAGTTGCTTTATAAATATTTTGACAGCAATGAAACTCAGAAAGTTGCGTCATCAAGCTGAGTGCACAGGTCAAAGCACTCTTTGAGCGTTTAAGCTTTGATTTATCGAACAGTGTTTTTTGTTGAAACAGGAAAATTTCCATCTTTATAGCGAAACCTGTACGCTGGGCCTGTCCACAGTTCATTGGAAAGGAAAAGTGGATAATGCATTAAATCCTACCGACCATCACTGACTTTATTGCATACTATTACATGCACTATATAATTTCTTGCATATGAGGTACAACGGTTATTATCATGTAAAATGAGTTGCAATAACACATGGCTTGACAGTCGCAGTCACGCAACCGTGCATCATCAACAGAAATACAAAAATCTGGAAATAGTTCATGGGGATTCCCTGGAGAACCAGTAGTTACGAATCAGGATAATCAAGCAGTTACGATTGGTAGAAGTGCCATTGATACAGTGAAACATTCCGATGTTGGAAAATATAGAAAATAACACTCAATTGTTCAATTTGGATGCACGCGCTACGAGACTTTTGTATTTTTATGGAACACTTCCACTAATATTTTTTTGCATCGTTTCGATCGCAGTGAATATCAAAATACTAGTATGTATTTATTGGATCCGAAGACCACTGAGTCCTACGTTACATATCAGTCTAAGTCTTGCTGGGGCCGATGCATTTTCTAGTGCAGCCCTCGGTGTCGGACTTGTGGTAAATAGCTTACTTCCAGAAGGCCTGGGATTGGAGCTTCCAGGTATGAACAATTGCGACTACCCATAAGGAAGAAAACTGACAGTTTCTAAGAGGCCTTCAAAATAGGAAAAATGTGTAATTGTCGAAAAAAACAGCTCCATGAATTCTCTATCAAAATAAAAATGAAAAATATTTTATAAAACAAACTATGCAAAATATTTGGGAAAAAGATTATGTCCAAGCTTACGGAATTCTATGAGGGCAGTTTGAAAAAGGGAGGTAATCAAAGAAATTATTAAACATCTGAGCCATTAGACAGCTCTAGACACGACCTTTTTCACGAATACTTTTTCCACAAAATGGTGATGTCCCACATCTGTCAATCACATCACAATTTCCAACTGTTTTTTGATTATTTATCATCACACTGCTCTCACCTTGTTTCATTAGTGATTATAAAGCTCAGGACTTTTTTTCATCAATCTTTTCGTGCTGATTTATGAGAATTCAAGGAGCAAAGTTTTCCTAACATATTTCAATTACGTCAATGTCTTTGATATGAAGTCGTGCATGCCTTCGTAATTATATTACTTCGTAGCTGATAACTTGTAAGAAGAAAAATAGTCAGTATTGCTCCAACATGCCTCATCATTTTGTGATCGAAAGTAGATTCAGTGTATGAACCGTGTAGGATACAAAATAACGAAATTGAGGTAAATACTTGGTAATTTACTGCCATTTTTGTGCCTTGCGTTTTTTCTAATAAATTTTATAAAATCCTGGGATATTCAGTTTTCAAAAGTTCGAAGAATTAGAAATTTTTTCTACCTTTGCACACCGAAAAATGTCCTGTATGATTTATAGTCCATAAGTCATATACATACCTAGAAGCATTATTCATGAATAGTTAACTGTAAATTACATTTCCCAAAGTCATAATTGACAAGTCCTTCAATCCTATTTACGATTTTTTAAATAGAATCGATGATTCGACATCCATAATTCACGATTCGTGAAAACGTTAATCGTAATTTCCTTAAACGTAATTTATATCTAAACGAATCGTAATGTACAGATGAATCTAGAAAAAGAAACAAATGAATTTTGTTTAAAAAAAACGCCAAGTAACCATTTTATTGTATTGTTGATTATCTCTCTGGTATCTGAAAAAATAATAAAATATAAAAGAAGCGCCAAGTGAAATATACTTATGAGCAGAAAAATTAGCACAGGCAAGACCAGAGACTTGGCGCGGCCGTTTTGGCTTATCAATGATCACTGCTGAGTATCACTTAATAATAGCGAGCAAACAGGGAGTCCTAGCTATACAAATTACAATAAGAATCTCACTGAGTATTAGTACCTACTCAGCGAGCGAGTCGTCGCCTTCATGTTGGTCCGTTCTGCCAACCGCGCCAAGTATCTTGGTCTTGCCGGTGCTAATTTTTCTGCTCATAAGTATATTTCACTTGGCGCTTCTTTTATATTTCATTATTTTTTTTCAGATACCAGAGAGATAATCAGCAACACAATAAAATGGTTACTTGGCGTTTTTTTAAACAAAATTCGTTTTGTTTTTTTTTCTAGATTTCACTACTTAAAAAAAAAACTCAAATAGGCGATCCTCCCCATATTGGAATATATTTTCGGGCGGGGTGTGGAAGATAATTACAACAATCATATTGGTATTGCTTCCTTTTTCAATGGTGAACAATGGTACGTATTTATGAAACCTTGGTATGCGTAGTATTCCACAAACAAATTATAAAAAAATAACCTATGATTGTCGGGGGGAATTGTTGCGAAAAATCGGTAAAAATCAGTTGTGTAGAGAATTCAATGGTAAACAATAGTAAAATATCATTATTGCTAAAAAAATTTTGTTAATTATGGTCAAGTGCAATTATTAATTATTAGAGTGGTCTTTGAAGGTGGACCCATTTTTCCGAGTTTTGTCACATTCAAAAAGGTTACCATCACCTCATATGACAATTAAAATTGATAATTAATTAATCATGATTTATTGATGAACGTTTCTGCACTTCTAAGTGGTGACAAAATTCGAGCGTGGTCTTTGAAGATCCACCCATTTTTAAGACCACCTTAGATAACAATTCAAATTGTTAATTAACTAAGCATGATTTCCTCTCCCTCCTTCCGCGCGTATATTCCATGGAATACATATGCAAAAATGAAGTTATTGCAATGACCCCGAAAATGAAAAGTGCCAGATCCATGAAATTTTCACATTTCTCGACGTTTCCATCAGCCTGAAGTGATTTCAGAGAGGTGTCTGTATGTGTGTGTGTCTGTAAACAAAAACTTTGTTTAACGTTTCCGGCGGAACCACCTGGAGGGTTTCCTTTCTTTTTGATTGACGCGTTTCAGTGGTGTCCAGGTTAGTCCATACGCTAGCTACCATTTAGCGTACATTTTTATAAATATTGATCGACTTGATGTTTCTTTATGTTTTTTTGATGCGTAGATTCCGAATTTCATGGTCGTTTTGCCGAGAACCGATGCAAACAAAAGTTATTAAGAATTTAATTGTTTAAAGGTTCATATTACCTAAAAGTATTGGCGTTAGAGAAAAAGTTTCAAACAAAGTTTCTTATTTCACGAAGATGAATATTTTTTCATCTTATAACATTTCCTTGTAAGTGTGACAGGTAAAAAGTTAATCTCAGGTGAGCGGTGCGAGAGTAGTTTCGATCAGGATCTTGATAATGGCATTTTCTGGAGGGATAGTCAAGTGTTTACGGAGGAAGTCGATTTCACGATTTTTTTTATGCACTACTTAATCCATATAGAAACAGTTCACACGTTACAAATTTACATAATTACCCAAATCCCAACAGCAATTAATATCATCATGACCTCTTATCAATCACGTAATGACTTTTTGGAAAGTTCGATAAGATGGACCGTTTATGTAACAGTGAAATGTTTTAGATTGATTATTCGGTTGTTTTCTTCACTCATATACTCCAATTTCATTGTACACAGGTGCAGAATGCTTCATACTGGGCTTAGAAGCCATCCGGATTGGCGCTGTTATAATCACTATGGGTCACCTGGTCACGCTAGCTATCAACCATTATGTGGGAATTCTCAGACCCTTGCATTATCTCTCAATCATGACTAGCAGGTAAATTAATCACGTTTTGAACATATTAAGAGTAACCGAAGAAGTAGCCATACTATACGAAGCTTTTCACTGCACTATTAAATCCATTTGAAATCCGAGATTCCCAAATCCAATAGAGTCCGAAACTTTGGCGTTGAGTAAAGCCAGTTCAAGCCCTGCCGGTAGCCAAAATTTCAATTTTCTCGAACTCTAATTCATTTGGATGACTACTGAACGGGAGTCTCGTAATAGACATGGTTTCTCTCAACTTCCAAGCGGAGGAAGAGTCATGTTGGGGCAAATGCTGTACAGTTGGGGAAAGAAGCCGGCTTTCATTGGCGCCGCAAGGGAAGGGAACAAATCGTAAAAACTTGTCTTGGGCATACGAAATTTGCACAATGCATCGACGTCTAAATGTCAATTACTTAGTATATGTCATATAATGCATAACGCAATATAAATCATACATTTTTTTACCATCCAATAAAATTGAAAACGCAGATTTTTCACGATTTTAATATTCCCAATAATATGCTATGCAGAAAGAAGAGACAAGAAAAACTATTGAAAATCCAAATGATGTCTCGATATGTATCGATACCGCGTAGACTGTAAGAAACTGTAAGGATGAAATTGACTCGACACCAGTCAGTGCGGCGAAAAAAGAAAATGCGCGTGCGGTGCACGCGCTACAGGTTTCCTCCAATATTAAAGCCCCATTTAATTTTCTATACCTTTCGAGTGCTGAATGCATTACTCTTCAAGGGCAATGCATTATTTTCAATTTGAATATAAAACTCGTGGTGTGAATATGTGTGTGCCCCTTTCAAGGCACGAACGAACCTTTCCGATTTGATATTTCACAGCATACTACCTTTATTCTCTTTCAACGTAACACGCATAAGCACGCAGCGTGATGAACAAACTCAACAAGGATATCAATAATTGAAATTACGACTAATTTTTGGGACAGGCGATCCATTGGGTTTGTTTTTTAACGGTCATAAAAATTTGGCAGTGGAAAATCGTTCGCTTAATTACCCTCTCTACTTCTGTACCCCCTCTTTGACATGCCAACACCATTGACCTTCTCCTAGAAGCAATACACTGAGAGAAAAACGGCTTTTTGGCCAGAAACATTTCTTGTGACGAGAAATTTATGCAAAAATTGCTGTGAAATTTTCCCAATTTTCCTTGTCACAAAAAAAGTTTCTGGCCAAAAAGCCGTTTTTTTCTCAGTGTAGATACATAGATAGCAAACTTCACCAATATCATTCAAAAAGCCCTAGACTGCTGCACTCCTATTCGCTCACCTAAAACCAACGATATCACACTTCCCCCGTAAAATAGCCTTAATCAAAATCAAAAATTATGTCAGATCAAGATGGCAAAAAATTCGTAACCCATACGTAAAATTCAACCTAAATCAATTAATCAAGGAAATGATAGTTAAAATAACCGATTGGAAACAGACTACTTGGGAGAACAACCTGAAAACCATAAACCTCAAAGATCACTCAATATGGCAAAGTATGCGGTAAAAGTTCTATTCCCACCTTAAAATTAAATAACCAAATATATACAGAAGACTATGACAAGGGGCAAACTCATTCTGCTCACACTACGCCAAAAACCATGAGCAAGCTCCTTCGCGAGGTAATAAATCTTTTGAGCAAGTCACAGCAAATACCAGCAAAACCGTCCCCAATGCACCAATTGAAACGCCTACTATGCTCCTTATACCATCAGTGTATCGGTTTTCGGACAGCTAAGCAATGTTTGCGATAAAGTTGCTATCAATTAATAGTGGACTGAAGGAATGAAAAGTTTGGAGGTTAAATTGATATTTTTCATATTTTTTCTCTCTTAAATAATCAAAAATATATCGATTTATTGATACGAATGATAAAAAAAAACGATGAAATAAAAATTCTGCGTTTACATCGGTTTTCGGACAACCTAAATGAAGACTGGAAAACGCAAGTGTACGATAGAACAACTATTCAAAATAGTTTATTATGCAGACCATGACATAACAATTTAATCAAATATATGAAAAAACACCACACGAATTATTATATTTATTCAGTTTTTTGTTAGATGAGATTTTCGTGGGGAGACTGTTTATCTCTTCTTCATTAGGAAAATCATCTAATAACTTTTGAAATTTTGAGAAGTTTGAGAGTTGAAAAACTTGAATTGACAAATTCACAATACTGAGAATACTCAAAATTTTCAAAATTTTTGCCTTCCTTTTACCCCTGAAAGGATAAACAATTAATAAAAAAAATGACGCAAGTAATTAACTACAGCAACTCAAAGAATTAATTTGATTCTCAATTAATTTTTGCTCAATTAAAAGACAAGATAAATTTAATGGGGTTAAGTGCCAAAAATCTTGTGTCCCAAAACAGGCATACCCGCAAAATTATCGACATCGATTTTCGGACACCGTATTTTATAGAAATAGTATATAGAGTTGAAAAACCCTATCGCACATGTGTCAAACGATGGTTTTTGATAGTGATGTTTATGTTCAGCGAGTGCCGAACTAGTGACTTTTCGTTACGAGTAAACGAAAAGGCACTTTTCGGCGCGAGCTGAACATAGCAGCAATATCGAAAACCTACATATTTCCACGATTTTGTATTGGTCCTTCGACTTAAAATTTATCAGTATACTACAAAACCAATTTGAATTAAGAAAATACTCACATTTCGCTTGGAATGGTCTTACGCGATCTCGAGATTTTTTTGCGGTTACGTATAAGCGAGCTCTCGCAGAATCAGTTGCAAGTGGGCATCAGCGCCAAAATTATTCCTATTAATTTTTCACTGAGACAAACAAAAAGTGACGGGTATATAGGGAAACGTTTCATTTTTCTTCAAAACAAATATACATTCATAATTATTTTTTTCAATAGTAATTCGATAAATCCAGTATAAATGCCAAGAAATCTTGAAGTGTCGGAAAAGGGACACCTGTCCGAAAACCGATACACTGATGGTAAATGCCTGTCAAATCATCTCCGATATCCGAACACCAAAAAACAGATCTGCCCCTGGTGTCAGTAACATTCCAAATATAGCTCTAAAAAATCTCGCAATTAAAGCCATAAGTTTACTCGACAAAATTTCCTAGAACTCTCGAAGCGAGCAGTAGTTATTCCAATTCTGAAACCCGGTAAACCCCCTAGTTACAGGCCAATGAGCCTCCTACCAGTTCTAGCTAAACTTCTAGAACGTATAATCCTGAAACGTCTCAAAAAATCTATCAATGAGTTAAGCATAATGCCAAGACATCAATTCGGTTTCCGCTCACATCCCTCAACCTGCCACCACCAAGTTATAATCACAAATGCTATGAAGTTGCAAAAGATAAAAAAGAAGACACCGTACTTCTTCTTCTGGACAGCGGAAAGGCCTGTGATTCCGTGTGATCCACAGGCCTTATTTACAAACTTAGTGATCTCAACGTACCAAAATATTTATGCAAAATTCTTTCATTATATCTCAAAGAGATATATTCAAGTCCGTGTCGGACCCTCACTATCGGATAAAATTGGAGTAGTCGCGGGAGTTCCACAAGTGTCTCTTCTTTCCCCTGTTTTATTCAACTTGTACATTTCTTCTGCTTTTAGCAGAATTCCTAGAAATGTATCTATTGCAAACTATGCTGATGACATCGCTTCGTACTCAGCTAGCAAATCAATGAATAAAGCTGTTAGGAGAATCAAAAACGCAGCTTCAAAGCCGGTCCCGCGTTGACCATCTATAGTAATAAAATTCTGCCAACGGCCTTGAGAAATTATTCAGGGTTGCATATTGATTCCAAACTCATGTGGAAAAACACATAGATGAAATCAAAACAAACACTACAATTATACTAATGAGATTATTTCATTTACTGAAATCACCTGCTTAGTCAACCGTTGAAACTTTATACAGAGGGCTAATCAGACCTATTATCACTTATGGTTGTCCTGCCTGGCACAATGCAGCGAAAATTCACCTGAATCAACTGAAAGTTATCCAAAATAAATTTTTATGAACAATAGGAAACCACATAAGGAGAACCTCCACTTTGGACATGCACAACACGTTAGGCACAATTTATTGATAAGATTAACGATACTTTTAACATGAAACTACAAACCTACCCTATCCTCATCTCCAAACCATCAACAATGACAAAAAATCAAATTGGTCTTGCTGACCCAACTTCTATTTCGCGCTCCCTATATCCCGCTTCCCCTTTTTTTAACTACATTTGCCCATCTATTATAAGGTTTTTTAGAGGTTATTTTTCCTTATATTGAATCTGTAAATAATCACAATCATATGTAATAATGAAGAATTAACTTAAACTTTGTTCAAATTCGATACAAAGTTAATGGCTGGTGATCTAATATGAAGGATTTAAGATATCAATACTGCATATAATGTATATGGGGCATTCCACGTGAAATCGTCGGACTGGGAACCCGATGGTCTCGGATTTGCATAAAAATGCACATATCTGTTCCTCAGCACAAAAAAAAGACACGTATTTTTTCGTTTTTTTTTTTTATAAAAATTTTGACAACAATTATATAAACAAATGGAGATATCTCAAATACGCCATTTTTTATTTGAATAAAATTCGAAATATATATTCTGTATTGATTTACGATCATTTTGAAAAAAAGTCGTTATAGGATCTCGTCAGGGGATTTTTTTATGGATTTTTGAATTTGAAATCGTCAGAGAGTATTATTAGTGACAATTGACCACTGATAATTTTTGAAGTTATTATGGTGGTTTTCAATAATGTGAACAGAAAGAAGTTAAATCTGCATATAAATGACCCCGGGGAAGATGTTAATTAAATAAAAAAAAGTACGGTTTTTGTGAGAATATTGGCGCGCTCGTACCTGTATCTCATGATGATATATACGGGGCATTCCAGGCCAAATTTACCATTTTGAAACCTGACCTTGTCTAATTCAGTTCCTATATTTTTTTCTGGATGCTAGATGACGAAAAATGTATCCTAATTTTTTTTTAGATTTTTTTGTTAATTAACGTTTTTTAAATATTTTTTTTTAGCCAATTTCCACCTGCCATAATGTAAAAATCTGAAAAAATTCACAAAAATTGACAATTCAAAAATAAAATTTTTGAGCCATATTAAAAAATGGCGTTCGACATAGATCATCTGTTATGGCCAAAAAACCATTTTTTGTATATTTTTCACCAAGAAGTGTCATAGAAATAAACAAGTTCTTATGATGACATGATATTTTTAAGATACCTGATGATGAATCTTGCAATTATTTTTGCAATAAAACGATCCTTACACTTCTCATTAGCAATCCTAATTGTCTATAGTACTTTATCGCAAGAACGATTATAGACAGAAAAAAGTCTTTAACGGATGTTGTTCCTTATGTAAAAATACACAGTTTATATATTTCCTTTCTAGTTGTGATATTCTAGAAGATATTGCGGATCGAAGCTCAGCAGATAGCGAAATCTAATTATTGATTAGATTAGAATCAAAGTATTTGAAAGAAAATAGCAAAGATACCCAATTTGTGCTTCAATTCCTACGTGTCACATTTCCTTCTTTACCGACGCACACAAGAAAATCCGGTAATGCCCGCCAGAGGGTTACCGTTGCGGAAATACAATAACCAGTTCCACCTTATTAATCGTTTCCCCCTTCCATCGCAGTGCTCCAAAACTCAACAAAATGGACGCATGTGCTCCCCTCGGAAAATAAAAAAATTGAATTGAATCAATTAAGGTGTTCAATAACTAAAAGAGGTTTACATAGTTCCTGAGTTACGACGAAATAACAAAGTGAAATTCGTGGAGGCGGCCTACGTTATATACTTCTCGATTTTAGAAATTTTTGTCAAAAGACACAACGGACGCAGTTTTTCGGGAGATTTTCAGTGGTAAGCCACCAAATTCAACAACATGCTTTCCCATCATAACACTCAATGTTCCCTTAAAAATACAATGTCAATATTTTTTCCGGTTGTGTCGTTGCACTGTTGATAGACATAACATGGGCCCCGTGAAACATGGTGATCGTTGCTGCAATCCATTAAACAAGCCGAATCACACCAAGAAAAAAGGGTTGCGGCCACCTTCAAAAAGATTGTGCACGACCTGGAATTTGGGAAATATGGATAGGCTATGTGTGGATTGCAGGATGGAGTTACTATACGCAGAACCACCATCAACGTCTGTTTCAAATGCCGATGATGAACTCGCAAACACAGATCCACCACCAGCGCCTGCTGCAAATAGCGACGATGAACATGAAGAAGCGCAGATTGACAATGATATGAATGTTGAGGAACTGTATCCTCAAGAAATTCTAAAATCGTTTGCGAGCAGTGGACCGTCGAATGTTTTGAGTTCATTAAGTAAGATCTTGAAATTTCCATATTTTCTCTTATACTCTTATAACCAGCGCCAGGAAGTTGATTTAATTGAAAAATTAATACTAAAAAAATTATTAGTACGATTATTTGACATGCCTATGAAGGGTCGGAATTTAGTATTTGAAAAAGAATAAAAGAAAGTGAAATTTAATGGAAATTATAGAAATTCCAGATAGTTTAATAGGGAGAGCGCCAGACCGGCAATCTGGAGATATAGATTCGACTCTTTCTCTGGCACATTTCCCTAATTTTTTCTGAAATTCTCTTATTTACAAAATACAAAATTTAGAGGAAGGATTTTTAAATAGATCAACTTCCGGGCCTTGCTTATAACTGACTCTATATCAATTTCTATGATTTAGGTTCAGGAGCTACTTCATCAGAAACTCTACATGCAACTCCATTGAGTATTAATACGCGACTACCTGCAATGAATGACGCTCTGGGAATATTAGATCAGTCTCCAATTCCAAAGAAAAAATTGAGCGATGAATCATGGATACATAAGAAGGTGGAGAAAATAGCTACCAACTTGAGATCATCATTGGGCGTCGATTGTGATGCAATGGCCAACAGTAGTACTCGTGATCTTCAAGATATCCTTGACAGATTAATGAAAAAATATCATGATGCGGCGACTACGAATTCTGAAAAAATTCAAATCCTCACAATTTTACCATCACATTGGAGTGCAGGAGAAATGGCAAAGGCAATGGGTGCGACGAAATATATGGCAAAGAAAGCGAAGGAGCTTGCTGAATGTAGGGGAGTTTTGGCTATGCCAGATAAAAAACTAGGTAATGAAGTGCTATAAGAATAGAGGCTGAAAGACTCATGAAATGTATAGTATTTTTAATTTATCATTTTCATATTGATTTTTTTTTTCAGTATGAATATTATCTCATTATAATTAGAACATTCCATGCCAAATTTAGTGTTTTAAACACTGACCTTCTCGGAATGGTTTTACTTTTTTTTCTATGACTGTATGATGAATGTCCAGAATTTTTTCTAGATTTTTTTCAGAAAATACTGAAAAAAATCACAAAAATTCAACGTCAGAGCTTTTTTCAGCATAGAGAGTCATACAAAAGAAAATCAAACCATTCCGAAAAGGTCAGGCATTAAAACAACAAATTTGGCATGGAATGTCCCTATATTATTCTATTATGTCATCATTTCAATGATGATCACTGCAGGTCGAGCTGTCTCTGAAAATACGAGGACCATGGTACTGGCATTCTATAATGACGATCGAGGGACTACGCTTATGCCAGGCATGAAAGATTTTGTGTCGGTTAGAACTGAGGAGAACACACGTATCCATGTGCAGAAACGGCTAATTTTATCCAGTTTGAAGGAGTTTTATGAGGACTACCGCACGCAATATCCCGAGGCTAAAGTTGGCTTCTCCATTTTTGCTTCACTAAGACCCAAACATTGTGTTTTGGCAGGTGGAAGTGGCACACATACGGTGTGTGTGTGTTCTATTCACCAAAATGTGAAGCTTATGATGATAGGTGATTTAAATTTCTCCCTTTTAAATTAAAATCCCTCAAATCAAGATTGTGTCTCACCAACCTTTTATTTTACAATTTTTGTTCTTTTCTGGTTTTTTTAGGAGCTAATTTGAAAGGGTTGTCGGAAGATGCACCTCACCCTCTGGATGATTATCGTGACTGTATTAAGTTAGTCGTATGTTCCAATCCATCACCAAACTGTTATCTTGGTCAATGTCCTGATTGTCCTGGTACATCAGTTGCATGATTTACTGGAGACCATTTTTGAGGAGAATAACATTTCGAATGTAGTCTATAAGAATTGGGTATCCACTACGCGTGCTAATCTAGAAGAATTCATCAAGAAATCTGATGACTTTATCGACACTTTTTGCGAAACGATTCAAAATCTTGTGCCTCACAATTTTATCGCTAAGCAACAGGCATCCTTCATGAAGGAGACAAAAGAGTCACTTCAAGCCAATGAATTCTTGGCTGTTTGTGACTATGCAGAAAACTATGCATTCGTAGTGCAAGAAGCTGCACCAGGATTTCATTGGAATAATGATGCAGCCACAGTCTATCCAGTTGTGCTCTATTTTAGGGAAAACGAGGTGATTAATCATCGAAGTTTGGTAATTATATCCAATTGCTTGAATCACGATGCAACTGCAGTGTATGCTTTTTCAAAAGTTGTAATTGATTTTATGAGAACTCTCAACAAGAACGCCACGAAGGTTCACTATTTCTCCGACGGAGCACCACAACAGTTCAAAAACTGGAAATATCTTCTAAACTTGTATCATCACAAAGATGATTACGGGATTGATGCTGAACATCACTACTTCGCCACTGCACATGGTAAAGGGCCCTGCGATGGAGTCGGAGGAACATTGAAGAGAGAAGCAGCACGAGCTAGTTTACAACTTCCTCTTGATTGCCAGATAACAAAACCAGAGCAACTATTCGAATGGGCCGATCACCCTAACCACCTGCCAAACATTACTGTGAAATATTGTCCTCAAGAACAGTACGATGCAGCAAAAGAATTTCTGAAAAGTCGCTTTGAACTAGGAAAGACGATTCCAGGCACACAAAAAATTCATTCCGTGATTCCTAATGTGGATGGTCGACTATGTGTGAAACCTTATTCTAGTTCTAATAATTGTACTTATCCGAGTATTGTGAAGAAAAAGAAACTATAAAAATCGAACCACAGGAGTATCCTTCGTTTCTTGATCCTTCGCAGCTTTAATTGGCAATATCTTTTAGATTATCACAGCTAGAAAAAAAATTCATACCACATAAAATGTGTATTTTTACATAAGGAATAACATCCGTTTAAGACTTTTTTTCTGCCTATAACCGTTCTTGCCATAAAGTGCTATAAACCATTAGAATTGCTAATGAGAATTGTAAGGATCATTTTATTCCAAAGATAATTGCAAGAATCATCATCAGAAATCTCAAAAATATCATGTCATCATGCAAACTTGTTCATTTCTCTGGGACTTCATGGAGAAAAATATACAAAAAACGGTTTTTTGGCCATAACGGATGATCTATGTCGAACGCCATTTTTTAATATGGCTCAAAAATTTTATTTTTGAATTGTCAATTTTTGTGAATTTTTTCAGATTTTTACATTATGGCAGGTGGAAATTGGCTAAAAAAAATTATTTAAAAAACGTTAATTAACAAAAAAATCTAAAAAAAAATTAGAGTACATTTTTCATCGTCTAGCATCCAGAAAAAAATATATGAACTGAATTAGACAAGGTCAGGTTTCAAAATGGTAAATTTGGCCTGGAATGCCCCATACATATACTTATTCTTAGTTCTACCATAACTCCGTGGCGCTGCGCTCACCTCGTTACGGGCATCTAGTTTGTCTGACTACCTTCTTGTTCACTTCGTGTAACAAAACCATTCGAGCAAAACGTGATAAAATAAAATAGAAAAACTGCATTCTCATTGTTTTATTTAAACCTATAAAACCAACAGGTTATAGGCCCGGTGCCATTGAGCAGTTGCGGTTCCACTGCGCAAAGTGAAAATAATTTTAAAAGAAAAAAAAACAAAAAAGAAAAGAAACATTCAATTGTGTGAAAGACCGGGAGAAAAACCACGAGGCCGGGAAAATAAAATAAAAAGAAAGAGGGGAAATAAGCCGAGATGGATTCCTCAGGGATATTGGAGGAAAATCAGGAAAACGAAACAACAGAAACAAGTAAGTAAGAAAAGAAAAATAACAGATGATAAAAAGCGAAAAAGCGAAATGAAAACATGCGCGGCGTCAGTACCGCGCAACGGCGGCGTCGTATGTTTGAAAATTTCCGTTAGGAAAATCGTGAAATCAAGATATGAGAAATCAAATTAAATAAAAACCTGATTTTTGAAAAATACGGAGTTGAATTTTTTTAGAAAGTTTGAGAGAGATGTTAGACCTAACCTGCCTTTTACCCTACTGATGACTCGTCGTTGCGATAGTAATCCTGCTCAGTACGAGAGGAACCGCAGGTTCGGACATTTGGTTCATGCACTCGGTCGAGCGGACGGTGGTGCGAAGCTACCATCCGTGGGATTATGCCTGAACGCCTCTAAGGCCGTATCCTTTCTAGTCAAAGGAGGCAACGATATTTCTCGGAGTCTCGTGAGTCGAAAGGCTCAAAACAATGTGAAACTACTAGGTATTAGATTTATTTATAAATCTGGTATCGCACGAGCCCCGTTTGCCGTACGGTGCTAATTGGTTAAATTCAATACCGGCATCTCACCGTGTATTGGCCTAGCATCTAACGGTCGACTATGGGTTTATTATCATTCGATATCGAGACTCGGAATCGTCTGTAGACGACTTAAGTACCTGGCGGGGTGTTGTACTCGGTAGAGCAGTTACCACGCTGCGATCTGTTGAGACTCAGCCCTTGGCTTGGGGATCCGTCGGATGAGAGTGAGTGAGTGGTCTCAAAGCCGGCGGGTGTGACCGTGTGCATGCGCGTTGGGGGAACAGAGCCTCATGGCTGCAGCCAGTTCAAACTCGAACGGAGAAAGACAGAGAAAGAAAAACAACAGAGGCGACTGTTTTCTCCCGCGTGCTTGTCGTGTGGAACGCCCAAATGAAAGTTGACCACGATCCACAAAATAATAGATATCTATCAAAATTAAAAATAATACATTTTTCAACAAATGAAGAATCAAAACCATGTACACACTCAGATCGATCGTGAGAAGAGTAATAAATAATAAAATATAAAATCATAATAGAATATCTAACAAATATTATTTTCAGCTGAAGTCAAATCCCGATAATTTTTAAACTGGATAGTTGCCATCCTAATGAAGAGTTGAAACTCGAGATTGAAGAGGATCTTCTCAAAATTATCACGGAAAGCGGTAGTGCACCTTATAAACTTCGTAAGTCCAGTAAAAGTGAATAAAATGAGAAGTGATGAAAGATGGGGATGCACACGTGTACATTAAAACTAGAAACTTCAAAAATACTAGCTAGTGAAAATAAAATTGATTATATTTGAACAAACAAAATCGAATAGTATAAATAAATATTGAATCAATGAAAAAATGAATCAATCAAAAATTAAAATTAAAATCTGGGGGTTAGTCGGAGAGTATAAATTAGCGTACGATTTATATAAACTGACTAACTAGGGTGGATATGCATGTAATCTTGCGTCCGGGTTTCGTGTGTATTCATTTGTCTGGAGGCGGTCGAACTAGTGTCCAACTCACTGTCTTCATGACACTGTTCTTTGGCACCAATAACAATGTGAATTATAATAAAAACTGTATCTTATCCCCTACAGTTAAAAGCCACATCGGAGAGTTCTGGGACCCACTCATCCAATGGAGTGAGGAAAAACGGTTGGCAGGGGAATCATTGGTCTTGCCAAGAAAATCCCCAGGAATTGCTCAAATAGTTGCCAGCAAGATGAGAGAAACAGTGAAAGATGGGAGCGAGAACAGACATGACGAGAAAGACGAGGGCAAGAAGAGTTTGCAAGACGAGAATCAGAGCTCTGAGGAAGATGAGGTCATCCATGTCAAGAAAAGTGAACTCATGGCAATGTTTAGGGCAATAAGCGCAGGTAAACCCAAACCTGTTATCACTGATATTACCCAGACCCAAGTAGATCAAAATTATCTGAAATCATTAATTAGAAAAATTAAAACTGCTCAAATCACCGTACCTGCTAACGTACCAAATCCCTCAGTTGTCAATAGATTGAGCGTACAGGACAGAAAAATAAATGAGCTCAAAACTGAGGTCCTAAAAATGAGCAAGATTTTAGCTGATACCGTGACAAAATACACTCAGACGTTGAGCGGACTGAAAAATGAACTATCTAAGTCAAACGAGCCAAAAACAAGCGAGACGGGAGAAAAAACGGGAGACAATGAGTCGAGACTGGATAAGATCGAGAAAGCAATCGAAAAATTGACTAAGCAGTTACAAAATGCCGACAACAAAAGCAATGGGGTAAGAGGGCAAGTTGAAATTCCAAATCCGAATGCACTTTTACGATTACTTCTCATCTGAGTTAAGATCATTAAGCCTTCTGCATGTAGTTTATGAAAATATTCAATTCACAGGAACTGAGCAAACCTTGAAAGAGCACAAATTTGAAACTAGAGACATCTTGATTAATAGACTCGACAAAATATATCGCACTAAAGTTGCAAAACTAAATGATCCATTAGAAATTCTAAATAAACTTAAAGATATTAAAAAATGCGAAGTTAACGTAGCCTCTCACTCGGTATGTAAACTGTTATACAGTATGCGGTATATTAAAGGAAAACATAAGGCCATGGAATTTTGTGAGAAATTCGAAGAAACGGTTAGAACGTATGAAGACTGTGCAGATGCATCCGCTTTATCGGAAGATGAGAAAAGGGATGCATTCTACAATGCCGTTATGTTGGCAGTTCCTTCTGTTCAGTCAATTGAGTTCATGAGTAAAAAGACCAGTAAGAAAAGTATCCCATATGAAGATCTCAAAATGATCGTAATGCAGGACGAGGCTACGACTTTGTTCACAGCGATATGAGCCAGAGGTGCTACGAGTATGGGGGCAACGGTCACACAGGTGACAAATGCCACAACATCGGCAAGACCCTATGTTACAAATGTAATAAGGTAGGGGATCATATATCTACAAATTGCCCAAACAAGCCCTACAGACCAGAAGGAGGGAGAGGAGGAAGACGTGATTTTCCAAAAGATGATACAAGGTACAGAAATATGAACAATTATGGTCAAGGTAGATATGGTGGAGAAAGACGAGGCACGAAGAGACAGTCCAATTTCAATCATGACTACAATAATAAAAGGGGTCGTTATGAAGGGTCATGCGAGAGGGGTCGATCAGGGTCAATAAATAAAAGGGGTACGGTTCAAGGACGATCGGGAAATCGATACAAAAATAGGAGCAGAACCAATCCTCAAAATCGTCAAGATGGGAACCAGGATAACCAAAATTTAGGTATGAAAAATTTCAATGAATCTGAAAAATTCCACAACGTCATTAACGATTGGAATAATGACGGGTCTTCAGCAAAAGCTATGCATATTAGTAACTATAACGAAATCAATTCAAATCAGTCGAGCACCGAGTTCCTAGCAGACTCTGGAGCCACTGATCATTTAACAAATTCTAAAATCATCTTCAAAACTTTTCATGGAAATTACAAAGGAGTAATCAAATGTGCCAACAAAGATGCAAGAGCGGACTTAAGAACGGAGGAAGTTGGGAGATTAAAAATCTGTCTAAATAATGGAAAAACCTTTGAAATTGATAGAGTTATTTTGGCTGAAGACCTTAAGAAAAATTTATTATCATTAAGAAGATTTGCTGAGCTGGGATTCGCGATATATTTAGGTGACAAAAAGATTAATATTTTTGATCCAATAACACATTCATATCGGGGGTCTATTAACAACCATACTGGATCATTAAATTACATAATAACAGTGACAGCTCCAACTTTGAACATGTATCAATCAATCAAACAAGACAAATACAGATAAATTTAGCAGAAAACGAAAAAGCGGAACCCAGATATAACTTAAGGAGCATGGTTAGTGAGAAGGGTTTGAGTGACGAAAGTACAGATAAATTGAGAGAAGGAAAGAAACATAATGAACTTGATCAGTCAGATATACTTGAGAGTTCTAATATGTCTAATGACAAAATGAAAAATCAAAAACAAAGGGAGCCTAGGAAAATCCATCTGAATTTTCAAATTTAGTAACTTCAGTTTGGGATAGAAATTTCCATGATATTCAAGAATTACCTTTCAGTGAATCAACGGATGAAGACAGCCACTTTGAAATTGAGAACAGTAAAGTAGCTAACAGAAGTAAAGCCATGCTATGGCATAGTCGTTTTGGGCATGCATCCATTGAGTATTTAAAGGCCATGCAATTGAAATTTCCAAATAATAAACAATTGAACAATGTAGTTTTTGACAAAAACCTCCTTGATTATGAAGTGTGCCAAGTATTGAAATTTAATAAACTCCCGTTTTCAACTGTAAGAAAGCGAGCTACAGCTCCTTTACAAATCATTCATGCTGATGTAGTGGGTCCAATTTCACTAGTACCGTATCCTGAAGGATACCGATTTATTTCCGTTTTCATAGACGAATTTTCCAGATTAGCTATGGCTTACAATATGAAAGCTAAAAGTGAGACGGAATACTGCCTAAAAATGTTCGTAAGAAGCGTAAGAAATCTCCTAGGGTATGACGCGAAAGTTTGTTATTTAAGGAGTGATCAAGGTACGGAGTTTACTGGCGGGAAAACTATCGAAGTTTTGAATGAATTAGGATCTGAATTCCAATTAGCCTCACCAGACACTCGAGAGCATAACGGGGTTGCAGAAAGATTTAATCAAACTATTAAAAAAAAAGTGAGAGCGTACATGTTTGATGCGAAATTGCCAGAATATGTGGGACTTGGCTCTGTCAGCAAGCGTCTATGCCTATAATAGAACTCCACACAAATATAACAATCTAATTACTCCATTAGAAAAATTTGCTGCAAATCACAAATTCGATATCAATCAACTCGAACGATTCAGATGCCTCGCTTATGTTAAGGTCCAAAGAAAGACAGGTCCCAAATGCAGACAGATAGGAAGACGGGTAATTCCGATAGGTTACACTTCAACTGGTTACCAATTTTTGAGACCTGAAGATGGGAAGTTTTATGAGAGCCGAGACGCTAGATTTAACGAGAAATTAGTATACGGAGACAAATATAATAAAAATAGTATAAGACATTTTCCTGACTTGAATGAAGAAATTAATAACAAGACATGGTTTTTGAAATCGAATCAAGAAGGGAAACAATCTGACGAAATGTTGAAAACGGAGGGAGAGTGTGAACGAGGAAGGGGCAGACCAAGAAAGAAGAAACTTGGCACAACAAATTCAGGGAACAAAACTACTGACATGACCGAAGTTATTGTCGATTCTAGCTTCTCCGATTTACCTATCGACGAAAACCTTAAAACGGATGCATTGCTTACTAAATTTATATTGGGCGAGTCACAAACGGGAATCGATGGACATCAAGACGAGATTATTTACACATTCTTTGCTAAACTGAATGAAGATTCTAGTAATTACAAGGAAGCTATGAATACGGTACCAAGGAAGCTATGGCAAAATGCCGTAAACGAAGAATTAAATTCAATGAAATCAAATAAAGTCTGGAAATTAGTAGATAGACCAACAAAAATGCAAGATGGTCGAAAAGCTCAGATTATTGATTCGAGATGGGTTTTCAAATTCAAGAGCGAGCAAGACGGGAAAATTAAACACAAAGCTAGACTGGTTATTCGAGGATTCAAAGATAACAACATTTACGAATTGAGTGAAACATACGCTCCAGTTTCAAAACTGCCATTAGTAAGAGCGGTAATATGTATTATAAATAAATATAATTTGGAAGTGTGTCAACTGGATGTAAAGACAGCGTTTTTGAACGGTGTGATAGATGAAGAGATTTACATGGAGATACCTGAGGGGACTCCTGATCCACCTGAGGTAAGACGGGATAAAGTCTGTAAGTTGGAAAGAGCGTTGTATGGCCTTAGGATTAGTCCTAAGAAATGGAATGACAGGTTCACGAAAACCGCACTGAAGATGGGTTTGGAAAATTCAGATCTTCAGCCCTGCTTGTTCACTTGAAGAAATAATGACAAATTCTTGCTTCTTTTACTATTTGTAGATGACATACTGGCGGCTAGTAATGATTCATTAAAATTGCAGAAAGTGAAGACCGAATTAAGTAGAGAATTTGAGATGAGTATACTTGGAGAACCAAAATAGTTTCTCGGTATATCTATTAAACGAAACAGACAAATGCAGTACATTCAACTCAATCAGGAGAAATACATTGATAAAATATTAGCAAGATTTGGATTCACTAACTGTAATCCCGTAAAAACTCCCATGATCACATCACAAGTAAATAATAGGAAAAGAAAGTTGAGAGAGACGAGCTTTGATCAAGAAATCATGAGTAAGATGAGAACACATAGAAACTTTCCTTACCATGAAGCAGTCGGTAGTCTACTTTACGTAGCTAACGCTACCAGACCACACATCTCCTACGCGGTTAATGTTTTGAGTAGACATCAAATTAATCCGACAAATGATGATTGGGAAATGGTTAAGAGATTTTTTAGGTATTTGAAAGGCACTAAAGGACTTAGCTTGACATACTTAGCGACTGACAATGATCTTCAAGCATATGCTGATGCTAGCTTCACGGACTGTAAAAATTCAATAACCACCTGTGGGCATGTGATCAAATTGTTTGGGAGCGCTATTTCATGGAGAACTCACAAACAATCTTATGTGGCTTTGTCCACTTGTCAAGCCGAGTACGTAGCAATGAGTGAGACGAGTCAGGAACTTCTGTCCATTTACAATTCTTTGCCATTGATGATTACTAACTCATTCGCCCCCATGGTGTTGTGGTGTGACAATAGATCAGCTCAGACTAATGCAGAAACTAGTGGGGGGAATAAATTAAGACACATGTTAGAGGTTAAAGAACATTATGTCAAAGAATGTGTGAAAAGAAAACTCATAACTATAAGATGAATTTGTTCTAAAGAACAACAAGCTGATATCTTTACAAAACCTCTGAAATACATAAATACCTTGCAAACAAAATTTTGAATCTTGATACCTAAACTAATGTGATTTTCTTCTGTTAAATAGGAACTAATTGATTGAATGAAGAGTCAAGAAATGAGAGGAGATCCAAGTTCAGACGGGAGGGAGTGTGAGAATATTGGCGCGCTAGTACCTGTATTTCATGATGATATATACATATACTTATTCTTAGTTCTAGCATAACTCCGTGGCGCTGCGCTCACCTCGTTACGGGTATCTAGTTTGTCCGACTACCTTCTTGTTCACTTCGTGTAACAAAACCATTCGAGCAAGACGTGATAAAATAAAATAGAAAAACTGCATTGTAATTCTGTTATTTAAACCTATAAAACCAACAGTTTTAGTAATTTTTATAAACAAACGATCGTAACTCGAATAGTATCAATTCTATGAAAAAAAACATAAAACAAAAATGTTGTACGGAAAATTCTGCGCCAAAAATGTTAATATACTTTTTGGGTAAAAATGACGGTTTTCTTGACCGCAGAAATGCTGATAATCAGTTCCCAGCCCTCGTATTGACGTAAAAAAATAGTGGAAGGATGCATTTAAAATGACCACACATTTGTTTTTTGCAAACTATTCTTGAAATGGAAAATACTATTTGGAGAGGGAGGGGGGGGGGGAGTAAATATTGGGCAATAAATATGATATACGTCAACTATTTTATGGCAGTTCAATTCTTGATACAAATGTAATTATGTTACATCGGATGTTACTCCGGTGGAAGTAAGGTTTCATATTTGTCAGTCACTCCGAAAAGTATTTCGAATTTCAAGAATAGTTTGCACGAAAACAATATGTGGTCATTTTAAACGCAGCCTTCCACTATTTTTTACGCCAATACGAGGGATGGGAGCTGATTATTAACATTTCTGCGGTAATATCAAGAAAACCGTCATTTTTAAGCAAAAAGTATGTGAACATTTTTTGCGCAGAATTTTCCGTACAAAATTTTTGTATACTATGGGTATAGAATCCTCAAGGTCTACTCAAGACCTACCGAAGACTCCCGAGGGCAGCCGAGGGTGGCTACATACCCTCCCCCTTTTTTTTGGGAAATTGCTCAGGTATCCATCGGCATTCTCAACGAATAGAATAGAATAGTCAACAGTTTTTTCATTGTGGTTCATCGATCTTCATCTTCTCGATTGATAGTGCGCGTATTTAACTTACAATTATTTTCTCGTATGATTAATTCGAGTCAGTGTTTTTTCATCGCGAATTTTCAATCATAGTAAATCATCTTTGTAATTCATCTCCGTAAATTATCAGTGAATTTTATTGAAGTAGTAAAGACTATATCGCAACTCGACGAGACTCATCAAACCTTTGTAAATTAACGCGCATTGTTTTATATTAAATTTGACTGGCTCAGGCCTTAAATTCAGTGCGTTTTTATTCATAAAATCCAAACATCTCGTCCCGCTCCAGACCACCCGGATTATCGAAAATCATCAGAACTAACAACATTTTCAACATTGGTCCTTCGAGCCGGATGAGCGGAGGATTTGTGTGACGGGTTTGTGCGGATTTTGTGAACTTGGGACATATCTTCTTGGTCATCAACGAGACTTTTGTGAACAATTTTGTGAGCTGAAAATTCAACCGAAATTTTGTGGACCGGTTTGTGAACATTTCGAGCGAAATAACGGCAAAATTTCATCTTAAAATCATCAATCACCCTAGAAAAAATCATCCAAGTAAATCATCGTGGGTTACAATTACTGGAGAATTTTGCGAAATCCAACAAAGAAAACGGACGCCTTGTGAAAATATCATACTCGGGGTTCACACGACGAATTCCAGCGACTCAAAATCTTCCAGTGTATTCTTCTTGACAGTGGTGTCAAGCTTGTGCGTGCCGAGATTTGTTTACATTCCTTCGACGGCGAATTCGAAAAATCATCGCCAAGACTCGAACGTTTTCGGAAGTGTTCGGAGGTTAACGCTCATTCCTCATCTCTATCTGTCCGTAAGGCAGCGATAGCCATCCCCACCACAGTATCGATAGGTTCATTGATTGGAAAATTCATCGAGATACTCAACAGCTGTTTCGCTCTCTGTGATACACACAGGGTTACTCACAATGAGCGGAACTGGAGACGATTCGAAGGTAGAGCCTACTGATCCGGAATCATCATTGATACCAGAAACGAAACCACTCATTGACGATCAAGATGTAGTCTCATCGGCAGATGAAAGCAGTAAAAGTGAAGATAACTCAACAGTTGAAACAAAAAATGTCAGGCATCTCGTGAAGCCAAGAGTGAGCAATTTTGAATTAAAAATCCGCATGCAAATGAATCGGGTTGCAGCCATCGAGAACATCATCGGAGAGATATCGGACGCTGACATTGCGCAGATCACCATCGAGGAAATCGACGGACATCAACGGGTCATTGAGACACAATGGTCGAATTTCTCGACGTATCATGAGTCACTGTGTGATGAGGTATACGACGTTGACCTCGATTATGAGTATTTTGTAGGTGGCATCTTCGAGCAGGCCATTACTCATTACTCCAAAGCCACCAAGGAGCTTGGGAGAATGAAGGCAATGCTCATCTCCAGACGCAAGGTCAACTCATCGGTAGCCTCATCAAATTCACCGAGCAAACTGGCTCGAATTGAAATCCCAGAATTTTCTGGAACTTATGCGGATTGGAAGGTCTTTTCTGACCTCTGGCAGTCACTGGTAGGACCTGATATTCCGGCAGTGGAACGAATGGTGCATCTCAAGGGTGATGCAGCCACATTGATCGCGAACATTCCAGTGTCGGAAGAGAACTTTTCTATCTCCTGGAACAAACTGGTCCAGCGATACGAACAAGAGACTCATCATGGCAGCTCACATCAACAAAATTCTGGCTTTAACTCATCTGCAAGGCAAATCAGCGAAAGGGTTGATGAACATCGTCAACATAACATCGGAGTCACTAGAGGCTCTCAAGGTACTTGGAGCTCCAGTCGAGCATTGGGATATCATCATCGCTCATCTGATCATGAAGATTCTCGATGTGTCCACACGAGAAGCCTGGGAAGTGGAGTTGGGTGCAGACACGGAGCCACCGAAGCTGAAGGTTTTCATCGAATTCCTCAAAGCTAGCGCGAGAACTCTTGAGAATGTAGGGAGTGATGTGCACAACGGAGTCAATCAACAGAGAGTGAGCTCAAACAAGGCGAACCTATCAAGGCAGTCAACGGCAAGAATTCACCAGGGATCCACTGCAAGTGCATCATCAGGACAATCATAAGCTGAACAAACTGCGAAACCGAAGGCTCCTCGAGTTTGCACACTCTGCGGAGGTCCTCATTTCGTGGGTTCGTGGGGTTGGACTGCTCTGAAGTCATGGTTTTGAACTCATCTGCCAAGAAACAGCACATCATCGAGAAAAACCTCTGCTACAATTCGTTCGGAACTCACCGTTTTCCAAAATGCAAGAACGACAAAAGATGCAGAATTTGTCGAGGAACGCACCACACTTCGATACACAACGCTTTTCCAGAAGCTCAACAGCCCAACCCACAAGCAGTGAAAGCGAGTGATCCAGCAGTCTCATCAGGCGACAGTTGAGTATCCATTTAATTGTCAATCATCTCGGATCAGAAACTCATCGATTGTATTCATTGGCATAACACAACATCCTCGAACAATCAACACAGCAACTCAGCAGTGTGCCTGTCAATGCACCATTGAGACAAGCGGCGAGAAAAATCATCGAGACATCATCATCAGATCACCCTCAATCAAAGCTGTACCATTCGAAGTCAGCTCGAGGTCAACAAGGCAATCATCAGCAAGAACCTCAGCGATTGTACTCCAGCAGTCAGCAGCATCATCTACACAGCTAGTTGTTCTGGCCACGGCCAGAGCTAACGTCTACAATCCAGAGGGACTCGTGTTCGACGCGAGGGTCCTTGAACTTCCGAAAAAATTCTAGGTTCAAGAGGAACTACCAGTTGAATCATCATCAGATCTGACTTCTGACGAGCAGATGTGTGACAAACACTTCGTCGAAACCCATCAGCGGGATTCAGTGGGACGTTACATAGTGAGGCTCCCAGTGAAATCATCCCCGGACGCTTTAGGTCAATCCAGGGAGAATCACCAGACGATTATCATCGGATTCCTCCTTCGGTCGGTCAACTCTATCGTGACTTCATTGAAGAATACGAGAAGTTGGGCCATATGCAACAGGTAGCATTAACAGTAGAACCCTCGCCAGTGTACTACCTTCCTCATCACGGTGTGCTTAAGGAGGATAGCATCACCACGAAATTGAGAGTAGTCTTTAACGGATCCAGTCGCAGCTCAACAGGTATCTCCTTGAACGACATCCTTCATCCAGGGCCAAAACTGCAACTCAATAACGCAGATGTGCTCATCTGGCTAAGACGTCATCGCTTGGTTGTTGGCACAGACATTGTCAAAATGTTTCGCCAGATCAAGGTTTATCAAGACGACTGGGATCTTCAACGTATCCTATGGTTGGATCAGAACGTACCAGGTCACGACAGTCACCTACGGCACAACATGCGCGCCATGTCTTTCACTCAGAGTACTCCAACAGTTAGCCATGGACGAAGGTCATAGATATTCGCTAGCAGTATCGGCAATCATCAAAGGGCACTACGTAAATGACATTTACGCAGGTGCAGACAATGACGATGACCTGAAGGCAATCATCGACGATTTAATCAGCCTTTGCAAGGCGGGCGGCTTCAGCCTCCAGAAATGGAGCAGCAACTCTTCATGTGCGCGTAATCAACTCGGCATATCTTCATCGAAATCGACGCCAGTGGAATTTGAAGAATCACCAGTGAAGGTACTGGGTTTGTGCTGGCAACCTCACTCAGACACCTTTCACTACAAGTCCAGGCGAATGACATCAACGACCATCACCAAGAGAACAACGTTATCTGAAATTGCTCAAATCTATGACCCTTTGGGTCTCATTTCACCGGTGATCATCAGAGCAAAGTGCCTCATCCAGGAGCTGTGGCTCCTCAAGGTCAATTGGGACGATCCCTTGCCCTTGGAATACTGTAAACGTTGGCAACTCTCCAGAGACGAACTTCAACAACTCCATCAGCTATCAATTCCACGCTGGCGTCATCTAACGTCGCAAGCGGCAACCATACAATTGTACGGCTTTGCTGACGCATCGAACATCGCCGTGGGCGCTGCAGTATATCTACGAACATCATCAGACTCAGGGTCAACGGTTACTCTAGTGTGTGCCAAGACTAGAGTAGCCCCCCTGAAAAAACTTACGATTCCAAGATTGGAATTAGCAGCAGCCCTGATACTCAGCGAACTCACCTCACATGTCATTCACGTATTGGAGTTGGAGAATATTGAGATTTACATGTGGAGTGACTCATCAGTGGCAATCACGTGGATCAACGGCCACCCATCCAGATGGAAGGACTTTGTGCGAAACAGAGTCACGAGAATCCAAGAAACTCTACCGCGAGCAGCTTGGAAGCACATCAACTGTGTTGAGAATCCTGCAGATTGTGCCTCAAGAGGACTATCACCGTCCTCTTTGAAGGATCATCCACTCTGGTGGAAGGGACCAGACTGGTTGCCGGTTCCCCCAGAACAATGGCCATTATCAACATTCGACGCTGCAGCAGAGGCGGCGCTTGAAGAACGACCTTCAACAGTTAGCAGTCATCCCGTGAACATCAACGAGCCGAACGATCTCCTGGATCGTGCTGACTCATTGAGGAGACTGTTGAGACCTTCAGCAAAAGTGGCCAGAGCAATCAACAGATTTGCAAGACGACCGACATCAAACTCACCGACTATCACAACCCAAGAGATCGAAGAAACACGAATCTACTGGGTCAAGCACACTCAACAGCAATACTTTCGAGAGGAAATCAACATTCTCGCAAATGGAGGTGTATTACCAGCCAATCATCAAATGTCCATCTTAACTCCATTTGTGGATGAGCACGGAGTGCTACGACTCGGTGGAAGACTGAAGAATACAACTTTGGACCCCGACGACAAGCATCCTGCCATCATTCCACGTCACTCCAGGCTATCAACATTGATTATTGCAGATGCACACAAATGCAGTCTGCACGGCGGCACTCAACTCAGTTTGGCATACATCAGACAGAAGTACTGGATCATCGGAGGCCGAGCTCCAGTACGTTCGTTCATCCTGAAGTGTGTCATCTGTGCACGTCATCGAGCAGAAAGGGCCCAGCAACTCATGGGTCAGCTACCAGCACGGCGAGTAACGCCATCACGACCATTTCTACACTCGGGGGTTGATTTTGCCGGACCTTTCAACCTGCTGAGATGGAGAGGGTCTAGAGCAAATGCTTAAATGTACAAGGGGTACATTCCCGTGTTTGTTTGCCTAGCAACATCAGCAGTTCATCTGGAGGTAGTTACAGACCTCACCTCGGAAGGATTCATCGCAGCGTTCAAACGCTTCACCAGCAGACGTGGTATCTGTGCAACCATCACCAGTGACAGAGGGAGAAACTTCGTTGGAGCTCAGCAAGAGTTACGCGCACTCTTCAACAGAGCATCCGGTGAATCCATCCAGATTGCTTCATTACTCGCTACTGAAGCTTCCGCTCGTCTGGAACAAGGTCTTTCAATACTGGAACATTTTGATTTTGTGTGCAATCGGACTATTCGGAAGCTTACCACCAATGAAATTGGGGGAAATGAACAAAAAACGGTGACATATTTGACAGAGTCGAATGGGGGATCCGAGGACCGCCGGCTTGTTACTTCTTGTAACGGTCGTTAAAATACGAGTAAATCCATCATCCAAATCTCTCTCTCGCACTCACGGAGAAAATTATACCCGAAATATTAATAGTACAATCCACTTGCTCAAGGCCACCGAATGATCACTCTGAAAATGGTCGGAAACGTTTCTAAAGGCCGTGAAACGTGGAGAGCAGATGAAATTTTCAATTTCGATTTTTGGACCCATTACAATAACTTCCCTCAAAATCGGGGAGTTAAATAAGATACAAACATCGACCCAGAATTTGTTAGGGATCATTCCTGTATACTAGTCACATTTGAAAAACCCAATCTCTGCACACATAAAAAGTCGTAGAAGACAGGTCACGGGCGAAATGAAACGCTTTAGTTGTCACCAATCAGACCATGTTGCCAAAAGGTTTTTTTTTTCTTTTTTTTTCTACTCTTTCTCTATTCGTATTCACCCACGTAACCGCTGTTAGGCATTACTTCATGGGCAATACTACGGATCAGAGTACCCACCCATTGCGGCTGGGGCCGACTTCGCCATTTCAGCTCATCGTATTTCTAATCACAGGGTAAACCTCCAGAAACCCCTGTGATGCGATGACGGGCGTCTACGATGGAACCGTCCCTCCCCCCCCCCCCCCCCCCCCCCCGCGCGACGGGTCGCGTTCGGTCCCGGCTCACGGTCTCACTTCATGGATACCGCCGATAGCACACACGGAATGTTCCTGCCATCGGTCGGAGTCCGTGAGAAAATATTTTTCAGAAAAAATATTTGCAGTGAGCGGGAATCGAACGCGGGACCTTTAGAATAGTAGGCAGACACTCACCCACTACACCAAAGCCCCGTCATTGTTGCCAGAAGGTGTCTGAAATACTCTGAGACCCAAACCGAGGCTACTGTCCATCCCTCCAATCAGATTACCCAACCCACACACAGCTCCCGCAGTATAATGACATACCATTACAAAACAAAACAATAACACAGCCTGAAATCGAAATGGAAACAACAGAGGAGATCCGGATTGAATGGACATCGAAATAGAAAACATTATATTTAAACCCTTAATTTCTTCGACACCGACGGAAGAATTTCCCCCTCGCTACTTTTGGGGCAAAGTTGGGCCGACATTGGGGCTGCGGAAGGGGCACTGAAGAGGCAGCCTTCGACAAAAGGGAAATGAGGAAAAAAAATCAAGAAACCACCATCGCAAAAACAAAGAACTACAGAAATACAAAAGACGATACCGAAATCCCAGAGTAGGAAACCTGGAAGCCCATTGACCAGTTGATTCAAGAAAATGATAACAAATATCCACTGAACAGTACCACTCTAAGAAGTTTGATGGGACAAACCAAGGAAATGTCAGAGAAGGAGGAAGTCATGGAGATAAGCTAAAAAACATACGAAAGATACATCAAACGTCATAAAGATTCTGAAGGACATCCACAAAGAGGTCAACTCGAGATCAATTAGATACAAATGTTCTAATCACGCAGATCAGATAGATGAACAAACGATTATCCAATAGAAACGAATCAACGTCTAGTTGTGTAGGATAAGCAACTCAGGCAGAGAACGTAGAAATATGCGCAGTACGACAGGACTACACGCGCGGGTATCATCCAAATGAAACCATCATCAATATTAGACCTAAAAATCGTGCAGTGTATGTTAACTTGTTCCACTCCAGATTCTAAGAAATACAGCTGAATTATGAAAATCTGAAACTGAATCTAATTTGTTTGCAAGATACGAACTTAAAAAATAGCTATTGCGCTAAAATTAGAGGATATATACCTTTATTCAAAAATAGACAAAATAATTTCGCAAGCGGAGCCGTTGTAATTTATACAAAACAGTGAATAGATGCAGGAAGAAATTACCCTCAACACCCCATTAGAGGCAGTCACGCTTAAAATAAATTCCTCACACGCACTGACAGTATGCAACGTGTACCCACCTTACAGTAGAAGCCTGACCCTAGAGGACCTAGATGATCATTGCCCAAATCCTGGAACCAAGACTCATACTTGGAGATTACACCAGACATAATCGTCGCAAGGAAAGATAATTGAAGATTGGATAGAAAAAAACAATCTCGTAATTCTCGATCAGGGCCTCAAAAAACACTTCACTATTTCAACTGGAACTGAAAGCTACATTGATCGCCCATTATGCACCACCAATACAGCTCCCAATTCGAATGGACGGTAGAGAACGCTCTTTGTGGCAGCGACCATTATCTGATTATGCTGACAGCATCGATACAAGATCCTGAGTCTAAAAAATACCCGAAGAAATGGATCTATGAAGAGGCCGATTAGGAAGCATACAGAAAAGAAGTGAATGAATATTTGTCTAACAAAATAAATCACCTAATTATAGAGAACCCAATCATTGATAATGTAACTAAAGCCCTATGCAGAACCCTCAATAAAGTAACTGGAAAAACTATCACAAACCATCCGGCCAAAACAAATCTCCTGATGTACCATCGGCGAACAATAAATATGAGGAAACAAGAAAAAAAGCTCACCACACACTTAACCGGTATAAAAAATATAACGTCCTGAAAAACAAAATCGAACTGAACAAAGAGAGTTCACAGAAATCGTGGGAGGAATTCCTCTCATCAAAATGAATACCATTAAAAGAAAACAGACAGACGTGCATATTGCAAAACTCGGCATATATAAATGGTGAATCCACAAACTATCGCTCTAACAAAAAATTATCAACAATACACTAAAATGGCTGCTGAAAACACGAGAACATTTATACCCAAACCAGAACGGTTTCCGTAAAATTAAATCTACCATCAATCATTTAACAGAATTGGAATATCAGGTCACAAAAGCCTTGTACAGACAGCAATACATCATTGCAGTAGCCCTAGATTTACAAAGAGCCTATGAAATGAACAAGTAACACGACGAGTTGGTGCTGATAGAGCTGAAAGACGACTGGAGGATTGTCTCGCTTTGCCTCTTGGTTCAGTCCTTACGACTTTGGGGCGGCCACGACCTCGCTTCCACTGCAGCTCATCTCCAGTATTGTCCCACAGCTCAGTATGCCCATCACAAGTGAATTCATTTGAAATCAGGGATCGACCTCCACCTGACATCCGATCGTCAATGATGTCGTCTGTATGTTGAGGTACCTCCAGTTCGTCAATGAACTTAGCATCCCTAGCAACTATCACTTTCCTGGCTCCAGGTATCCAAACCCGATAGGCCTTAGCCTCGTCGGAGCATCCCACCAGTTTTCCTTCAATTGATCTGGCCTCAAACTTATCTTTCGACAGCTCCTTCTTCAGCATGGACGCTTCAGCGCCAAAAACTCTTAGATGGGATAGGTTCGGAATTCTTCGAATGCAAAATTGATGTGGTGTCCTCCCGGATAAAATAGATGTTGGACATCTGTTTCTCACGTAGTTGGTCACACAGATTACCTCAGCCCAAAATAATGATGGTTGTCCTGACTGGAGGATCATTCACCGTGCCATTTCCACCCAGGTACGGTTTTTGCGTTCGGCAACTCCGTTTCTGCCGTAGAGTATGCGGCACAGTCAATCTCCTCCTAAACCCATCGGACTCCAGTAAATTTTGAAAACGCTTGCACAAATAGTCAGGTGCGTTACCTAATTGGAATAACTTGATTTTTGTCCCCATTTGGTTTTCGACTACATTTTCATACTTTTGAAAAGCCACAAAAACTTCGCTTCGTCGTTTCAAAATATTACCATGGGACCAACGGGAAAAATCGTCAATGACGGTTATAAAATATCGGCCACCTCCATTTGAATCTGTACGCATCGGCCCACAAACGTCTGAGTAAACTAATTGAAGGGGTTCGCTACTCGTCGACTCTCGGCTTGGGAAAGGCAATGCTGTGAGTTTACAGGTGAGGCACACCGTAAGACAGGTGACACAATGAGGAAGTTTCTCACCATGGCCCAGTTGAACTCCGCTCACTGCTCCGTTGGTAACCATCTTAGCCATATCATGAACATTCAGATGCCAATTTCTCATGCGACCTTTGAAAATTCTTTGTTTTGGCCTCAAACGCCGATTCAGCGGTGTGAACAGCTTCATTCCACTGTCGGATGTAGTACAGGTCACGCACTCGATCAGCTATCATCTTTGGTTGACCCTCGCGGTCCCGGACAACAGCTTGAGTTTTAGTAAAAGTCACCTCGTGGTCTTTGTTTGTGATTTTGGCTACGGACAGAAGGTTGACACGAAAATCAGGTACGTAAAGAGTATCTTCAAGATTTACCGACCTGGGATTAATTCCATCGGTTGTATGCAGGCAAACTGTCCCCTTGACTTTCACTGGGGTCGACGTAATACTAGCCAGATTTAGCTGCCCTCGGTCAGTAGTCGTCAGCCTGCTGAAATTTTCCTCCCTACAGAGATGAGACGTACATCCACTGTCCAGGCACCAGGAACGAGAAGACTTCGCTACCTCGGTTTGAAAAGCTTTACTAATCTCAAGTGGCTGTGCGAAGTAGGACTCAACGACAACCGCAGTTCCTTCTCGCGAAAGCCCAGAGCGTCTGCTTGTCTGCTGATAACTCTATTGATAGGGTCGTAGTTCATGATGAACTCCACGGTGTTCATTTGGATAATTCCCACGCCGATTGCTCATCTGGCGATTTGGACACTCTGCTGCCTTGTGACCGATCTGATTACATCGACTGCATCGAAATGACTTCTTCGGATTTCCTCTATTCCCTTGAGACGCATTTCTTCCCGTGAATCGGACATAATTTCTCCTCGCTGCTAACAACGCGCCATTATCATAGCCTTTTGTTTTCTTTCTCCTCGCATCAGCTTCGTTCAAAATTTTTATTTTTAGAACTTCCGTTGATAGCAGCTCATCCGTGCTATCAGCACAGCACCAATTTTCGTAACTTTCAAGTAAGTTATTCAGTATCATTCTACTTAATAAATCGGCATGAATTCTAACTTCCATCGCCTCCACCTTATCTACAGGGAGTCCCGCAACTGCCACTCTAAATTTGAGGGTGGGAAGAGGGCAAATTTGGAGTCGAAAGTTCCTTTTCCACTTTTCTCTCCGAGCCCCCCCCCCCCCCCCCCCCCCCCACCGAGTTACTCAATTTTTAAATGAGCGAATCAGAGCGTAGCTCCACCCCCTTGACCAGTGGTTCTCCATTGAATAGTTATGAATTAGTTTTCACATGTTCCACGTCACATGTCCCATGTATGTATGAGTACGGTTGGCGGAGTGAAGAAAGCCAACGAAGCATTTGATCAGGACAACTCCCCAAGTAAGAGAGAAATGAATACCAGAAACACTACACTAAAAAAGGCCCATCATGGGCCACAAAAAGATTAGCGAAAAAAAATTCCAAACAGTACTCAGAGAAGTTAAAGCAGACAGAGCAAATAGAGTCAAATGTCCAAATAGAAACTAATCTAAAATTGAAAACATACCGGGAATCTCCGGAGTTCCCTCGACAGAAATAGAAAATTCTCGTAATCCAAGCATGAATTCGGAGAATACACCTGCTCCGAAAAACACCGAATTATGGGAAAAAACTCCAAAGCGGTAACGAGCCTCGCCCAAGGACATCGAGAGAGCCAAGCATCATAACAAGGCACAATTCGAAACTATAAATAGATTCAACCGCCTACCAAGGGACGAGGACGTGGAAGAGAGAGGCAGCTCAAACAATTCGTTAATCGACGACAGAGAGAGAGAGTGAGACCACCGAAAGTAAACAGCCGAGAAGTCTACGACCCCCCCCCCCCCTCCCAATACACACCAACGGAAAATCGATTAAAGAGATAGCTGGGTTACTCACAAAAGCTCAAACACCCACAGAAGTTAAGTTTCTCTTTAAACATAATAGAAATAATGATAATATTACCATATTTACTCCGAATAGTTTCTCATATGACTACGTTAAAAAAAATTTCATAGATAGCAAAATATAATTTTTCACACTCCAAAATACCTCAAACCTAAAACACTAGTTTCAAAAGGAATTTTTGGCGAATACACAACCGAAGAAATCGAAAACGATATCAATTACCTCCAACTAGAAAATGTAAAGATACCCAAAATCATAAAAACGTACTTCAACAAACTTTCGGATTATCATGTGCACTTAGTTCAAATTACTCCAGACTCGAACCCGGCCGAATTAGTCAAAATAAAATCATTATTATATTAACTCATTGAACAGGATAGCCGCTCCCCCACTCTGCCAGCTTCCTCCCGGAGACCGAGGTGGGGGCCGCGCGGTCAGGGCTGTGCGCGTGACTATAACTCAAAAAGAAAAAGGGGGGGCCTAATAAACGCATGAAACCGACAAATATTTTGATTCGAAGTCTTTATTTTCTTCTATGGAAAAAATTCAACGTCGTTAATACTAGTTCGGCTATAAGTGCTCCATAAACTTTTCAAATAAATAATATAATAGAATAACACTTAGGTATGTTTCATACATTTTATGTAGAACAACGATATTTGGTGTCTTCAATAACTTGAGTTAACTAGAATAACCCTTTGGTAGCTTCATCAAATCTCCGTCCTAAGAAATATTCTGGATGTGATTATGTTTCGGATTGATCCTCCTCTTTTGTAAATCCATGCATTTCCTGGTAATAGAATTCTTTACGCAAAGGCATATGGCAAGTAAGGCACTGCCAAGTCGTTCTTATTGCTGCATTGTTCTTGGTTCTTCGTCCTGCTTTTGTAGATCGAACACAGTTCTTTGCATTAATACGGACCAGTTGATAGGAAAAATTGTTATTGATCGTGGGAATCATGTTTGGTAGTTGTCGATCTCTTTTACGTGAGCTGAAGTTGCCAATTAATGGTTTCACGAGATTTTTACGAAATTCCAGATGAGACATTGGTCTGCCACGATTCTGGGGGGAATGAGTAATGGACTTGAGAAGGAAGGCATTAATAATCGACACATCAATGATAAAATAAAGAACATATTTCCACCACTTCTTGCTTTTTCGCCCTACAGTATAGTATGAACGATGTTGATCAGCTAAATCCACCTCACGCATCCCCTGATTATATTGTGCAATTGGCAAAGGACATTGCAAAGTCATTTTACCAGTTTTATCCCTTCTGTTTTTCTCAACTCGAGTCAATGGATTGCAATTATTAGACAGGATCGCTACGTCTCTCTTGTCATGCCAAACTGTAGCAGTAAGATTTCCTTTCTGCATCTGCACTGTGTCTCCAAGTTTTAATTTCATCGACGCTGGCTTTTTCAGTTTCTCTGGTCATTCCTTTCTGTTGGTACGGATGGTACCACAACCATACAATTGTCGATCATGTAGCATGCCCATGAGAGGAACGGACGTAAAAAAATTATCAAAATAAACATGATGAAATGATCCTGTGAATGGCTCCGTCATTTCCAACACGACTTGTTCGCCTAGAAGTAGATCCTTCGTTCTGGTTCTTTTTTACCTAGATAAATGTTCATACGAAGCATATAACCGCTCTTGGCCTCGGTAATTACACAAACCTTAATTCCCCATTTCGTTGGTTCCTTAGGCATGTACTGCTTGATCCCCAATCCTCCATTGAAACCAATCATTGCCTCATCCACAGATAAATCACGATCTGGTTGGAAGTAGTCAATGAATTTTTTTGTGATCTCTAACGCTGGTTTTAATTTATAGAATGGGTCCCTGGTTCAGTCACTAGATTCAGCTTCTTCATCAATCAAATGCAAGTACCCCCCGATGCGTGAGAACCGATCGAAGGTCATCGTGTTGGCGATGAGTGGGCAGGATACGAAGTCACCGTAAAAATAGTCTTCCAGTTTTGGAAGTTTGACAATACCCATGTAGATTTGAATAGCAACATAAATTTTTATTTCTTCTGCTGTAGTTGGCTCCCATGAGGAATCTGTGGACTTTTTGGTCCGTTGGAGGTACTCTGCATGCTGATTTGTGTTCTTTGCAAAAGTCTCATAAAAATTATCATCAAGAAATAAGCTGGTGTAGTCTTCTTCGGTTGCATCAATAGGTAGGGAGTGTATTGGTCTTCGCCGAGATATATAACATTTCACTGGATGATTGGAGATTTGCTCTGTCCAAGTGAGAGAAAAATCGGCATCATTGCAATTCTCTTCTTCACTTTCTGAAGCTGAGTCCCATGGTCTGTCCGACATTTCACTGTCTTCATTGTCATCACTGCTTGGATAAGTCTGTGGTTGTTTTTTCTGTGATAAACGGATGCTTCTTAGTGGCTTTTGAATTCCCTTTCTTCTAGTAACTGATGTTTTTTTTGACTGAATTTTCTTTCTCTTAGTAACTTTTGCTTGTAACACCTTCTTCGGAACTGATTGAACTTTTTTGGCCTGACGTTTGTGTCTTTTCCCATTGTGTATGAAGAACTTCCTTGACGATGGACTAAAAATAATATACTAGTCATTGTTTTGTTCAGGAGTTACGAAAAAAAAAACAAATACAAGCAATTAACCCTTAGCGGACACACTTAAGCAAGGCCACATAGCGACCATATTGGGGTAACTCATTACCAAACGCTGGAAAACCTAAATTGTAACAAGACATGGGTGTTTCAAGACTTCTCACCGACTGTTTCATGTTTGGTGAAGAGTTTTTCAATATTTATTACCATTTTTATAGGTCAATTTATAGGTGGTGCTCTAAAAACTGGTTATGTGTGAAAATTCAACAAAAATGAAATTTTCAGAAAAACATTCATTACTTCGCCATTTTTCAATGTTAAGGGGTGAAATTTTAGGAGTGTACGCACAACATATACCAATATCATAAAAATATGGCATTGTCCGCCTATCATGCAAAAAGTATATTTTGTTTTTTCGGTTTTTTGTTTTATCATTTTTTTCCTTCGTTTTTTTATTTTTTTTCGATTTTGTTCCTTTCCATGTAACTTAGCCACATGTCACTAGCGGCGAATGACAGAATTTGTATAAATTTTAAATGTTTTAGACCTCTGATTTCACTTTTTCGGAGCCTGGGGTAACTAGTCACCCCTTGTGGCCGCTAAGGGTTAACTGGTCATCTTACAAGCAAAAAATGGGTATTCTTTCATCTGGAGCCCTTTTGTTTGACATGAAACAATTTTTCTGTGTATTAATAATACCGTTCATTCAAGACAGTGGAACCTCCATGGACGACCACTGTTTTGCCGAATATCTCAAAATATAAGAGAGACAGCAAAGTGCTCATTTGAACTTTTTTGTAGATCCTACTCTGCTCCACAAAAAAGATTTCCGCAACTATTTTGCTAATTCCCTTACATTCTGAGATATTCGATAATTCAGTTCGTTCAAGACTGTGGAACCGTCACGGACGAGCGTTGTTTCAGTCAGATATCTTGAAATCTAAGAAAGATCGGAAAATATTGGTGAAGACTTTTTTGTAGATCCTCCTGTGATCTATAAGAAAGATTTTTAGCAAAATTTGGCTCAGATGTTGAGAGAAGTGACCAAAAAAGCAAGCACTTATTGAGGTTATCCTGTATTGCGCTGCTTTTTTTCGACTTTCACCTCTTAGACATTGTATTTTTTAAAATTTGAGTGTTCATTTCTTGAAAACTAATTTTTTCGAGTATTACAAATTCGGCTTATTCAATTTTGTCACCTATTTCTGGTATTTCAAACTATTTTTTACATTCTCAATCTACTTACCTCATTTATCCGCAATAGGTAAATTTTTCAAATTTAATTGATGCACTTTTCTTGTGTTGAATGGTCTTTTCAACGCCATCTTTATCTCTATCTTTAAAAAATCATTTCTCCTCGAAATCAATTTTTAAATGTATCACCTTGGGCCTGCACGAGTAAACATTCTTTCAAATACGCTCCTGCTATGGAGCTCGGTGGGGGTTACATCGATGCACTCACACCCAAGTAACCGACTACAAGTTCAAACCGATACGTCTCATGACTTATCCTGTTCAATGGGTTAGAAAATAAAATGGGAAACACTAAAAAAAAATCATATATTTCAATGCAAAAAATGTCTGAGACGAGGCCACTCGAGCAATAATTGTGAGCTTGAATTTCTTTGTGTCAACTGTGGCGAATCGCACTCTCCGGGAGAGTGCAAAATAGTAGATTATGCGGATAACAGCGCCAATGGTCAACAATCCGGTCATCCTGCAAACTATAAAGGATGCCCTATCTATAAACAAAGTCCAGCAGCCTCAAAATCTAGAATACAAAATAAAAGAGAATACACATATAAAATAATTAGAACAATAAGCAGAAGGATTGACCCAGGCCTTTCTTACGCTGAAGCAGCTAATTCCCAGAACCACACAAACACACACAACATTAATAAGGAGAATATTACAAATAGTCAACAAGGCACCAGAATAGTTCCAAACAATCCTAATGTTGAGAACAAACATGAACATAACATAACCCCCCCCCCCTGGGCAATAGATTTAAAAAACATGTTGACAAGCTTAATTATTCAAAATAACAATATAAATATTCAAGTTCAAGGCAATACTGAAAACATAACAAAAATTCTGAATAATTTCAACCTAGATAGTATCAATAAAAAATAAGCACAAAATGGCGAACAATAAAACCACAGAATACATAAAACAATTAAAAATCACAGCTATTAATGTCAACTCCATAGAATCCCAACAACGCAGACATTTTTTACAAAATTTCGTCGAACATAATAAAGTAGACATAGCATTAATTATTGAAACTGAACTAAACAAAAAACATAAAATGTCGCTAGACAACTATAACGTAGAAAAAACAGACCGACCTAACTCCACCTTCTCAGGCGGAACGGCGATCATAGTTAAGAAAAATATAAAATATACGAGAATACGTTATCCGAACATAAAAATTAACACACAGAACAAAAAAAAAATGGTGTGTCATGAAGACACGCGATAGAAGTGAAACTGAATGATTGGATCGGCAAGGATTATTTAATTTTCTATGTTTAGAGGGAGAGGAATCATTTTAATCACGTGTCAAACACTTCTTGATAGTAAATATTAATTTATTCATCATAATAATTATACTTTTTTCAAGATACAATGATATTAGTATGAATATGATGAATTAAATCTCAATCAGCTTCACCTTCATTCTCTGGTAGACTCTTCATGAACGAAATGATAGGTTTGTGGTAACTAAAATAGGTAATGAAGACTCTTGACTCCAAATTTTCGATGTAACGTGAGAAAACTGCATCGATCGTGGTACCATGGCGTGTAGTCGATTCAATTGGTGAATTGTTCAGTTCCAATGACAATTTCTGTTGCAAGAACTGAATTAATGGCTTGGAATCCTCTGAAGCAAAATTAACATTAAAATCTCCACCTAGTATCATAGGTATTTTGTCCAGCTCTACTCCAACTTCTGCAGCCCCCACTGGAGTATACGGCAGCAAGTGAAGGTGAATAAACTCTATTATTTTCGCCATCTTCTGATTTGGTGAAATATAGAGTGCTATAAGCATAATCCGCTGTCCGCTTTCTGTGCGACATTCAGCTGCATACATTTCTCCAACAGATGACAACCCAATTGAAAGCGATTCTAGTTGTTTCAAGTTCAGGTCCATATTGGGTGTCATGATGTTCGTTCCATGAGTAGTATTGCAAAGTATTGCGACACCCCCTGCTCTCACATTATGTCTTTTGAACTGTACGACACAATTAAAATTGGGAACATCAATTTCTTGATCGTTTTCCTTCCACGTCTCTGAAAGTATCAATATATTAGACCGTAGAATCACCGGATCATTGAAATCTCCGCTATGAGCTCCTAAGCTTTGGCAATTGAGGGTTGTTATTGATAAGCCTGGTCTGCTGATGAACTCTCGGAGAATGTCAGTCAAAGTTATCAATGGATTTGTTGATAATCTTCTAAATTCTGATTGTAGCTTGTCCATTGATTGAGCTTTTTTCCGTCCATGATAAAATTTGTTCTTTCCATCCTTCGCAACGATGTACAATCCCTGTATACTTGTTACACGGGACAAGGCTATGTAAAGGAGTTGTTGTGAATGTGGCTTTTCGTATTCATAGACGATTTGATTAAACGTACCACCTTGAGACTTGTGGATAGTAATAGCACACGCTGATACCAATGGCAGATGATTTCTTTTGACGAAAATCGTTTTATTATTGTTCATATATATCGTAGAAGTTCTTCGTGCTATGGGAACTGCCGTGTGGCTGATGTTGTTTGCTCGGATGAACGCAGCAGCTTTTCTCCGGATCTTCTGCCCCATCTTTGGTGAATCTGGAAATTCCAGCCACACACGAGTTACTGCCCCTGCCTCATCAGTTTCGATATGAACTAGTTTACCAACTGCCCCGTTTGCTAAACCATCCGAGACATTCAGATTGGTTGTTATTATATACCATTTATCTAACACCAGTATTATCTCGTAGGCAGACCTCCAGTGTCTATTACCGTTTTTTTATGCAATTTTTGTCGTACAAATGATTGTTGCTCAGCATTATGGCAGCCGGTGAATACATCAGTAGCTATTGAGACTGTTTTATTCTCTGCAGAATTAAGAATTGTCAAATTGTATTCGTTTACCGCATTATTTGTCAAATATAGCCGAATTCCATGTGGACAAAGACGATCTGCTTCCTCTCTTGTATAAAAACGAGATTCGATTAGGTGTATCTGTTCTTGATCCAATTCTTCGCCATTTCCAATTTTAGTTAATAAAGAGGAGAAATCAGCATTCGCTTGTCTCATGACTTTATCCAATTCATAGAACTTCAAGTCACGCCAAAGTGTTGGTGCTGCTATGCATCGTTTTGTTACTTGATAGATGGGTGTAGCACGCACTGGAGGTAACTGACGCAAATCACCTATGAAAATGATATCCATTCCTCCAAAATTATCTTGGAAATTTCCTGTTATTTGTTTTAACCGCGCGTCAATTTGAGACAGCGATTCCGCTCCTACCATACTGACCTCATCGATGAGTATAACTTGGACGTATTTGAAGAGCATTCTGTACTGTTGAGCCACTTCAATTGATAATGGTAATAGTTTGGAAAGGGATATTTTCAATGCAGTGTGAATTGTCGTACCATCAATTGCTATTGCAGCCTTTCCTGTTGATGCACATGCGATGTAAGCCTTGCAAAAACCATCATTATCTGTGAAGCGGTTGTAAATTTCCATGAGGAGTCTAATGAGGAATGTCTTCCCACATCCTGCTGGCCCAGTGAAGAAAACTTGGAGTGGTGATCGGTTTGATGAGAGGAGATTAGCAATCACATGCATCAGGAGTGCTTTCTGCCTCTGATTGGCCATTCTCATTAGTTCATAAAATTGTTCATTAGACATTAAATTATCCCTCTTCTTTGCGATAGCACCCAGTTTGTTAAGTGTTGCTAACCGCAGATCGTCGTTCATTATGTGGTCAGCGTTATACAATTCTTGAAAAGGATTTGCTTCAGGAAAAAGGCGACCTACGTTGTCTCCTTCAGCATCATCATCTTGATTTAATTCATCTTCACGACACAACTCTCGGCATATCTCGATGGTTTTCTGGATATCTAAATTTGATGAGAATTCTTTATGTCGCTCCAAAATCAATATTTCGTTGTCGTCGTAAATCTGTATGAATTTAGTTTCTGCAAGAATTTCATTTTCTTCATCTCGGAATGGAATATACAAAGTCACCATTTCCCGTTTGTATTCATTGAAATCATCAGCCATGTCGTAGTTTCTGTACCGAATAATCCGAGGTTCTTTCCTTCGTGTCCAATTTCCCTGATTATTCAGTGTGTAATGAGCAACAAACTGGGCCAAATTGACATCTTCTAGCCCTTCAGGTCTCTTTTCGTACTTGTCAAACCAATTTTCTTTCCATATGTTTGTTGCATCATCATCAGCATCCATTTCATTGAGTTCTTTCTGAGTTTTTCGAATTCTTTGTCTTTCGATGGGCCATATTGTTGAAATATAGGTAACAACTGGACTTTGACACCGGTTCACGCAGAAAGTACCATGCAGCTTCCTGACTGGTAATTTCGACAGTATTTAGCATGTCAACGCTCATTTTCCTAGTAATTTCGACAATATCGAACTCTGGATGTTCATCCATTATTTCAGGGATGTTACGTTGGAGATTGCTAACTCCACGGTTCGTTTTATTGACGTATTCCACTACGTATGCAGCACATGAGTATTCTTCGGTGATAAATTGCACATCCATGTTTGATTTCAAAATATTGGAAATGAATGGGTTGAATGGATTATGCCACTTTTCCATGGGTTGACGTTTAAGAAATACTCTGGGACGATTGATGCCAGCTCGAAGCACATTCATGTTTTAATCACCTGATAGTATTCCATTTCCCTGATAGAAACTATCAATATCAGCATAGTCATTGTTCTTATCGTGTTGTAATGTTGTTTATACGTGTGGAATCCTGGTTCTTCTTTCTGCATTGGTGTCAGTATAGTGGTGTATCTGCATGGCATGAATGGAGCTTCAAATCTGCATTTTTGATGAGCGTTCGCAGCTATTTTTTTGTAACATGTGAAAGTGTGCTTATGTGTCTGTAGTTTGATGTTCCCCGACGTTTCTGAAGTGGCCACTGATATCAATGTATCAACTAGTTCAATAGCTTTTAGTCGGTCAGCACCTAGTGGATCCGCTGGAGCATTCTCAAGCCATAGCAGAATGTGTGCATGGGGGCTCCCACGATGCTGGAATTCAATTCTTTTAAAATAATGGACAACACGATATTTCCCGAAGGGAGAAGACTTTTTGGACTGACGTATATTCATTATAACATTGATGAGCTTATTAAAATAGATGGCACATGTTACAGCATCTTCATTGATGAGTGTGCTCTTTTCAATATAATGGAGTTCCTGAACATCTTGTTCTGTAATTTCTGCTCCATTATTCTTCAATTTATATAATAATTGTAATAATGAGGGCCAACCAACTTCATTAGCACTCATAGTTAGGCATAACGTGGCTTTTCCGAGTTGTCTGATCATTACGAATAAGTCTCTCTTTCTTTCAGCCCAATACCAAGTCGAGTTAGGGATACAACGTAGAAAAGCCAAGTTGCTTTCTATACAATGATTTATATACTCCTCTGATTGAATTTGTTCACGTGTAATTTTTGTGTCTTTACCTACGTGTTTAAAAGCAATGGATAGACTGTCACGGACTCTAAACCTCATAATTTTCATTGCCATATAGAGTAAATGATGAGGTGTAACCCCACGTCGATCAGATCTCCTTAGCTCACTGGTAGCCATCATGAATGGAGTCACATTGAGATCTTCACTAAAGCGCCGGAATTGTCCGAGATAGATAGTAGGGAAAGATAACTCTTCTGCATGCTCATCAAATAATAGACTGTGAGGGACATTCATTTCTCCAGGAGCAATCCTCAAATATTTATCGTCATTCCAGAGTAATGTGTGTTGCTGACCGAACAGGCTCTCCTCCATGGGGATGTCTTCACTCAGTTCATCTATAGGTATCTGATGAACGACACAATCCTCATTAAAGAAAGATTCATCAACTTTGATGTCGTACAGTTGATACAATGGACTCGGTACTAAGCATCTTAGCCATATTTTAATATTTCTCTTGTTTATTAAACCTGTCAAGTAGCTTGATCGATGAATTTTTTTTCTCTTGATATGAACGTAAATACAGTAATCGTCGTCAATTTTCCTGGGCAAGTGATTGACCATTGTATTGACATCCACTGGAACATTGATCACCTGCCCCAAAATTCCAAATTGTCCATGCACATGACGCAATCTGCGAATTTGCATAAATGGAATTCTAGGAGAAATGAGTCTCTCGAACACTAAATCTAACTTCGGAAGATGTGCAGGGATCGGGGGATATACAAAGCCATTCAATTTCGACAATGTTGGAATTTTGTCTCTCCTCAAAGCCTGGCGACAGCTGGTCCATGCCAGCTCATTATTACTTCTGAATTCTGGAAATTTTTGTTGAATACGAATTTCATTTTCAACGCATAGAGTCTTCAAGTCATTTTTAAACCATAATCTATCACATACACAACACGTAAAACCGAATGGATGATTTATAAAATCACGGTGAAAGTTCTTATGTGCAGTTTTAAACTCATTAAAGTCTGAATATTGTAATCGATCACCACTATGTACATCACAATCAGGAGGAGGATGAGTCGAAGTCGTTGCTAATAGTTCATTCTCTGGATTATTTACACTATCGTCCACACTGTCACATAAGAGGTTAGCACGTGTTTGCCTCCGTTCCCTGCTATCTCGTTCAATTTCAGTTCTACTTTTTTTCTGTTTTCTATTCTGATCAATTCCTTCACTCGCCCGTTTTTTCTCCCGCCACGTTTTTGTACTTTCTGCATCCGACTTCGGCATATTTGCACAAAACTCTCGATTTAAGTAATGAAGACACGCACAAAAACAAAATACGTTGCTTATGATCACTGTGTTAGAAACCAACAGCTGTTTTCCGCGATCGCGACGCCGCCTGAACGCAGAGAATGACATGAAAGACAGAAAGTCTTCCGTCTCATTCTCGCACGATACACGAAGGCCTCTCACTCTCGCCCGATAGACGAGACGTAAGGTAGTCCGTCTCGCTCTCGCTCGATTCCCGGAGGACTCTCACTCTTACTTACTACGTTAGAGCGAGCGTCACCAAAAAGGTTGCCGATCGAGATTTCAAAACCCTCCCATAAGAACTTTCACTTCAAAAAACCATAAACATTATTATTATATATGCTACGAACGCAGGAAAAAGGAGAGGTATTTTTCTGGAGGAAATTGAGCGCCTTTTCGACGAACTTCGACTAAATGATGCGAGTAACTTCTATATTATTCTAGGGGCTTTGAATGCAAGACATGTCGCGTACAGAGACAGAGTTAACAACGACAGAGGCCGACACCTCCATGGCTGGGAAATCATTAACGACCATAGGTATAAATTAAAAATAATCCCTCAATCCGAATACACATATATCAATGCAAAATCAGTCTTGGATCTAGCATTGGTCGATAATAGACTTGAAATTGTTAACTTGATAGATAACAAGCTCGAAACACTGATCTATGATAGCCATCATCGAGCAACCACAATAACCGTGAAGTTAAACACTGACCTGAAGTTTGGGGAAATAATTACCAATAATAGGGAGTTCTTTAATTACAAAAAAACCAATTGGAAACAATTTACCCATTATCTAGATAACCATTATCTCATAAATACCCCTGATATAAAAAACATGAACACGCAGGAAATCGATATATTTATCACACAAATTACAGAATATATATGCAAAACAATAGACAGCCGAATCCCCAGATATAAAATAAACAGAAACGTCAACCAATATAATGTTAGGAAAATTAACGAACTGCACAAAGACGAAAAAAAAGCTCTTAAACGTTTTCAATAGCTGCCTCAAAAATGAGACAAATAAAAACAACCCCAGACTACAAATCAGTAAAAGCCAATACCTGCAAAAAAAAACTAAACGCAGAGTTTAAAAAATCAATAGAGAAACACTGGCAAAATATCTTCAAAAAAATAAATTATAAAAACTCACATAACTTCATGCCAACAATCAAAAGAATTTTCAGACCGAAAAGCAGAGAAAAAATGCAAGAATTAACAATCTCCGTAGACGAAGTTACTCTATTAAATAACTCCAAATGCAAGTTCCCTAACATCCCCGTAATATACAATAATTATATAGTCACCCAACAGATAACAACATCGCGAATATCCTAGCTGCCCACTACGAATTAATAATCTCCCCTAGATACCTGAACAGAAACACTGGCCTCAAAGAATTAGTTGATCACAAAATTGAAGGACTTACAAACGAAATGCACAATGACTACAACAACCAAACAACATTTATGCAATTCAACAACACCCAAACATCATTCCAAGCGAATAAACATTTACCAATAAACAATTATTTCACAACAATACAAACAGTCACAAACATACTTACATTCTTACCAAACAGAGTGTTTTCCGGCACGGATAAAATACCTCCGATAATCATTAAACACTTACCATTAAACATAATAAAAGACCTAACAATAATATTCAATAACTGTTTAAACAATTGTTATTTCCCAATACAATGGAAGACAGCCTTAATATTCCCAATACACAAAAAAAAAAACAAAAACACTACAGACCCAGCCAGCTATAGACCTATCAGCCTCACTCCATCATTGAGTAAGGTTTATGAAGCAGTTATTAACAATTCTATCATGGCATATGCTACACAATTAAAAATCCTCCCTGATAAGCAATACGGTTTCCGTCACAAACACTCCACAATTCACGCAATAAATAAACTATTATCGGACATTGCCGAACACAGATTCAACAATAAGATGACAGGAGCAGTTTTATTAGGTCTTGAAAAAGCGTTTGATTCGGTATGGCTGAATGGACTGACTTTTAGATTATTAGAATCAAATTCCCCCAAACCTATGGTCAAAACGATCTGGAACTTGACCCACGATAAAAAGTTCCTAGTAATCGGCGGATAGAATTGCGAGTCGCTTAGCGAGGCGTTCTGTATAGCAGAGGGCCTACAGCAAGGTACTATCAACTCTCCTTGCTTGTTCTCTATTTTCACAGCGTTCATGATCGATGCCCATGAACTCAACAATAATAATGATACGCATTCAATCGCATATGCAGATGATAGATTCATTTATGTTGCTGGATATGATGGAATCGCAATTTCAAACCGACTTGAATCTCTGGTCAACAACGCAAACAGCATGTATGCCATGTGGAGCCTGAGAGTCAACCCGGAGAAGAGCGAATCCATACTATTCAGGAACATACTCACCAAGATTTCTACCAAAACTAGTGGTGTACAAATGTGTGTGCCCCGTATGGGGCACAAACAAAACTTCCCGATTTGGTATTTCAGCACAGCATAAGCATGCAACCATGGTGATGAGCAAACTCAACAGTGACATCAATAATTGAAGTTGCGACTAATAATTACTGGATCGATTTAGTTTGATTTTTAAGCCGCATAAAAATATTCGCGGAATTCGTCCGTCTAGTTACCCTCTCTACTTCTGTACATTCCTAATTATCCCGCTCTTTGACATCCTTCCCGCCATTGTCGACATATTCATTCGCCAAGTATATTCTAGTTCAACTCGCGATATATTTTAACCTATATTGAAAAAAGTCACACTGAATGTGCATTTTTGTATAAGGAACGACCCTGGTGATATGCATTGTTCCCGTATTTCAAATTGCTCGGACGACTATACCCCCTTAATTATGTAAATTATGGGAAAAAGTCATTCCACATAAAATGTGTATTTTCATATAAGGAATAGTTTTCTTCAGATAAGTTTCCCGCTAACTTTAATATTATACCCAGTGGAACCGTATAAACAATTGCAATTGTTAATACCATTGCATATATACTCTACGAATGTCATCGAAATGTTTCGATTAAGACCTTCATGACAGCGCTGTGTCCATTCGTTCACTCACTACAGACATAATTATTGAGACGGTCATACCTCCTTAATTATGCAAATTTGCGAAAAAAGTCATTCCACATAAAATACGCATGTTTATATGGGGAACAACTTTTCTCATATAAATTTTGCCCTAACTCTAATAGTTTATGCAATAGAACGTGATAAACAATTAAAATTGTTAATAACAATATACATACTACACCAATTTCCCCCCAAATCTAATCCCCTCTAAGTTACATGAAAATGCTTCGATTCCAATATTGACGGTCTCGATAGCTTCGTTCGTGAGAAACCTAGGATCAAAATTTCGGAAACACACATACATACAGACTTACACACACACACACACAGAGACATCGATTCAAAATTTGTTGGGCATAATTTTGGTATACTTAAAACCGCAGTCACAGGATGAAAGGAAAAATGTCGATTTCGGGGTCATTACAATAACTTCCCGAATAATCTAGCTAGCATCAAAAAATTCGAAATTAAAATTCGGAATGTCACTAGCAATAAGGAGACAATAATCCCAAACAAAAATTCATTCAAATATCCCGGAATAGATATTGAATACCTTCCTAAATGTTCAAAATTTTCGACACATCAAATTACGAACGCCACTAGAAGGTTTAACCCCGTCGGTTACTTGTTTCACAACAAGTACATAACCAAGAAGGCCAAACTCATATGCTATCTATTATTCATTTGACCGTTACGAACATACGGGGCGCAAGTACTTTGGAACATGGGGGCCCATCAAATGGAAAAATACAGAGTATTCAAGAGAAAATGTTTGAGAACTTGCCTTCTGCTGTCCGCTAGCACTAATTCTCATCATCGAGTTAGCAACAAATCATTATACGACACTGCAGAGATGCCAAGAATAGATAATTTCATATTAGGGCTATGTAGAGATTATTATAATCAAGTTAAAAATATTGATAACTTGACCATCAGAAACCTATCCGATTTCCCAGCCAGGGAGGCAATAGGAAAGGCTAGATGTGGCGACATCAAAGTCGAAGACGATACAAACCGACCCATCTTGTATCACATAAAAAGACATAAAAATAATAAGAAAATTCCGGTTGATGATTTCGAACAAAGGGAGCTCATTTACTCCACAGATATCCCTAAAGTTGGCATCGTAACTTTTCTCGTTTAACGAAAAAATACTGGTGGATCGACGAAAACGATAAATGGATTCTCAGTATAAAAAATAGACATAAAATCATTCAGGAACATAATAAAAAGCATAGGAGATAAGAGTTTACAGATAAACCATAGATTATAACACCATACACATAACGATAGGAGACACCTACACGAAATATATTATAAACAAATAGATTAAGTATTTGAGTAGAAAATGGTACGCGATTCTTAAGTCAGACTCATGGCAGAGTGAAGAAAGACTCAGCGCCAGTTACGAAAGTGCTTTTTTTTGAAAACACAGGCCAAATGCTTCGGTTTTTAGCACAACATCCCAATCATAGAATTCAATTGCTAGAATTTAAATGAAAAAAAACAATAAATATAGACCCTTAGATCAAAATCCGTTACATAATAAACCAGAGAGTCAGGATTAAATGACCAAGAGTCTAAAAGCCCAGATACTGTGCATAGATTTTTTAGACTAGTTTTTTTAATGTGTAAATATTGTATTATATGTATATACAAGCTTACCCGGCGAGCTTCGTTCCGCCTTCGATCCAATCAATAATTTTCTTCTCATTTTATTAATTCACATTTTTCCATATGAAAAATAAATAAAAACATTAAGTATCTCAATGATTCTTTATTCTTGTTATTTTTGTACACTTCATTCAAGTACCTTGATATACACTACATTTTTTGTTTTATTATTAGGTGCAAGAACAAACAACGCAGATGGTCTTCCCACCCTTGAACATGCCACATATAATTGACCATGTGAAAAACCTGGGTATTCCAAATTAAAACCACATACTTTTAATGATTGACCTTGTGGTTTGGTAATAGTCATAGCGAATGCAAGACGTACCAGAAATTGAAGTCTTTTAAACTCAAATGGCATTTCGGTTGGTATCGTCGGTATTCTCGAAATGAGAACTTCCTCCCCTTCAAATTTTCCTTTGAGTATCCTCGCGTAAATCACATTATTCATCAGTTTCTTTACCACCAAATGCGTCCCGTTGCACAGTTTTGGTTGGTTTATGTTTCTGAGCATGATTACTACGGAGCCAACCTTTAGTTGTAAATTGTGTGGTGGTAAGCCAGGTACATCCAAGGAGTTCAAAAATTCTATTAGATAGTTGGTAGCTTCATCTTCCTTCGTTACACAGTCAATGAATTGAATGAATACATTGGTCCAATGATCTCATTCTGAATCATGTAATTTAGGTCATCTACATCTTTATTCTTCGCTGCTAAAATTGCTCGCTCACTCAACCATTCATTATTAATTCAGAATGATGTTTTGAAATACTTTGTTTATAAGTTCAGCTTTCGATGAGACAAAGTTGCAAAAATTAGAAGGAAATAAAATTAATCCGCTCGATTCGTCGACAGGTACTTGACCATTTCCGATATTCAGCAGCTGCTCTGAAAAATCTTCTGCAGATGTATCACTAAGCAAAGCAACTCTCATGTTTGTTGTCAGCTGAAGTTTCTTCACATAGTGCCACAGATTCGATGATTTGAGGCAAGCGTTTATTTCGTCGGCAGCCGTTGATCTTGGAATTACAGGCAGTGTTTGCCGAAAATCGACTGACATTAAAATCATTGCTCCTCCAAAACATCTCGAGTCATTGCGTATATCTTTCAATGTTCGGTCAAGTGCTTCCAATGCGCGTTTATGCGCCATTGTGCATTCGTCCCAGATGATTTTCGATGCTGATAAAACTTTTGCCATTGCCGAGTTTTTCGAAATGTTACATGTTGGTTCTTCAATATTTTGAAGATTTAATGGCCATTTCAATGCTGAATGAGCCGTACGGCATCCTTCTAACAATGTGGCTGCCATTCCGGGGGAAGCAACTGCAACGGCAATGTTGGATCTCGCACGAACAGTGGCTAAAACTACTGACATAACGAATGTTTTACCAGTTCCACCAGGGGCATCCAGAAAATATAAACCACCATTTCTATCATCATTCTCCAGATGGACCGCCAAATGCACAACAGTAGGATGACGTTCGTGAATAGGGAATGCGAATATACTCCAAATCGCTTCATTACAGTTCACATAACGACCAAGTTGATATCGCGAAACTTCATCATTGGGATTCAATGATTGCATTCCAAAAACCGCCATATCGCTTCCTTTCGTGACATACTTGCAAATGTATTTGATGGACTTTACTGAATTGCAGTACTCAACGTTGCAATGTGTCTTGAACGTTTTGGAAAGAAGTGGCGAATATGGAACAATCCAACTGTTGTCGATACCGCAATCGATTCTTTTCACTTTTGTTATGATAGTTCGACCGTTATCATCTGGTGATCGACGGCGATACAGTGGATAACCATCGTTGCCAGTGACGGTCTCCGTCGTTAATTTCCGTGGATATCGTTTTGAACACTTTCCGTCGACCAGGCAAGGTGATTGAGGATTGATTGCGCCACACGGTCCATGAATCATATTTCTAATTACAACATCATGTAGGTCTGGATCTGCTTCGTGATCAGGAATTTCTGCACATATGATATCATCTATTTGGTCTGGTTGAATTCTGTCCACTAACCAAATAAGAATGTGTGCGTGTGGCAATCCTCGTTTTTGCCATTCGATTGAATACATCCAGCATCGAGTATCTCCAAAAACGCGTTGTTTACCAATGTAGTTCATCAGTACCCGTATTTTTTGTCTAAATACACGTCCTGTGATGTCGTGTCGATCACTTGATGTTTGTCCGGGAAGCAACAATTGAACAATTTCTATCCATTTTGGATTACAGGTAAAAGTAATGAAGAGATCAGGCCGACCGTAATGACCAACATATGTCATTGCATCTTGCGCATATTCATGCATATGGCGTGGACGACCTATGTATGTTGCCGGCAGAATAGTTAATCTGCATTTCCTTCATTATCAATTGCATCCCGTAAATGGATATACTCCTCAGAACGCAGGTTGGCTTGGTTCATTCTGATAAAAGTTAACCGCTCCGTTTCTACTTTGACGTACATATCCACGCAATACTGCTGAAAGAATCTACGAAACCGCAGCAAATAGTTTTCTTTATTTTGACGAATCATCGAACGATATGCGTAATAATTCATTGAGCTAACTTTCTTTGTAGTTTCTTCTCCTGTAATTAAAATAGTAAATTTGTTTTCTATCATTATAAATGTGTTAATATAATTTTTCTTCGAATCAGTTGTCTATCTTTTTTCCAAATTTCTCTGTACAATCGACCCCAAATTATTTTTGGTACTATGCAGTGCTTTTTTTTCCTGGAAACTAAAACCACACAATTTAGTATGTACGTCATGTGAAACTATGCTATTGATACTCACCCGTCGATGTATCGATCATTTTTATATTGAATCGATCTTCTCCTTGCCAAAACATCAGCGGGTATTGCAACGTGTCATAGGAACGATGCGTTTCATATATTTGTTGCGGTTGTCCATTATCGGGACGTGTTAGCACAATATCGCGTCTTTCCACATGTTCACCAACAATCAGGATGGCAACTTCATCTATTGTCGGAGCGTTCAATGTGCGTTCGTGTGTTCCATATGGTCGTTTATCTGCTCTGATCACGACTTTGTAGTCATCATTTGGCATGCGCTCTAAAGCACTTTTGAACAATCTCACCAACGCATGATGTTCGCGAAGTAGTTCCTGCAAATCTTTGAGAATTGTTCTTTTCATTGCTGCATTGATATCTTGCCATCTATTAAGTTGGTCTTCCATGTTGTCCATGAAGTGTATTTGTAAAAATTTATGCTCAGCACCTTGGAGAGGTTGCATTGATCCAATTCGATGGTGAATCTGTCCTTGGATCTTCAAAATAAAAAACAAAGAAACTATTACCTATTTCTAAACATTTTTTGTTTATTTGAAAACATACTATGTACAAATAAGTGTAGTAACCTATTTTTCTACTTTCAAAATCACGTAGTGTAGGACCCATTATTCTCTTTCGTGTCAGACGGAAAGATTGAAAAAATGATGGAAATAATCTTCAAAAATAAAAGGAATTTTTCTCAATAATGAATAAATTAATGTATGAATAAAATTAAAGCACATGAAGAGTGTCCAGAGCACTCTAAACGTCTGCATGAACTCAAAATTGATAGTTTTATTAATTTTTTATTTATTTACTTATATTAATCAACTGCAATGACCGAGAATAATGGCCCGTATACCTATATTTTGCTACTGTATTTTGTGTAAGACCAATAATTAATCAATAGATACCTTGAATGTCGGATTGAACCCTTGACCTTCCATAATGTCTGCCCCAAATGAGGTCATTTGGAAACAACTATTGTATTTTCTTGTGTTTTCAAGGAAATGACGTGATTCGGGGGTGTCGCCACAAAGCAATGAATGCAATGGCTCAGGTGGTGGATTCAATAATGGCAATTTCACTTTTCCACTAAGGCAGCACAATCCTGGCGTTTCCTCTTCAAACTTCAATGCACCAGAATGCTCACAAATAACGTCCATTGGCCCAATGCAAACGCTAGGGTGCAAGCAGTAATCAATGATGCAATCGTATCGAAACGCTGCTCGATTCAAATCACAACATGATAAACCTCTTCTTGTGCGTCGAAAACTCTATTTCTTGATTTCTGTTGTTCGCTCGACGATTTCGCATTGTCAACCGAGCCGTTTCACGGGCTACTTCACTTTGCTCTTGTGATTGCGAAGCACGAAGTCGACTCATACTAAGGCGGCACGCTTCACGGGCATTTACGTGTTCTTCTTCAGTCCTTTCATTCACAATGTTTCGTTTCCGTCTTGCGTTACGGCTTTGTCGGTAAAGATTCGTTCGTCTTGCTCTCGGCATTGTTAATTATAATTCGAAGATAACTGAAATTGATGATTATTACTGCTTATTTATATGTCATTATTTATAAATTTCTAACCATACAAATTACGTTGGGCTGTTTTTTACGTTTTCTAATTCCAACTCAGATGCGTTTTTGTCATATCACGTTCCATCGAGACTTGCATTCTATTCGATTTTACCTTTTAATTATGTCACATCACACGGAAACGCGGTCGAACAGCATCGCATGGGAACGGGTTCGAATAGAATAAAAAGTATCCTATAGCAGTTTCCCGGTTCTAAGTTACCGCTGTACCAATTTTCAGCGAAATCGGTCCAGCCGTTCTTGAGTTATAGGTGGCCTAACTAACACGACTTTCTTTTATATATATATATATATATAGATATAGATATATAGATATAGATATATAGATATAGATATATAGATATAGATATATAGATATAGATATATAGATATAGATATATAGATATAGATATATAGATATAGATATATAGATATAGATATATAGATATAGATATATAGATATAGATATATAGATATAGATATATAGATATAGATATATAGATATAGATATATAGATATAGATATATAGATATAGATATATAGATATAGATATATAGATGTATAGATTGTTTGTAGTTAAATTTAAACAAGGTCAAGAAAAAACAAGCCGGCGGTCCTCGGGTCCCCATTCGACTGTGTCAAATATGTCACCGTTTTTGTTTATTTCCCCGAATTTCATTGGTGGTAAGCTTCCGAATGGTCCGATTGCACACAAAATCAAAATGTTCCCGTATTGAAAGACCTTTTTCCAAACGAGCGGAAACAAAAACAGGAATATCTCATATTACCCAAAGTAATTGACTCAATGTCTCAACCAGTTCATAGATCTCGTTACGGCTCATATTTTGGAAATAAAATGGGATGAATACTTATCGAGAATGAAGTCATAAAAGAACCGTAAATATGAAAAAATTGAAATCTAGAAAATTAATGATGCGATTGAATCGCCATTCAATAGGGTTCTTCGCCATAACAAAAGGAACCTCTGTTTCGAATTTCACGTTTTTATCGCAATTTTTGCGAACGCCAGAGTACGAACAAACACAACAAGTACAACCAAAGTCAAAAATTGAAAAATAGGAATATCTCACTTACCCAAAATTTAGTCCTTTTATGTTCAATTTTGTAAGTGAAGATTTTCGAAAAAAATTACTACATGCAGACACTATGCTCAAACTTCGTATTTTTACGTTTCGAACCATTATATATCGTTGACAAGCATAATTAGCGAACGTGAAAATTGACCGATTGCAATGCTTCCATTCGGAAGCAAAAAAGACAAGTACAATGTCATACGGTAATCATTGCTATGTTCGATGAGGTCAACGTAACTATCGTAAACTCTATCAATACCCCACCTATAATACTACTATACTTCTACTTAGTATATGTCTCTCTACGTATCATCATTACGATGAAACTTCGGCCATTTGATCCCGGGGATTCTTCCGAGCTCGCACATGTATGTAATTTACCAGACGGAAAACTTCTTTAGTTGAACCCTTTTATCTTCCAAACTATCACACAAAGTTAAAATCGTGTGGCTTTTGTTTAACTTGTTCATCTAAGTGGATAGGGGAAGTTATTGTTTTGCCCCCGAGAATAAAAAATCGATGTTTCATCAGATCTGAACGTGTTATGATGTTTATAACCTTTCCAGACTATTTAAAACAAAATGTCTGTCTGTGTGTGTGTGTAGCTAGGTATGTATTCGGTCAAATTTTTCGTCCACGATTTCTCGCGACTGAGTAATGCGATCGGGGTACTGAATGATTCAACCGAAGCGGCGTCACGTAACTTGGGTCTGATTAGTTTTTGGATAGAATTGGTCCATCACATATATTGTTATTAACAATCTCAATTGTTTATAATGTTCTACTACATAAACTATTAGAGTTAGCGCAAAATTTCTGTCAGAAAAGTTGTTCCCTTAAAATACATATTTTATGTGGAATGCCTTTTTTCGATAATTTGCATAATTAAGGCGGTATAGCAGTCTCAACAATTATGTATGTAATGAGTAAATGAATGAACCCAGCGCTGACATGAAGGTCTCAATCGAAGCATTGCCATTCAGAATCGAGTGGATTACATTTTGGATGGCATTGTCTTCGAACCGTTATAAATATGTGGGTTTGCATGATAAGAGACAGGAAACCACAGAAAACCTATGTCGGCACAGGCGGCTACTCTACGAGCAACCTCCCGCTCATGAATCGGCGCTATGCTCAGATCCAGAGTCCTCTCGGTTCACAGAGGAGACTTTGGAATGGGAGCGTCAATAACCAGAGGCTGCCTGCTGAGCGGAGTCTTGTCACCGTTGCTATGGAAGCTGGTCATGGATAGTCTTATACGTAGACTACATGAGAAGGGCTTCCATGCTCAGGCATACGCAGATAACTTGGTTGTTTTAATCACGGCCGATCATGCAGACATAGTCCGTTCTCTGATAATGACTGTACTGACTGATGAAGTGTAACGAAGAAATGGTGTGGAGAGACGGGGCTGTCTGTCCTCCCGGACATGAGGGAACTAGTTCTCTGTACGCGAAAAAGGAAATTAGATGGCTGGAGGAACCCCAGCTACCTTGGAAAGGAACTGATTCCGACCCTCTCAGTAAAGCATCTGGGGGTAATCCTAGATTCAAAACTGAGCTGGGCAGCCCATCTAAAATACGCCCGTAGTAAAGCATGCAGAATCCTATGGGCAACCAAAAAAATTTGCAGCCAAACTTGGAGATTAAGACCTGGCATGATGGAATGAATTTATTCATCAGTAGTTTTGCCGGCACTGAAGCATGGAGCCATTGTGAGGGCTATGGCACACAGGGCCATTATAGGGGCCATGAGAAGCACTCCAATCGCAGCGCTGGGGAAGTCCCAGACTAGCTTCCATAGAGGTGGAGGTTAGGTCGGCGGCGATGTCAGCAGCCCACCGGCTAAAACTGATGGGAGATCGGAGAGAAAACAGGTATGAGAAGGGACACACTGAAGTGATGAAACTTCTAGAACACATAGCCCCGGGCGTCAATGATGCCCAGGACTTTAATGGATCAATCATTGCCACAGTGAAGAACTATGAGGTTATATACCCGGACAGGGCCCGGTGGGAGCGGGAATCTGAACTTCTCCAGCGCTGGGAACTGAATTCTGGTATACGGACGGCTCAAAGAAGGATGGGGTGGTGAATGCTGGATTACATTTGATGGGTTCCAAAGTGGAATTCAGCTTCCGCCTGGAAGACCACTGCACTGTGTTTCAGGCGGAGCCGATTACAATCCTTGGGTGAGTGAGAGCTAACATACAGCGGCGTTATAATGAGAAACGAATCGCCATATGCTCGGACAGTCGGACAGCTTTAAAAGCGCTTGATAACCCGTACATTAACCGACGGCGATGGACGTGTGGTTAGAGCGCTGGTCTTTAGCACACGAGGTCCTGGGATCGAGTCTCCGCCCGGGAACTCTCCTTTCGGTATAGTAGAGTGGAATTGCCGAAACTCTAATTCATACGGATTCATCGTTGAACGGGAGTTTCGCAACAGAAACGGCTGTACAAATTGAGGTTTTCCATGGTTTTTCTTCAATTACTGGTTGAACCAAAGGATCCAATACTAATTAGGTGTTATGATTAGTGGTTGAAACCATGATGAATGCTCTATAGTTGGGGAAAAAGTCGGTTTCCATTGGCACCGCCGGGGGGTCGCTACATATCCTAAAAAGAGGATCAAACGCGAAAATAAAAAAAAATAACCCGTACATTAAATCGGCAATTATAGGACTATGCAGAGACGCACTGAACAAGGTCAGACTAATTTGGGTACCGGGCCATTCGGATATACCGGGTAACGAAAGAGCTGACGAGCTAGCTAGGAGGGGAGCGAACGTTTCCCTCAGCTCGCCGTAGGACTACCGAGGCAAGCTGTGAAGCGAAATATCCAGGGATGAGCTGTCGATCAGATACACCGGAGCTGGATGACAACGGTAGGTGCCAAACAATCCAAGATTTTCATCCACAACTGGAACCCCAAGAGGATTAGGGAGTTAATGTAAATGAACAGGAATCTGGTAAGGGCAGTAGTAGCCGCCATGACAGGCTACTGCAAACTGCGTAGGCACATGGACGTACTGGGCCTATCTGAAACCACCATGTACCGCTTCTGTGTGGAGGAAGAGGAAACTCCCTTCCATGTACTGTGCAACTCAGTAGTTGCTGTACGGAGACATCGGATATGGGGGGATACGTCCTTGGAGGAGGAGGAATGCGGGCAGCTGGGATGTAGGGGGATTCTAAGCGTCACAAATGGGCTTGGAATATTCCTATAGCCCGGTTATAGTTGAGTTTTTCGTTCTGTGGGAGACAAGAAGGGCCTAGGCCTATATGTCGCCCCTCACTTATAGTGAGCCCACAGCCCCCTTTAATAATAATAATAATAATCATAATCAGTTATAATACCCCATGACCTTCAAAAGTATCGGATAATTCTCGATAGTTTCGTTGTGTAGCGACAAGAGGGATAAGTTGTGCGTATTAAAATCTCGAGCGCGAAGCGCGAGGAATTTTAGGACAAAACTCATCCCGATTGTCGCTACATAGAGAAGCTTGAGGGAAATATTCAATGCATTTTGAAGGTCGAGGGTTATTCGGATTTTTTTCCGCAAAATTTCGTCCGATGAAACTGTCAACTGGATGAAAAACCATTGATGAGCTAGTGCGAAATTATCTCTTTGATCCCAATGACTTATCAAAATAGAACTGGTGCGAAGATATCACATCACCTGAAAAAGTGGAGTCTACCCTAATTGGACAAAATTAAGGGGGGAAAAATTGTCACGGAATGTAACTTCCATATAGTTCAGGAATATTGTCTAAATAATGAGTGTGTAATTAATAGTTAATTATTTTCCCGTTGTTAATTTACTTTTCATTTACAGAATGACTACGATCCTCACAGTTGCCCTCTGGACACTTCCTCTCTGTTTCTTTATGGCGTATTTCAATCTCATAGAAAATGAAGGCTTCCAATCAGTGGGATGTGAGAATACGACGTAAGCTATCCTATTCAAGAAAGCGCATACACATAAATGAACATCGTTAGAGTCGAAATATCTCTAAAACCGTGACATGATTCATTTTCAAATCGTTATTCATTTATTGCTTGATCAAATTAGTCAGATGATATCGTGAAGTTGGTTGCTAATCGCGTTTGCATCGATAAACATCGATATTTAGGATATCGATTCGGATTTCGTTGTCAAAACTATGACAATTGTTCAAGTTATTTTAATACCGAGACCACACCACTATGATTCCCATGATTGTTCAGTTTTCGGCTGTTTTACCGAAACACCCTGTCAAAATAACTTTTTCATGATACTGTGAAAATATCTATTATGAAACACTTAACCCCTCAAGTACCACATATAGACTCCTAGCTTGTCCCATCGGCCGGGGTCTATATGCCATATAGACCCTTCCCGTGATTCATAAAAATTAATTTTCTCCCTTACTATGATAGATATCGCAATTCTGAAAATTATCCCATGGGTCCACGAGTTTGTTAATACAATGCACTTTGATTTTTTTTTCAAATCATTTTTTTATCTTTGCTTCTAATACATCAACATCACGGAAATAATAAATCTCATGTCGGATGCATTCAAACCTCTCATTTGTCAGAAAAATTGTCATAAAAAATTCTGAAATTTTTACCAAACATACTTTATAAGCCCCTCTGTCGGATGACCTGAATCAAATTTGGATTTAATCAATTACTGATTTATTATTTAAAAACTCTAACAATCGCTGATCCCGGTAACCAGTTGGAGTATTTAACTAAAATACGTCTTAAAAGTTCTAGAAAAATATGATAAAAAAATACCGCACTTTAAACAACTTTTTGGTGAAGGGTCAAGGTCATCATTAAATTTTACTTCATAATTTTCTGATGTTATGTATCGAAGTTATCGTGTATCGAACAGCGCATTCGAGTCGAAGGGAGGCCGCCGGCCGATGCGGACAGAAGGCACGCGATGGGCGCCGAACTTGAGGGGTTAAAACATAAAAACTCGGTAAATATTACTCTTGCGAAAACGGATATTGAAAAAAATCGGTAGTGAAATGGGTATTCATTAAAATTCAAATTGATATTCAATTGTATCTATGCAAATGGATTAGTATACTGAATATATGTAGAATGATATAGTTTCCTCAGGGTTTGTGATGATTTTTCGGTGCAGAATTTGTTTTGGAAGTTCGTCTTGCAAAAGTTTCTTTATCGAAGTTGTTTTTGGCAAAGAGTTTTCGAATCACGGACCCCAAGGTGAGAATAGTAGATTGTGTCATAAGTCATAGTATATTATGCTACAAGCACGCTCAGCGACGGTTTGTGAAGCGTGTGAAATTCAGTCGCGCGAGCGTCGATGAGTCGAGGCCGAGGCACCTAGGCCTCGAGTCCCCTCCGATCTTCTCACAAATCGCCGCTTGTGCTCTTGTAGCACAATATACTATTGTTTTACAGTCCTGGTACCCATTAATGTAAAAAAATGAAGATGGACTGAACTAATGTGTATCTAATTTACAGATTTCTCGTAAAAAAACCATTCCGCGTGATGTTTGGCAGCCTTTTCTTCGGACCATTTGTACTTATGGTGTGCATCTATGCTCATATTTTTCATATTGTACGGAGACATCAGCAATCGAGACTACGATATAGTCGCGCCGGTTCATTGTTCCGTAGGAATGGAAACAATGAACAGCACGATTCTGATCAGCAATTGTCGAAGAATGTTAAAGCTATTCACACCACTCTGTTCATCCTCGGTAAGTTTCAAGATATTAAAAACATTTCTGCTTAAGAACACAAGCTTAAGTCTTTGGAGGAAAAGTAAATTAGAAGAGCAATCAGTAATATCTTATTTAAACGTGTGTAAGCGCTCGTTTTTTGAACGATTTCTCTTGAGGAAGAGTCCGCGGTGCAGTCAGAGAAGCTCATAGTTCACATTAGCTACTTGCAATTCACAATGTAACTAGTGGTGTGAATATGTGTGTCCTATACGGGGCACAAACAAAACTTCCCGATTTGGTATTTCAGCACAGCATACTACCTTTATTCCTCTCCAATATGCTACCCTGATAGACCCATTGATTGCAACTTGATTTGGGAGATCAACTTGTACGCGCACTTGATCACTAGCTCACTGAGAAAATATATAGGTGGGTCACAAAGTAATTTATTTCGGGACTCTCAATATATATGCCTTCTTGATGTTTTTGCTTCCGAAAGGAAGCTATGCAATCGTTCAAATTTGACATTTTCTAATTTTGCCTGGAAATGATGTAGAATGGTCTGAAACGTAAAGATATGATGTTTGTAGAAAATGTATGTCCGTTCAACCCTCGGCTGGGTCATTTTCTAAAATCAATTTTCAGAAAATGAAATGAATAAAGGACTAAAAAAATTTCAAAAAATCTGAAATTTTGTGAGATAGTTGGCAATAGTTTCTTGAAGGTCTGTGCAAAATTTCAACTTGTTTAAAGATTGAAATAAAAACTCGAGTAAAAAAAATGTCATTGCTTCGCGTATTTTCCTATTCAAAAGACGACCGTCCACCTATTGGACCCCGTACATCTATTGGGTAGGTTACCCTAGGGGATGGTGAGGCAAAATGAAATGACGGACCAGGTTGACTGATTACCACTATAAGGACAGACTGCATCCCATCTCTCACAATTAATAATTCAGGAAAACATTCGGAAGCTATCTACCAATGGTATTGGTAGAAATGAACATATGATTCAATAATGAATACATCTGAGGAATACATTCAAATGGGGGACCCGAACAACTCACCGCTTGTTGGCTTTTTTTTTCATTTTTTTCGGTGGAAATGTATGCCTGTCAAGACGCCCTCAACTGTCGATCAATTCTTCATGAACGTTGATCGAATAAGCAGTTAAGTAGCGATCACCTAATGATCAACCGTACGCACAAATTGTTCCTTTCTCATCTGCAATCAAGGAGCAATCGATAGATCCGTCAGGTCATGCATAAGCAGGCAACCATTGTGATCAATCTAGTTTGTTTTTCAACCCTCATAAAAAATTTCCACTGACATTCGTCCGCTTAATTACCCTACTGTGTACCTATTCCATTACCCCCCTCTTTAACAGGCTTCCAGTAATTGTCGACATATTCACGCGTCAGGTATATTTTACTTCAACTTGCGATATCTTCTAAACTATACGAAGTGGCAAAAATGATCATATGGAATGTTTTTGTTTGTATAAGGTACAACTTTGGTTGTATACATTTTTCCCGTATTTCGCACGGCTCCGACGCTACGGCGTTATCAACAATTGTAATTGTTAACTAGTGGGGGTTAATCAGTGGGATCTCTGTTAGGCTCGCAAGGAAAACTTGCAAAGTTGAGAATCGAGAAGGCGTCATACCGCCTTAATTATCACAATTATGGAAAAAAGTCATAAAAAATTAAATGGGCATTTCCATTGACAGAACAAGTTCTATTAAATACTTTCGGCTGTATCACCCGATGTTTTCACAATAGAGAGTCGTAATAATTCAATTGTTAATAACAATGTATATACTGCTCCCATTTTATCCAAAATATTTGACCCTCCATTCTGCATGAAAATACGCCCATCGCATTCGTTCACTTATTACATGAATGAGTTCAAACGACATACCTCCTTAATTATGTAAATTATGCACAGAAGTCATTGAATAAATTCTGTATTTCTGCATGGCGAATAACTTTTCTTTTCTCAATTTTCCATTAACTGTAGTCATTCATGCAGTAGAACGTTATAGACAATTCAATTTGTTAATAACAATGTATTCATACCTGCAATTTTATATAAATCTGTGGCCCGCCATTCGCCATAGAAACACTGCGATTGCAACCTTAATGGCGACCGTGACTTCATTCGTTCACTTATTATTATTATTATTATTACATTATATTAATCGCGAAAAAGTTTCCACCTCCGGATCGTTTTATTTGGTATTTTTTCAATGCATTCTATCAAAATGTGAGGATGGAACTTGAATTGATGGGTATTCTGCCATTATTTGATGAAATATCTCGATTTAAAGATTTTTTTGAGACATTCCGTAGCCGAGCTTCTTTCTTTAGTTTCAATGCTCATAGGCTTTTTATTGTTGGTCGAAGTTGATATGTATCTATACTCACTTTAAAGCTCACTAAATAAGCTGAGAGCTGATTTGGCCAAATCCGAGTAATTTCCATTGATTTATGGGCGATCTAAGTTAGATTTCAGTTTTGATGTTTCAAAAATATTAATCCCGAAAAATTTTACACCTCCGCTCCTTTTTTTTTTATTTTACGCTTCGATGCGATTACACGCATATGTGGCGGCCCTCCCACGGCGCCGAGGGAAACCGAATTATTCCCAAACTGTACAGCATTCACTTAGTTTGACCCAATGAATGTAATGCCTACCAGACTTTACATTGCTTGGGTCAATCTACAATTGAAGGAAAACCACGGAAAACCTCAATTTGTACAGCCGTTTCTTTGACGAAACTCCCGTTCGACTATGAATCCCTCTGAATCCGAGCGCTGGACAATTCCACTCTACTATACCAATCGGAGAGTCCCCAAGCGGGGACTTGATCCGTGGACCTCGTGTGCCAAAGCCCAGCGCTCTAGCCACTCGGCCATAGCCGTCGGTACACCTTCGCTTCGTATTGTTTGGTATTCTCCCTGTGAATCCGACAAATACAATCGCTCGAATATACATTGGAATGCAAACTCCTTTTTCCGTAGCATTGAAAACAAGCAGACGGTCATCCAATGCCCACATTTGAATGCATAACGGTGATTTTCATTTCGTTTGACGTTGCCTTTTTATTTCCACCAATTTCATTGGTGGTATGCTTCCGAATGGTACCAGCTTTGTCATAGGCGATTTATGGGAAACATTTCATTTCCACATGGAATTAGAAAACGTGAAAATTGACTTAGGACAAAGCTTCTATTCGGAAGCAAAAAATGGAACAATCCAAACCAGTTGCACATATATGTAAAGGTACCAAACGCAACATGTGTGTAAAATTTTGCGTGTCTATGACAAGATGTGTAGGAGGAGATGTGCGAACAAAAAAATTTTGCATGTTAACCAGAAAAATTAAAGTAATTTGAATCTTCTTGGGCACCGGAATATAGTTCCCAATTACATTCTATAAACACTATTGAGCTGAATGTTTTGAAAAAATAAAAATAAAAATCCATTCTATAGTTTTTGAGATATTGAATAAAATGAAAGTCTAGTCAAAATTGAATATCTCATAAACTAATGAAAATTTTCAAAAATCCAAACCACTTGCACATATAGATACCAACCTGTAGGAGAAGATGCGCGAACCAAAATTTTAAGTGAAACCATAAAAGTTGAAATAACTCGAAAAGTTTCTACGGACGCATATGTGTTTTTTCATTTCCTCTTATAGATCGCGTGATGGGGAAGATTAAAAAAAAATGAATCCGTTCAATATTGAAGGAGATATGGACCAAAAACCAAAAAAAAAATGAATCAAGTTTTCTCAAAAACTTATGCTTCGATCAAGCTGAAATGTGGTATGGTGCAAGAGGAACTCAATACCAATTATTGGAAAAAAATTGAGATTTTTTAAATGCATTTCACCCGTTTAAATGTTCAAACTAGTAAATTGAGGTGCCAAAAATGAGATGTTCACAGACAGACGCCATGATCAAATTTTGTATTTGTACGTTTCAAACCATTCGAGATCATTTCCACATGAAATTAGCAAATGTGAAAAATGGACCCTCGACAATGCTTCCATTCGGAAGCAAAAAAAGTAGCGAATAACAAAGTTGTGATTCAAGCTCGACAAAAAAGATTGTCCAATTCAGCCGATCTATTTCAAGGATGGAGGCTTATAAAGATCGTAAGTTAAATGAGTGACTGTTATTATCAGGCAATAAAAGGATTGATAATGTTAACAATAATAATAATTAATAATGGGGCATGCATTGATTGATTGGTTAGTGTTGAATGATGACTGGGATGATGCTCTGATTAGAGCCCTGGATGAATGGGAAGCAGCTAATCAGGACATATTGCGCAGGTAAAATGTGTGCTTAGTGTTTCATATATATAATAATGATTGGCACTAAGGGAAAGAGAATTTGCATATGTATATATAAACTCTTATCGCTGCAGAATTCGCAATTCTGCTGGTGATCAACGGACTGAGGTTCCAGTCCTTGCTGAAGGCAGTGAAATAGTCGCTGGAAGTGGTGAAGCTGGAGTGCTTGGATGTGGTAGTGGCACTGAATGTGGTGCGAAGGGTAAAAGAGGATGCGGAGAAGAGAAAGAAAAGAAAAACAGTGTATGTGTATGTTCGCCACGCACGGCAGAAGTGAAACTTCCGATGTTGAGTGTATAGCAGGTGTAGAGGGAACAAAAGAGAGGAGATTTTTAATTGTACAGAGCCAACTTTTTTTTTTTAATTTCCGATGGCCATAATCCATGTCATTATTTCCAATATAATTCGTTATATCTCGTGGTTCTCATGAATAAAATTTTCACAATAGCATTATGATCGCTAAAATATGAAATAAAATTTTTACACTCAAGATTATGGATATTTCGAGCAAAAACTGCGTTCGTCGTTCGGTCAACGTAAACAATACGAAACAGTAAACAGAACAGTAACAGTTTGGAGAGTTGTTGGCTATTATACGCGGACGTTAACACACAGACTTCTAGGCAGCTGTGCGCTGGTGGTGCACATGGGCTGAGTGCGTAAATTGTGTGATGCGCAACACTCAAGCAGTCGCATGAGGCACACAGATCCCGATCGCCTGGCCCGCGCCCCTCTCCATTACCGTCTGCCTGCTATAGGAACGCTTCAGACTATAGAAATTGCAGGGCGCACGCGGACCACTGCGTACGTTTTGTGACACGCGCAACAGTGAAAACACTCGCATACGAAGTTTCATTTCAAAAAATCAAGAAATTGAAAGTGGAAAACGAAAAAACGAATCCGAAGAAACCGTCAATTTATCCGGAAACTGATGGAAATATAAACATAAATTAGAGTTTGTAGAATCGAGAATTGACTGATGGAATCAATTATTACCATTGTGGATCCAACAAACGTGAAAAATTATGTATAAGTCCTTATTAACTTGCCGATAGGGAAGTTATTGTAATCACCGCGAAATCAAACTTTTTCATTTCGGCCTGTAACTGGGGCCTTAAGTGTACCAAAATGATCCCCGACAAATTCTGAGTCAATGCCTGTGTGTATGTGTGTGTGTTTGTGTGTATGTGCCCTAAATTTTGGACAACGATTTCTCACGAATGGATACACCAATCGCAGCCATTAAGGTCTCCATGTAACTCAGCCCTGTTTAGTGTTTGATCGCGATTGATTCAGAATATATAATGTTATTAACAATTTCAATTGTTTATGACATGATATCTCGTAAACGGTTGGAGCTAGCGAAAAAAATTGTTAATATAAGTTGTTGCTCATAGACAGATCCACATTCAATGTTTATTGACTTTAACCTATAATGTGTATAGTTAAGATGGTAGAGCTGTTACAAAAAAATAATACATGTGATGAGTGTATGAATGGAGACTAGACGGCGGCGACGATCGCAAAAATAGGTCTCTACAAGTCTACATGGACCGACTCAGAATTCAATTTGGAGTCAATCTGTATACTTGAAAATTGATCTATTTTTTGACACTAATTCACCCATTCAAAGATGGCGTCGCCGATGGCGAAAAACGGTCTCTACAGGTATACATGGATCGAATTAAAATTCGATTTTAAGTCGATCTGTATATATCAAAATTTCTCGATTTTTCTCACCCTCATTCACCCATTCCAAGATGGCGACGCCGAGCGCAAAAAATGGTCTTTACAGGATTCGATTTTGACTCAATCTGTATATAAGAACTGATCAATTTTCTTCAGCCTCATTGACCCTTTTCAAGGTGGCGGCGGCGATCATAAAAAACGATCTCCACAAGTATTTATGAACTCGAACTCGCTCCTTATATATAACTTTGATTCTGAGTCAATCTATATTCAAGGTGTCTCACAATCGATCACTGCCCTGAAAGTATATTGAAGAGAGGGATTGAAGTTCTTGAGCAAAAAACGGGAATTTTTACGTGGGGAACAAATTTTGTTGTTATACTTATTCTCCTATCTCCGATTGTTGTCGGCATAGAGCGTTAGGAACAATTGAATAACAAAAAGACTGCTGAACCAATTTCAACCAAAAGCTAATCAGTTCTAAGTTTCACACGGAGAAAATTTCTCATTAAAAACTACCGAACTCGTCTATCAAACGCGGGATATTTCAGTTGGTTCACAAAAAAGTCAAGCAAGCTAATCAAAAGTTATTATGGCTGTAAATCAATTTTTGGTATTATCGAATCATAAATACCCGAATGGTTCAGTAATTGTTGACACGATAAGCACCACTTTTTGTTGTACTACCATCACTTATAACCTCACCATACGAAATGTCCCGTAATTGCAGAGCGGTTCAGTACTTTTTGCTCGGAACTCTGGTGAAATTTTCATGAGAATTTATCTCCGTGCATGAAGACACTCTGATTCCGACCTCGATAACCTAGATCGGTCAAGCCGTTTGTGAGAAACCGTTCGGCACGAATTTGGGTACCTACACACATATACCAGTTTGGAATACTTAAAACACTAGTTACGAAGCGAAAAGAAAAACAAATCGATTTAGGGCTCATAGCAATCACTTTCTGATGAATCGAGAAGTTGAAAAACGTATGAGTCAGTTTTTTTAGTATCACAATTAATTTTTCTCGCTTAAAAAATCCTAATCATAATATAAAGCATATCCTATTAGCACTTTTAGAATATGATCATAACAACCGAGTAAGAAGCATATTACACTAGACTTTTTATCAGACGTCACCTTCAACATTTCTCCTTTAACAAATCTCCATTCGAAGTGACCAACGTACCTCATTTTCAGATAATTCCCTATTTTTCCACAAAACTAGCAATGCGCGGCAAATTTCGAAAAATATCTTTCTATCTGAATATTTTTTCAGCATGAAAACTAAACGAGAATGCCATGTTCTTAGCTTGCTGATAGAGCAAACAAGTTATTGTTTTAGCCCCGAAAATGAAAATGGAATTGTTCATTACATTTCGAGGTTTCAGTGCATATTCAACTTGAATGATTCCTCATGTAAGATACCATATTTCATATTTAAAGCATTTTCCTCTATCTCCATTATTTAACCAAATCGAGTCGAGTCGAAATTACGAATAGTGAAGTTCATTCTGTTGCACCCATGAGCCACACTCACGGTGTGATTTGATTGAAAGTTGCCCCTCGCCGTGGCACGCTCCTTTCGATATATCTTATTTTAGTCTGAAAGGATGTTATGAGCATTGTAAATAGAAGTAATGGCATGTGGTACAGTTTGGACAATTTAGGGGTGTGATAAGGAAATAGTTTGAAACTCATTCGAAAAATTTGGTATTCCTTTTACCTTCCCCGCAGGGAAGTTATTGTAAACATCCTGAAAAGGAAAAGTCAAATTTTCAAGAGATTTTCACTTTTCTCGATGTATCACATCATCTTGAGTCGTTGTCCGAAAAGTGTTTGTATGCGTGCGTGTATATAGACAAAAAATGTTTTTCAACGTTTCCGGCTGAAGCATTCGAAAGACTTCCCTTTTTTTGTTCGAAGCGTCTTGCTGGTCCCCAGGTTCGAAACAAGCGATTTGTCGAAAAACTGGTTCTTTCAATTGTTATTAACAAATTAAATTGTTTATATCGCTCTATCGCAAGAGCGATTCGAAATGCGAAAAAAAAGTGTTTAATAAAAGTTGTGCCTCACAAAAAAATACACATTTGATGTTTTATGACTTCATGTCTTAACACGCATAATTAATTATTTAATTAATTATCTAACACGGAAAACCGAACTTGAACTTTGCATTTTTGAAATGAAACTTCTTATGGTAGGGTATTGAAATTCGGATTGGCAACGTTTTCTGTGACGGAAGTAGGTGGTGGGGGTAACACGTAACGTCGAGAGAGTGGGGGGCCGTGCATCGCTTGCCTTAGGTACCTGTAGTTAAAATTACAATGTTTAGGCGGCGTGACGATCGCCGAATACAGCTGTTGGAGCTCCATGAAGTTAGCCCCTGCTTATCAAAAATTTATTATTACGACCATCAGAATTCATTAAGAGGCGACTGATAGACAATGATTGATTATAAAAACAAATTGATGGACTAAATTTTTTTTTTTAATGAATTTTCAAAAAATCGGCCGAAAAGATAGCCCCCCTCTTTTTTAGAATTTAATGATAGAAACTACTACTTGGGCTCATTCTACGCAGAATCATTTGATAGAAATTGATAGACACTTGGCTAAAGTCTATCAATGCGATAAACTTGCGTAAAGTAAGAAAAACCTAATGAAGATCATGACGCTGCGGCGGCGAGTCGAATCAGAGCGGCAGGGAAGGGGGGGGGGGGGGGTGATCTCCCATCGCCTGCCACAAAGAGGATAGACTAAAGTAGAGCTAGAGACTCACATCTCCGGGATTGCTTGACGCCACGTCCCCTCGATTATTCTTGCGTCTTGAGAGAAGGGTGTGATTATCATATTGAATAAATGCGAGTATGTTGTGGAAAAATTATTGATTAATAATTTAGATGCTTTCTCTCCCATCAAACCGAAAAGTCGAATTATTATTTCAGCTACTCCCTATTAAATTTCACTTCTGTCGCGTGTCTTCATGACACACCGTATTTTTGTTTTATTAATGCCTCTCCATGCTGTGTAAGCCGGCAAGGAGTGTCAAAGCGAAATAACAATTGTTCCTATTGTTATCAACAATTTCAATTGTTTATAACACTGTATCTCACGAATTATTGTAGATACACAAAAACATGTTCAATAAATGTTGTTCCTTATTTAAAAATACATATTTTGTGTCTTCCGACTTTTTTCGTTCCGGTGTTGGAGCGTTATAAACAACTGAAATCATTTAGAACGCTCTATCCTATAGTAAAAAGGAGAGACGAAAGGAACTATCGATATATGTCGAACTTATCGAAAAGCGTAAGAGCGAAACCGACGCGACACCTTACCTAAAAAAATCTTTAATGTGAATTTTTTGTTTCATATCTCAAACGGTTTAGGAGATAAAGTGTTGAAGTTAAAAAGGTGAGAATTTAACAAATAAAGTGTTAGTTTTACGGACACACACATACATATGCCCGCAGACTTCGGCAATTTATCATTTTGGCCCGCCTATTTATCATTATTTGATTTAAAAATATAAATTAGTGATGTGAGCATGTGTGTGCCCCATTCGGGGCACAAACAAAACTTTCCGATGTGTTTGGAAAAATCTATTTTCCATCAGATCTCCACGTTTCATGGTACTTCGGACCTTTCTAGACTGCTTAAAATAAAATGTCTGTGTGTGTGTATGTAGCTTAGGGTGGCCCTTCAAACGCCTTGGGCGGGCTTTTAATCATGCCGCCCCCTCATTTGACTCGAAAGAAATATTTAAAAATGTGTGCGAAGTCGCCACGCCGTAACTCAACAGAAAGGCTGCCGGTGGAGCGGTTTTTTTTCTCCATTTAAATAACACAGGTTTTCAGTCAATTCGTTGTGTTATTTTCTCGCGTGTTCCATAGAGGCGTAAAAAAATATGATACCTGCGGGAAGTACACGGGAAATAGGGTTACTTCATGTAGAATTTTTGGTACCTATGTCGATCGTTATTAACCATCGAATAATTCATATTTTCTAATTAAATGATACTTCTGAAACTCAATACTCGAAGATACACGAAAAAGTTTCAAACAAAAAATGTCTGTCTGCAGAAAATACATAAATTGAGTCGTATGACGTAATTCCGTATCTCCATTATTTGTTTACGTATTCCAAATTTTCACTTTAAAGGCATCGTAAATCTTGGATATCTCTGTAAAGATGAGCGATACAAAAAAAAAGTGATAAACATGAACTTACGTATTTATTGGCGGGAAATATTTTTTATTCAGCACTTTTTCCCGTATCTGCAACCATTCAGCTCCAAATGCTTTCTCACTCAGTCAATCAGTGATAAATAAGTCGAACCCACCTCATTCGATCGAAATCTCTATTGATCACAGATGCCGATGCTAATTCTTTGAATCGCATAAGGCGAAAGTTTTCTCGCCACTCGGGAAAAGATTCTCTACTGCAGATCTCCTGCTTCTTCGCTATATAATGGATTGTGTCAGTGTCACAAGAATGTGTCAAGTGTCAAGTGTGTCTATGATTGTGGCGCCACTGGAATTGATCGGACATGCTTTGGGACGGCTCCTGATAATAAGTGAATGATTAGTGATTTTTGACATTAGTTTGGTGCTTTAGATTAATTTTTGTGGTGTGATTGGCCTTTGGATACTGGGAACTAAAGTTTTCGTGGAGGAATAACTCAGTATCGGCTGTTTTGTGTCGATGGATTGACTCGGTGGTTTTGTGATAGGAACACGTGGCAGGATGGCGTAATTAATTTAGTGGCGATAATTAAACATTGAATACTGACTACGAATACTGAGTTAACTGTATGATCTTAAATCAGTTTTCAAACATTGATGGTACATTCAATTACAGTTGATATGGACAATTTAATTATTAATAAATAACAGATTAAGTGGAAGTCTATGTCCATATGTCGATAAGGTGGTGAGTGTTCTCGCACATACATGGTGACTGGCTATATTCTACGGTCGGTAAATTAGATTCTCCTCCAATTGGTTGAACTGTAGTAACTCACTTTATCAGTAACTTTTGGTAACATGGGAAACCATGAAAAGAGACCGGCCACATTGGATGATGTGATTGAGATGATTCTTAATCAGACTAAGATACTCAATGGGATGAGAGCTGATCTAACGAGTGCCACGGATCGAATGGATGAACAAAATAAAAAAATTGATGCAATTGCCACCCAAAATAAGGTCAATACTGGAAACATTCAGGTATTAAACTTGATAAATAAAGACATAATAAATAAAGTTGATGTAGAGACTGAACTTGGTAAGCAACGCCAGTACATGAAGGCTATTGATATAATTGGAATACCGTAAAGTAGGTGAAAATGTTGGTGAGTTGATAGAAAAGTTGTTTGGTGTTCTAAATGTTAACATTTGACTTAGAGATTTGAGCACTTACTACAGAACTTCTGGTCAGCCGAGACGCCTGACAAATGGTGATCACCTATTGTTGTTCATTTCGTCAGAGAAATGGATAAATCTCTCGTAATCAACTCGGTCAAGAAAAGGGCAAATCCTATTACAACTATTGACCTTGAACTTGTTGAGGTTGCGTCTAACCCGATTTACATCAATGAAAAATTGACTCAACATTATAAACGTATTTTTATGACAGCTCGTGGACATCAGAGGGCTGGTCAATTCAAGTATGTTTGGGTCAGAAATGGTATGGTTCATGGGAGAGTGCAGGACGGATCTCCGATGTTGACCTTCAATACTTGTGAGGAGGTCAAGAACGCTATTGAAACGGTCTCCGCTGAGTCGGATGTGAATCTTGATGAATATGGAAAGGATGACAACGATTGTGAGTCTCAGAAGTCGACTCAAGGCTCTACAACTGCTGTCAGTAATGGTACTGTGGATGGTAGATGGAAAAATCGTAAGGGAATTGCTCAAGCAGAGGCTGTTCATCCTTCTCTGAAGAGATCTACTAGAATCATGAAAAAATAGCAACCACTGTCAAACTCTTACTTTAAGGTATGCCATGTTAACTGCCAGTCTTTACTAAGTCATCATATGGATTTTATCCAACTTATTGAAGGTCATAATTTTCACATTATTGGCATTTCTGAATCTTGGCTTAAACTGCACACAAATGATAATGCAGTTGAGATACCGGGGTATATAATAATGAGAAATTATCGAATTGGTAAGGGTGGCGGTGGAGTGGCTTTATATGTAAGAGAAGACTTATCTGTTAAGTTTGTCCATTCATCCCCTAGTTATTTTTCGGGCATCCCGGAATTTTTAACTGTTGAGATTGGTTGTCCTGGGATTTCCCCTCTCCTGGTTAGTGTTTTATATAGAGCCCCTCAATTGAAATATCCCTATGATTTCTGGGCCTCATTATCAAGATTGTGCTCTTCATACAAATTCGTTATAGTCATGGGGGATTTTAACATTGATTTGAATGGAGTGCAGTCAAATGGTAGTTTGAAGTGTGATAGTAGACATCTTAGAGATGCAGCTTGTGACCTTGGTTTAAGCATTGTTCCTCTTGGGCCTACCCATCACACTGATCATTCTCATACATGGATTGATGTTTTGCTGATAAGTGACGTTGACAGATTGGTTAAAACGATTCAATTTACAACTTCGATCTCGGGTCATGATCTCATAGGGATAGAAATCTTGTCGTGTATTCCTAAACCAGATTCGAGAACATTTAAATTTAGAGACATGAAAAACTTTAAAATGGTTGAGTACCTAGAGGATTTGGCTGCAGTTAATTGGGAGTATTCTTATGGGCTCAGAATCGTAGATGATAAGGTGAGCTTTTTGAATAACGCAATCATTAAGACTTTCGACTATCATGCCCCAGTAAAAGAAGTCACTGTTAGGAGACTTGCTGCTCCATGGCTGACGGATTATATTAGAATGAAGATGTGTCAAAGAGATGCCATAAGAGCTAAATATAGACGTACAGGTAATTCTAGGTGGAATGATGAATTTAAAATCCTAAGGGATGAATCGCAAAAATGCTGAAATCAGCTAAGGCCGAGTATTATCAATCTCGATTGCAGCACTTGCATAAGTATAGAAATTCTAAATTTTTATCGTCTGACTTGAAAACTATGAGTATTGGTAAGAAAAAAGGTGATGATCAAAAGTTGGCTGTTGATGTTGAGGAACTTGCTCAATTTTTTAGTTCCATTGAGCCAGCAAATTCATTATCTGGGGCTTCAATCGGGAGGGGTCTAGGTCCTACTGACAATATCAGTTATCAGAATAGAACTTGCCATGATGAATTCTATATTAATCAAATTCGGCTTGAAGATCTAGAAAAATTTATTTCTTATTCTAAATCAAAGTCAGTCGGCCCTGATTTCCTTTCACCTGATACCATAAAATTATCATGCTCCATAATTGCTAGACCTATTCTTAATATTTTTAATCAGTCAATTACTTCTGGGTTCTTTCCAACTCTTTGGAAAGATGCCCTGATTCGGTCCATACCCAAGTGCAAAAAACCTAGGGAGAAATCTAATTATCGACCCATTGCACTGACATGTTTTGTATCCAAAGTTTTTGAAAAAATAATATCTTGTCAAATGATGAAATATCTTGAAGAGCATGGCAGGTTTGATGTCTTTCAATCGGGTTTCCGAAAAGGTTTCAGCACACACGCGGCGCTCTTAAAGGTTATTGATGACATTAAAATGGCGGCGGATGAGAAGAGGTTATCAGTGTTAATTGTGTTTGATTTCTCTTAAGCCTTTGACATGGTTAATCATGTGATTCTGATTAATAAATTGAAAGGGCTAGGTTTTTCTTTCTCAACTTGTAAATGGATTCAGTCATACCTTGATAACAGACGACAGTCAGTTCTTGGTGATAATGGGGTGAGATCTGGTTGGAGGCTGATGGACCAGGGGGTCCCTCAGGGCACTATCTTTGGTCCTTTATTTTTTGTATGTTTCTCTAGTGACCTAGCCCAATCATTAAACCATGTCAAACATATGAGCTATGCTGATGATGTACAAATTTACTGTCACGGTTTTCCCAATGAACTAAATAAAACCATTGCGCTAATTAACAAAGATATTATCGAGATTAATAGATGGGTCTCTAATAACGGTCTGCGTCTCAATCAGAAGAAAACACAAGTTATGATATTGGGTTCGGATAGGATGACCAATGCAATTAAGTGGGAAGGAATCAGTAAAGTGGGAGTAGATGATATGGAATTTCCTTTCTCATCTTCGGCGAAAAATCTTCAGAGCGTTGTGAAGAAGACTAACTTAATCATTCAACAACTCAAATATCATGAAGAATCGCTACCAACTAATCTTAGATCCCTATCGGTCAAGGCTCTTGTTTTCCCTCATATTGATTACTGTTGTGGGCTATTAGCTGAATGTTCTGCTGAGCAGGAGCTTAAATTGAAAAAGATTGTTAATAGATGCATTAGATTTGTTTACGGGCTTAGAAAATTTGTCTCCGTAAGCGAGTATTATAATAAATTGGAATGGCTGATACCTCAATTTCAAAGAAGATATTTTATGGGGACGATTGCTTTTCAGGTCATTAAGAATAAAAGACGGATTTATCTTGCTAAAAAATTAATGCTCAAATCTGATATAAACCAGAGGACCCATAGGGGTAGCTACCTGGATTTAACTATCCCGACCTATAGGACCAAGTATGGTCTCGGGTCGTTCTCGGTGTCTGCTGCCTCCTTATGGAATAAACTGCCACTGGCCTTACGAGAGTGTACCCTTGAGTCTTTTGGATCTGGATTATATAGATTTTTAATAGCTGAGCAGAAGGTATTCATCAACTGCCTACAATAAGATTTCTGCTATTTAATTACCAGTATATTATGAAATTAGTAATTCTAAGTCATGAATTCACTGATAGTTAATTATCAAGTGTTGTGATTGAGATACCTTTTGAGAGTACTGAGATACTTATGTAATTGAATATAACGTAAGAGAATTTTATATATCAAGGAATGAATTAATTTAATTGAGTTTTCGATAATGTCCTATTTGGTATAAAATATTTGTCCTATTTGTATGAAATATAATATATGTAATGGCTTAAATTGGTATGACTTTGAATTTTATTGAATTGCAAATTGGATGAATTGTCATAGTTGGTGATAAAATAACCGCTGTGTTTCTTGTTTTCTATGAGTTAGTAACTTGTGAAGTGCGCGTTGGTGTCGAAAATGGTGCTAATAATGATATAGATGTAAGGACAATAATATAGTGAATGAACAATTACTATGATATGCTATCACAACAACATAAATGTAATTATTTTCTTTTGTCCTTAGGGGATTCTTATATCCCAGGACATAAATAAAAAGCTTCTTATTATTATTATTATTTGTGAGTTCAATCGCTGTTAGAGAATTGTGGACTGTCATCATACCCTAGGTGGTATGATAATGATAATAAATTTCCGATAAATAGTAGATTACATACCTAGGCCAGCAAAGTAAGGAATGCCTCAGTCATTTAGTTGTTGGCCGAGGCGAAGCCGAGGTCGACAATAATGTGATCTGAGGCTTTCTTACTTGCTGGCCGAGGTGTGTATACTATTTTTCTGCTCGACGAAGCCGGAAAGCGGTAACTTCGTTTAGCGCAGCGGCCCAAAAGTTACCGCTTTCTGGCCGGAGGGCAGAAAAAATAATATATAAATAAAAAAAAGAAAGCATAAAAATTTGTTTTGGGAAAAAGCCTTCTGACATAAAAAACCCAACTTTATTCCGATCCGACCGAGTTAAGGCTCAATAAATGCGAATGACGCTTACAATAAAGTGCGTTCATGCACACCGACATACACACACACACACCGATCGTTTGGCGGTTTAAGTTGATCGCATGTACAAGACACTAGGTACCCTGCACTTCACTACACGGAACTAAACACTGAATTGTAATAATACCACACTGAAAGTTAGTACTTTTTTGGGGCGAATGTATTGGGATCATTGGGACAATGGCTGTTATGCCACGTGACGGCACGACACAGTTAAGTTTCTGCCGTTGATTGTTTGGGGGTTTCTTTCCCAAGATATCGTTTTAGTTTGTTTCCGATCTCACTAGTGAGAGAGAAAACGAGTTGACCTTCAGTCAATTCGTTTGAAATCGCAAATGCAGTTGCAATACAAAATTGCGGATTTTTGGGTAGTTCGATCGATTGAATAGCTGTTTGCCGTTCGGAGGTCTAGATCACACTGCCGGCCGGCAACGCGCGCTCAAGAAGGCGGCTAGCGGAAGCATCCTAGTGCTGCCACCACAATTCAAACGCGGCTGCAGGCCAGAATGTGTTGCGATGTAACAGTGTAATAATCAAATCTTTCAAAGTTCGCGATTGAAAGTGATGATTTTGGTTTCCTCTCAAAGAATCAAGTGACCGCTCATACCATAAGGGGCTAGTGAAACCGAATATAACCTCAACCTTCACGGATCACACAACGAAACTTGAGTCCACCTTGTTGTGTTACATTTCCAAAAGATTCCATCAAATGCGACATGTTTCTCCCCCAAGATTACGCCAGAATATTTGTTTAATGGGTGATATCAATAACCGAATTAATGGTAACAAGTTACCCTCAAAGTTGCAAGTCTTGAAAGTGTTATTTTTTAATCTCCGACACGTCAAATTAACTGTCCACAAAAGCTCAGCTCTTGTCATCAAAGAGGTATCAATGTTTTGGCAGAAAGCGCGTCTACCAACTCAAAAAGAAGCAAGATGTGTAGAGAAATTGAAAAGTCTGTACGATGAATGCCGCAATTTACAAAAAAAAGTGCCGATAAACCACACAATCAGGAAAAAGAGGAAAGTTTCAGTTCTAGCCTTCGTAATCTGTTTGATATTACTCATGGGAATATTGATGAGATGATAGATCAGTTGGGGAGAGAATGTTTGACAAATCAGAGGCAAGATGGTCGAGTCGGCTTTATCAGTGATATTGAGACAGTATATGATGCACAAGAAAAAGCTGAGTTGTTTAGGGCAGAAGTTTAGGCAGCAAGATTCGAGAAAAATCAAAAGGAACTTCAAAATGTGGGTAAGTTATCATTATTTCAAAATCCGTTCCCATCAAGACAAATAGATTTCAATCTTTAGTGATTCCATCATGACGCGATAAAATATTATTTTTCAAAGTGAACTTGAAACTCCGATTCGAAGAGTTTTTAGCTCATCTAGGAGTGATTTCAAGGGAGAAAAGAAATTGAGTGGATTCCTTTCACCGCTGAATAAATCTTCGATAAAAAATATATTTTCATATTCTCTTCGATAACCATATAATACTGGAATAATTTTAGATCTACTTCATTATGGAATTGCTTCAGATGTTGTGACGAATAAATGCGAATTTCATTAATATTCTCCATGAAAAATTATGATAATGTCTTCAAGACGATCTGGTTGAGTTAGCGTCGAGTGGTGAACCTTCTGGAAATACTCTCAGCCAAAGGGGTGTTACCCTTCATTCGAATGTATCCTGTGAGAATTTCGAAATCGAAATTGATCCACCGCCACCTTAAAGGCCATGGGGGAACATCAATGTTATCAATGAGAGAGTATTAGCAGTACTAGGCAAATGCACACTGTCTGACAGGAATGCCGTTCCCTTACTCGTCGCCCTCGCTCAATCTCTGGATTTGGATGTCACAGATGTAGCAGACAGATGTTGCGTGAAGTCCGAGCCAATAGGATTAAAGAAATATTCAAGAATATCGATCTTGACGCCCTCGTGTTAGACTGAGATGGTAAAATGATCGAGAATCTTTCTAGGCCAGAAGTACTTGATCGCCTACCAGTGTTGATCACAAACGGTGATATCGAACAATTGTTAGGGATCCTATAACTGGAGATTTGATCAGGTAAATCTCAAGCAGAAGCTATCTACGAGAGACTGATCGATTGGGGTCTCGATAAAAAAAGTGAAGGCTATTTGCTGCGACACCACTGCTTCCAACTTGAGTCACATCAATGGGGCGGCTGTTAAGTTAGAACAAATATTGGAGACCAAACTCCTTTATATTCCATGTGGACGACATATTGATGAGTTGGTGCTGAGAAGCGCTTTTGAAGTAAAAATGCCGCCGACTTCTGGTCCAAATGTACCTCTTTTCAAGAGATTCAAAGAATCGTGGGATCAGTTGGATCTGACTAACTATAAATCGGGATTGGACAATGACGAATTGATGAAAGTATTGTCGGAGCATGTTGAGAGGAACGATAATTTTGTAGAAGAAACGTTGAAAGTCAGTCAACCCCGAGATGATTATGAAGAGTTACTAAATCTCATCCAGATATTCCTCGGAGTTGTTCCTGCTGAAAAAGTAAAATTCCGTTTGCCGGGTGCAGTCCACCATGCTCGCTGGATGGCAAAAGCCATATATTTTTAAAAAATGTATTTGCTGCGTGAGGAATTTTCTTTAACAGCTCTAGAAGAGAAATCACTCTCCAAGATGTGTGCTTTCATTGTTTCGGGATATGTGGAAGCTTGGTTCACAGTGCCACATGCCGTTCGAGCTCCCAACCACGATCTCTAATTTCTGAAAAAACTCTATGATTATCGATCCATTGATAAAAGGATATCTCAGGTTACACTGAAAAAATTCGGGAATCACTTATGGTACATGAATCCTGAAATATCTGCTATGGCTTTCTTTGATAAAGGACTATCGATTGATGTCAAGAAGAGAATGATAACAGAGATGAAGAGCGATGAATATTCAAATGAAGGTTATTCCAATCGAGTAGAGGTCAAGTTGAGAAATATTGATAGGTGGTATTACAAGGAAGTGGAGAATTTCGTGACTCCACAAACTTTGAAGTTCTTTGAGAGATTTGACACTAAACAGAAATTCTCGGAGATCGATTCTTCCACGTGGAATCAAGGCGAGGGTTACCGAGCGGGATTAAAAATTGTAACAAGCTTGAAGGTCGTGAATGATACGGCTGAGAGAGCAGTTCATTTGATGGAGTCCTATAATAACATCGTGATGAAAGATTAAATTCAGAGACAAAATATCTTGCAGATAATAAAAGACCACAGGAATGTCATCACCGGCCATACAGAACAAGAAGTTATGAAAGATTATCTTTGAAAAATTGTGTCAAAGCGCTGGATGAAAAAAATTGTTTACTCACTCTTTTTTAATCAATGAATAAATGATACAAAAAAAATATTCTTAACTCATCTCATTATTTCTCAAGAATAGGATGCATAAGTCTGAAAAACTGCCTTGACTGATAGGGCGTCCCCAAATTACATGGAAATTGATCGAAAACTATATGAGATCCCTTCGGAACGCCAAAGTCATCTATTTTGGACATTTAACAATAGGAATATTGGAAATTGATAGCTACAGTACGGAGATGAGGAGACAAACAACTAAAATGAAAATGAAAATTCAGTGTTAATGCAAATTTTAATTTTTTACAAAACTTTCATTTGGTTTATGAGTGGAATCTGTATTGTTTAGAATGCATAAGAACCTCAAGTTAGTTTTTCCTAGTTATGGTAGGTTCTGTTTGCTTATAATAATTGAGCGAATCATAAAGCATTTGCAACTGAATGGTTGCAGATACGGGACAAAGTTCTGGATAAAAAATATTTCCCGCCAAAAAATACGTAAGTTCATGTTTATCACTTTTTTTGTATCACTCATCTTTACAGAGGTATCCAAGATTAATATGCCTTTAAAGTGAAAATTTTGAATATGTGAACAAATACTAGAGATACGGACTCACATCATACGACTGAATTTATGTATTTTCTGCAGACAGACAGTTTTTGTTTGAAACTTTTTCGTGTATCTTCGAGTATTGAGACCCAGAAGTATCATTTAATTGAGAAAGATGGATTATTCGATGGCTAATAACGATTGACATAGGTACTCAAAATTGTACACGAAGTTACCCTATTTCTCGTGTACTTCCCGCAGGTATCATATTTTCTTTGCCTCTGTGGAACACACAAGAAAATAACACAGCGAATTGACTGAAAACTTGTGTTATTTAAATGGAGAAAAAAACCGCTCCACCGGCACAGCCTTCCTGCTGAACTACAGCGTGGCGACTTCGCACACATTTTTTCATATTTTTTTCGAGTCAAATGAGGAGGCGGCACGATCAAAATTCCGCCCACGGCGTTTGAAGGGCCACCCTAATATAGCTAGGTATGTATGTGGTCAAATTTTTCGTCCACGATTTCTCGCGACTGAATTGTGCGATCGAGGTACTGACTGATTCAACCGAAGCATCTTCACATAACTTAGATCTGATTAGTTTTTGGATGGAATTGGTCCATTACATATATTGTTATTAACAATGCCAGTTGTTTATAATATTCTCCTGCCCAAACTATTAGAGTTAGTGTAAAATTTATACAAGAAAAGTTGTTCACCATATAAAAATACGCATTTTATGTGGAATGCCTTTCTTCGATAATTGGCATAATTAAGGAGGTATCGCAGTCGCAACAATTGTGTATGTAATGAGCGGATGATTGAATGAATCCAGGACTTTCATGAAGGTCTTTAGCGGAGTATTTCAGTGCAGAATCGAGCGGATTACATTTTGGATGGAATTCGTGCAGTATATGCAAGGTTATTAAAAATTGCAATTGTTTACACTGTTCCACTGGGTAAACTATTCGAGTTATCGTCTTCATTGCGGCCGCACTCCCATTGGCGTTTCACTCCCACTGAAGTAACGCCTCATCCTCATGCTCACTATGCATCTACTCAAATATTCATCATTATCTGCTTCCTTAATGACTCAGTTTAGAATTCTCAAATTTTCAGCATGACCCTACTGATCAACCGGGGTATATTGGAGAAGAAGAAATTTAGTACGCTGTGCTGAAAAACCAAATCGGGAAGTTTTGTTTGTGGCTCAAGTGGGCACACACATGCACACATCACTAGTTCGTGTCTAATATACCACGGGTAATCAGTGTGACTCCTATGAGTGTCATAGTGAAAACTTGCCGATGTGAAAATGCTAAACTGATTCATATATGAAGCAGATAATTATGAATACCTGAGCAGACTTATGCGCATTACTTGAATGTAAGATGCCGCAATAAAAATAATTATTTTAATATTTTACGCAGTGGAGCAGTATAAACAGTTGCAATTGTTAATAACATTGCATATACTGCACGAATGCCATCCAAAATGTAATGCGCTCGATTCTACTCGGAAGTGCTTTGATTGAGACCTTCACGGATCGTTTGCATGCACCTTCATTTGCATACCTCCTTAATTATACAAACTATCGAAAAAAGTCATCGTACATAACATACGTATTTTTTATATGGGAAACAACTTTCAGAATATTATAAACAATTAAAATTGTTAATAACAATATATGTACTGGACCAATTCCATCCAAAATCTAATCAGGTCTAAGTTACGTGAAAACGCATCGGTTGAACTCTGCGGAACTTCGATCGCATAATTCAGTCGCGAGAAATCTAGAACGAAGCATTTTGGCCACATACATACCTAGCTACACACGCCCAAATACACACACACACAGTCAGACATTTTGTTACAATAGTCTATAAATCTTAGAAACATCTTGAAACGTGAACATCCGATGAAACAGAACTTTGATTTTCGGGGGGTATTACAATAATTTCCCTATATCGGAATAATTACATAAAACAGTTATGCAGCGAGGGGATGTAGTCCATATGCCAAGGGCATTTCTGTGTGATTTGAGATGTCCAAAAAATGTTATGATCGAATTTTATGTTTTCAGGGGTGCTGATTATGAATATGATATTTGTTTATGCACCAAGGGGGGCGAAATATTTGTTCATAACAATTTATTTATTTATAACAAAGTCTTGCAAAAACGGTTAAAGTTAGGAAACATGTTTGAAATAAAAGTTGTAGGATATTCAAAAGTAGACAAATTATGTTCTATAATTTTTTTCCCCAACATATATAGTTAAGGAGGAATCGTGGGTGGAAGTGTTGCGGTTGGCGATCGAGCCCTTACATGATCGAACAAAATGTTGGCATACTAATCTGTTAAGCATAAAATCTCGCTGAAAATGGTTGAAAACGTTTCGAAGTGTCATGAAACTCCATCGATTACAGTATGGACTTGCAGTATGTCGATTAGTTTTTGAGTACTAGTCGATTCTGATTTGAAATAATCGACCCAGGATCGACTAAGTACAGGGTCGATTGCCGGTCGACTAGAATTTAGTTTTTCCCCCAAAACAACTCATGATTCACCTAACACCAAGTCGATTGTCCAAAAAACAAATAAACAAAAACATAGATTTAAAAAAAAAATTAAGACCAGTCGACCGGTAGCCGACTCGGTATTGAGTCGATCGTGGGTCGATCATTCCAGAAATCTGGATCGATCTGTACTCGAAACGCAATCGAGACCTGCACAAGTCGATTCCACAATCGACCGAGGCTCGAGTGTCAATCGACTGGTCCGCCAGGGGTGGAGATCCGGTTAAATTCCCGATTTCGATTTTCGGACCCATAACAATAACCTCCCTCAGGATCGGGAAGTTAACTAGTGGGTGGGATGTATTTATACCCTCAGTGAGGACACAATGCAAACTTCCGGATTTGGTAACACGAGTTTCCGAGATCATGCCTGTTTCAAACATTTACGAGACTTTTCACTTCAGTATTTACTGATTTTTTTTTCATTTCTCTATATGTCGCTGCCTTTTGTGATTTTTTTCATAATCAAGAGATAACTCCCTCTTCCACGTGAAGGCCATTTACTTCTCATTAAAGCCTTTCAGTCTCATTGAGGCATTTTAAAACCACGAATATACAACAACTACGTTGAAGAAGTTCAATAAATCCGTATCTCTGGCTTCACTCGACTTCACGTTCCATGGCAACATTGATACACAAAAGTGATATACAAGTATTATATTCTGAGTCGGCCAATTTTTAATGTAGAGACCAATTTTTGCGATCGCCGACGCCATCTAGTCTCCATACTTCGACCCACGATTCTTCCTTAACTATACATGTTAGGGAAAAAGTTATAGAACATAATTTGTCTACTTTTGAATATGCTACAACTTCTACTTTAAACATTTTTGCCTATTTTCAAGTGTTTTTGTAAGGCTTTGTTATGAACTAATAGATCGTTATAAATAGACATTTTGCCTCCTTTGTCTTATCTGTAGATTCATTTGAATTCCATATCTAAGCGTTGATCAGATCGGACAATAGTATTGAAATGAAGAATAAGAATAAAAGTACGTTTCTCTCCTGTACGTCTTATAACAAAAACAGAACCAGGACTTACGTACTTGACGCGGTTATTTTCAAGTTACGAGGAACCGCCCTGTAAGGCCCACAATCAACAATAACTCGACCATATTAGTTTAAAATCCCTCTTGTTCATCACCTAAACTGTGTCAAGTACGTAAGTATTTTTGTGTCATTCCATACCCTATGTGAAACTCTTGGTTAGTTTAATTGAGAAATTGGAAGTTATTTAGTTTTCAACGTTTGGGGCATTCAAATGACTACGTTTTCAACTGTTATATTTTCTATCTCTTTCGAGTAGAAACATGAATGCCTTCGTAGAATTTCGAGGCGACTTTTGTTTGTTTACTTGTATATATCTATAGCGGACATATACGTAGGCTATACGGAGCTGCGCGTACGTCTGACGCGCAACAGTAGAGTTTCCACGACATATAAGTGTGCACGAATCCACTACGTCTATATACGTCTATATACGTGAGATACTAACACATGACAGTGTCCACAGAAAGTTTGCAACGAAGAAGAAAAAAGTCCACTATTGTTTTTACCAATAATGGAGTGTAATAATCGATTTTTTTGTGGAAACTCGAGAAACCATGTTAAACTGAGCACATAAAAAAACCAGCGCTCTAGAGGCGATAGTTTGTAAATGCTTAAAATGGAATTCATTTCTAACGGTGATTCTAGCTGTGTAGTCATGCGGTAGCCCCTCGTCGTGAAAAAATCGGTGGCGGGCAGGTGGGGGCGGGAATTTAAAGGGATACGCACTTGTCGAAGAGACACTATCGCATCTCCTGATTAAATTTGCTCCATAAAAAAAATGATATTATATAGAGAAGTTCCAACAAACCAAGTTTAATTTGAATTGGTAAAAATAATTTTTCCATAACCATTCAATATAGATTGACAATTTCGTGGCCATGAACAATATTTTTTCATGGTAAAATTAAATCGCATGAACGTTCCGTGCAGTCTGTTGAATGTTTTTAATATGTTTCAGGGATAGCGGTTTTCACCTTTTCTAATAATTACACTTTACTTTATGTTTACTATTTAAGGAAGTTTTGTGGTGGGATGGATGCCAGCAACATTTCTCTACGTTCTTGTATGCGACGATTGCCTTCTCAAATTCAATTGGATATCTGGATATTCGAGATTTTTCATCTACAATGCCGCAAATTGCCTAATAATCTTGAAAACACTTGTGAATCCCATAATCTACGCAGCACGAATGCACGAAATTCAAGTAGCGACGAGACGAATGCATGCATCTCTCTGTGGATTATTCAGATTCGGTAAAGCAATAGGGGAGACAAACTCTTTTGGACTACAGTGCAGTGAAGGAGTGCTCAATCGACGTGCGGCACCCATCAATTCCGCAATCTGTCGTGTGGGTTACATTGCTACAAATGGATTTTCTCAAAACAACTGCTACAAAGACGATAACACGAGTAATTCGCTCAAAATAATTGCAACACGACATTATGATAAAACAAACAATGTTGTTCCCAAAATCATTAGGTGCCAGGTAACATCCGTTATATGAATTTATGCCAGCATGACTGTTCTGAAAATTAAATTTTTCATACTCATGCTATTGAGACAGGCTTCTTTTTCGTTAAATAAATCAACTTTTCAATAACGGAATATACGACAAAATACGGAGAAGGATTTTATTACACAGCAATAATTAACGGCGGAAGGGCTACATCTGGCGCTTACTGGGTCGAAAGCTGCCAGGGCTCAAGTCTTCACTTACACAATACTCGATAGTTTTTCTAACAAGTAAATAATTGAATGGACGCCAGTTAGTTCATTGATCACTAACAACGTTTGCTCGACTCTATTCACAGAGTGGGAAATTGAAAGACCCAGAAGACCAGAGAGAGGAAGAAAGAAACTGAAAAGATAAGGCAAAATTAGAATAAACGTGCTCACTTCAAGCTGTCGATAATGTTTGTTTTATAAATTTTACAACTACGTCTGGATTTCGGGAATCAACTCTTCTTCGATTCACAATTTATACGGTTGACAGTAGACCACTAAATCATGGTATGACCTGTTGCCGGCTTGGGCACGATGTTTACCCAAAATTTGATTTTGTGCATGCGCAATGCGACATTGGTGTTCTCAATATTTTTGGAACAAGTAATTATCGACTTAAGATTACAATCCTTAATTATGGATTCCCGAGAACCTGACGAATTATATCGACGTGAAAATAAAAATTTCGATCTCCTGTCACAATATGTAACATCCATTATATGAATTCTTGCCAACTTTTGCCGTATTTTTTAGATTATACCTCAAAAAAAGACCGATAGAACATAAACTAAACACAATACACAAACAAGCAGGCGATCCTCGGGTCCACCCATTCGACTGTGTCAAATATGTCACCTTTTTTTTTATTTCGGAAGCAAAAACAGAAATATCTCATATTACCCAAAGTAATTCTCTCAATGCTGTTAAACCAGTTCATAGATCTCGTTAAGGCTCATATTTTGGAAAAAAATCGGATGAATATGTATCGAGAAATGAAGTAATGAAAAAACCGTAAAAATGAAAAAATTGAAATCTAGAAAATTAATGATGCGATTGAATCGCCATTCAATATGGTTCTTCGCCATAACAAAACGAACCTCTGGTCCCAATTTCAAGTTTTTATCACGATTTTTGCGGACGCTAGAGTGCGAACAAACACAAAAAGTAAAACCAAAGTCCAAAGTTAAAAAAATAGGAATATCTCATATTACCCAAACTAATAGACCCAATGTTTTTCAACCATATCATAGATCTCGTCAAGGCACACTTTTGGGGAAAAAAGAACAAAATCGGTTGAATAATTATCGAGAAATAAAATAAAAACCGTGAAAACGAAAAGATTGAAATCTGGAAAACTAATGATACGATCAAATCGCCATTCAATAGGGTTCTTCACCACAACAAACGGAACCTTTGTTCCAAATTTCAAGTTTTTATCTCAATTTTTGCGGACGCTAGCGTGCGTACAAAACGCAAAAAGCAAAGAAAACTGTAAAAAACATAAAAATTGAAATATCTCCAATTTCTTGTGAGCAACCTACTAGATGTTCTTCAACCATCCCCTGAATCTCGTTGAGATGCGCATTGTGATAAAAAAGAAATTAAAAAATATCCATTAGTTTCTAAGATATGAGCGATCGAAGAAAAAACAAGAAAAGCCGTTTTTTAAGAAACTTACCGACAGATTTCACTGAAATTGCGATCAAAGCTATATGCACTTGATACCAATAATTGGTAATTTTTTCAGATTTCATCCTCAAAATTTAGTCCGTTTTATGTTAAATTTTGTAAGTGAAGATTTTCGAAAAATTGATACATAAAGACACTATGCTCAAACTTCGTACTTTCACGTTTCAGACCATTATATATCGTTTATAAGCATAATTAGCGAAAGTGAAAATTGACCGATTGCAATGCTTCCATTCGGAAGCAAAAACATGGGCAATTTCATATGGCAACTCAACCAATGCTAAATCTTTACCTCTTCGAAAAATTCGCATGTTTTCTTTCAGTCATTGTACACTGCATATACATGCTCTGATTTTTTTCACATTCTGAATTTACTCATCTATTCAGATATGATTTTGTAATTGAAAAAAATATAGTTTTATAATATTTCCGCAAGTTTCGTTCCACCAAATCTAATGAATAAAAATAGAAAATCTTATTTATACCTGGGTCAATTGTTCCACCAGAAAATCTCAGATCTTCCGACATTCAAAAGAATTTTTTTAGCGTAGCCACAAAATGAGCATTCATTTATAAATACTGTTCCGTACCGAAAAGATCAAATGTTACATATTTGGACGGTTTTCGAAATTGGCAAATATCTCGCGTAAAAAACTCAAAAGGTTTAATATTTAGTTTTAATATTTCAATAGTCTCTATACCATCATTCTATGTTTTTTAAACGATTTATGACTTCGCAACAAATGTGAACCGAAATGTTTGACCGTTTTTCATATCATAAAAATTTGATTTTTGACTATCATGAAATTAATCCTCGGAAAATCACGTTTAATCTTGTCTGTCGCCAAGATGGTACTTTTACCCACAATTTGCAGACAAATTTTATAACTTTGCACCTTTTACAACTCGAAATTCTAGACAATTTTTAGGACTCAATGTAGACACTAAATAACCACCTCATTTCTATACCTGAGTATACCTATACTTGAACCCTCAGGTACTCCACGCGGACACTTCGTAGTTTCCTACTCGAGTACGTCCAGAAAACTCTAGTGGACCGATCACATAAATCCATTGCATTTTTGGTCAATCCACTATCAGCTATCTCTACCACTAAGAACAGAGGAGGACAGACCCCAATTTTTCACCTCAACTAAGTAAAAACAAATTTCTGGAGGTACTTGTAATCGACAGCTAGACCAGCTAACTACTCAATCAAACTTTGTGCGCAAATATTAAATCGTGACATATTTTCCAATTTGTAAAAACAAAAAAGACTAAAGTTGTGACTTGTTCTCAGTTTGACTCTACGTAAATTGCTTATTAGTTTAAATAAAGTTTGACAGGAATTTGAGGAAACCGTTTAGCTTTCCGACGTAAAATTCACTAACAATCATATAAAATCTCGATATGTAAACAAGTGAAATATAAACAATTTTACTTCAAGTTTGTGTTAATCATCATTTAAATTAAAACCCATAAAAAAAGTTGTTAGTTTTTTCGAGTGAATTTAGTCATTAGCGCGAAAGTATTGGCGATTGTGAGGTTTAGTCGATACAAATACTTTATTTCGATTGTTTGTTTATATGATTAGATGAAAAAGAAATAAATGGGCTGTGGGTTTGACCTTGCGTGGGCCAAAATTATGACTTCCCGAAAATTATAAACAATAACTCACTAAGTAACAATATATTAGCTTGGTTGTCTCACTTCTCTAAAGACTAAACACTTCTGAATTCGTGGGAATTCGATTGTATTTCTCCACGCACTTGGTGGGTTTGGAATCCCTCTCTCTTTTTCTCCTTGGTTCGCACATGCGGTCCTTGTTCCACGCATTGGTATGCATTATACACTCTCGAATCCCGAGAAATCGGACTGGACATCTCCGAATGTCGGGAAAAGTAATATTATTTGTAATTCGAATTTCAGAATTACTGAAATTCCGAAATTCGGTTTTCGGGATATTTGACGCGTACATCTTATTTAACGACGACAAGTATTAAGTACTTGTAGGGGACTTGGGGGCATTGAAAATTAGTCGAACAACAAATTTTCGAATTACAAACCTCCAATTATTTATAACAAAAAATTGGTCATCTGTGTTAGAACCCCCCAGTTGAGATACAACTGAAGTACTTCTAAGGGACTTTTGTATCAACATTAGTGAATTAAGGATCGTTCAATTGTTCATAACAATTGGTTATTAGTGGCAAAATTCGAGGTTAAGATGAAAGTCGAGTACTTCTAGGGGACTTTGGTATTAGAATTAGCTGACTTAACATTTTTCCAATTATTCATAACAATTGGTTGTTAGGGCCAAGAATCCATAATGGCGCTAGGCCTTTGGTGGATCATCCATCGCCCATGTTTCCTCTTCTGAGTTTAAGGGGAACGTATTTAAGTAGTAATTAAGCGTCCCTTCTAGGGGACTTAAGACGATGGCTGAAAAATATTTGTTGCATTATTGTTGGTGATTAATTAAATGGCGTTAACTTGATGATAAGATTATTGTATTTTACACATTTTTTCCCTTTATCAGAACAGAGTTGATTGTATTGAGTGTTTCGCTTTTATTGATTTATAAACAATTGCGTCCAGATTCCTCTGCTCCACCTGAATTCCACCCCTCTCTCCATAACCTGCACACTGAGCGACCCGGGACCGTCACCTTCCGCCTCCGGCTGGGTTGCCCGTCCGTTTCGAAGCATATGCCCTTTTGAGGTTAAGTTACGGACTTCCGGTTTAGTAAATCCGGTCAAAATTTATCTGGCGCCCAATAAAAGTTTCTTTTTCAGGATTATCCCCTAGCCAAGGGGAAGTCCCGATCTAGGCAAGTTATTGTAATGACCCCGAAAATGAAAAGTGCCAGATCGATGAAATTTTCACGTTTCTCGACGTTTCACATCATCCCCACACGATTTCAGAGAATTGGTCGTATGTGCGTGTGTGTGTGTGTGTGTGGACAAAACTTTTTTTAACGTTTCCGGAGGAACCACTGGAGGGATTTTCTTTTTTTTTTTTGACCGGCGCGTTTCAGTGGTGTCCAGGTCCGAAAGGAGGGATTTTTCCTAAAACCGCTTCGTTCAATTGTTATTAACAAATTCAATTGTTTATATCGCTCTATCGCAAGAACGGTTTGAGATACGAAAAAAAGTGTTTAATGAAAGTTGTTCCCCGCCACAAAGTACACATTTGACATTTTATGACTTTCTTTGTTAACACCCGTAGTTAATTGTTAGTAACAAAAAAGATGGTTTATATCGCAGCGGCGTGAGAACGATTGAAGATGCGAAACGAAATAGTGAATAAAAATTGTTCCACATACAAAAACACATATTTGATGTCGTATAACTTTTTTTGCTACCACCGATAGTTAGGTGTTATTAACAAATTCAATTGTTTAGATCGGTTTATCGCAAATACGGTTGGAGATACGAAACAAAGTGTCGAATGAAAGTCGCTCCACACGTAAAACTACACATTTGTAGTGTTATGACTTTTTTTCGAAGAGGCATAGTTAATTGGTATTAACAAAAAGGATTGTTTATATCGCTGCATCATGAAAACCCCTAAAGATACGGAACAAATTAGTGAATGAAAGTTGTTCCACATACAAAAATACATATTTCATGTTGCATACTTTTTTTTGCCAACACCGATAGTTAATAGTTATGAAAAAATTCAGCTCTTTAGATCGCTCTATCGCAAGAACAGTTCGAAATACGAAACAAATGGTGTAATGCAAGTCGTTCCCACGTAAAAATACACACTTGATGCTCCAAGACTTTTTTTGCCAACACCCATAGTTAATTGTTAGTAACAAATTGTATTGTTTATTTAACTACTTCATATTAATTAAATTATATTAATTAAATTAAGAAAAACATATTTTTTTTAATATTTAGAAATTTCGAAAACTTTATAAAGACCATAATTTGAGACATGGGCGGAAATTGTGGATATAACATATACGGCGGAACGATCGGGAAGTTATTGGTTCGACCCGTAGAGGATCATACCCACATCCCGTTTATTATGATTTTTTATCGATATCTCGTGAAATATGATGCCTAGCAAAAGAATTAATACAGATGAAATATGTAGTTTCACAAGAGGAGCAACTTTTGTTGGCCACTTTTTCTGCGTTATGAACGATTAAAATTGTTAATAACAATTGAACATATGGTACGATTGCAAAAATCCGCCTTTCAGACCCAGGAGACGCGTCGATTGAAAAAAAGTCCAATCCGTTCAGCAGTTTAAAAGGAACGGCTTACCAAAAAATAGGATATGCACGCACATACATTATAACACTTATTTTGATGGGGAGTACACCTTCATGGGACCTAGGTGTCTCCCAACCTACCCCATAATCCACATCCCTAAGTCCTAATTTCTATCCTTTTAATAGGGCGCCAGGTGAATCTTCGAATTCCCAACTATCACTTGACTGGGCTCAGCCCAGGCTTGCGTCCTTTGGATGAGAGGGTAACTCTTAACTAAACCGTACTTGCGGACGCTGGGACCAGGTCCGCTCTGGTGTATTGACCGTGCTCTAATCTCGGTTATTTGTTAACTCGGATCCGTCACTGCCGTGCGCTGAGACATCGCGATTCCTAATCCCGCGGGTCTCTACTCCTCTAGGATGGGTTCATGGATGCAGGGGTTATCTATGCCTCGACCGCTCAGTACGTGAGTTTGGTAGAGAGGGCGGGGTTCCGGTGGTCCTTTTACTGGGGCTTAACTCTATTTATTCGCGTCATAATTACCGCAATTTAAGATACCTCTTCTGAGGACTCGTACTCACGTGATAAGGTGTTTCAAGCTGATGACGGGGCGATATCGTTGGGGCGGCCTCATGGCTCAGCCGCTCTCGATTACGTTATTCTCGAGGGCTCACACCGAGGTCCAAGGACACTCGGGGAGCGCCATTCAGGTTTCCTCAATCGTTGGCTGGATGGGGAATATCGGATGGTCCTGGTGCATCCAGATGATGAGCCGGAGACAGGCAACCAGGTGATGATATTCCACGGTGGAAATCCGAGTGACGCACAAGAGAGTGGTGTTCAACTCTACTCACCATTGGGTCATTCTCAGCGTGCTCACGTCATGGTCTCGTTTCACTCGGGTCCACTACACTGCGTGCTCTCACTCGAGCAACGGCGTACAACAAACTCTCTCAAAAGGCCCAGACTCGACTCTCCTGCTCGACTATCTCACTTCCATCCTGGGAAGCGAGGTGGCGCTTACGTCGCCCCACATTCAGTCTGATTCCTGGTTGGCTTGGACGAGGGAAAGGACTGTGGGATTTCCCTTGGGCTGCCGAACCCTTAACTTGACCCGGGTACCCTCGGTGGCGAGTTACCGAACCTCCCGAGGCATCCCGTATTCTGGCATCCCCTATATGCGAAGGCGCAGGGTGTCAATCCGTCCTACCCTGCAGCTCTCTCTCTCTCTCTCTCTCACAGATCCAGGTCTGGTCTACTTCGTCGTCGCCACTCGCACCCCGGTTCCTCCAGTTCTAGACTGGAGCTTGGTTATTGTGGTGCTGGGCTTGCTCCACAGATGCCCTTGCCTAAGTCCTCATCCTTCGGGTGGTCAGGGGTCCTGAATGTCCTAAACTCAAGCGGGTCTTGCGACCACTGCTGGTTCCTCCATTGCTCGCGCTTCGGAATGCCGGTATCAACTCTATTTCCTCAATTTGTTTCTTTTTTTCTTAACTTAAGCGGGTCTTATACTACTTAGCACGCTGTTCCGGGTACGAGTCCTCTCAGGGGTTCTCAGGTTCGCTTGTTTTGGCGGCTCCACGTTGGGGAGCATTTTGGTACACTTGAAAACCAGTTACGAATCGCTAAGAAAATGAATGGGATGTGGGTTTGACCCTCCGCGGGCCAAAATTATAACTTCCCGATGTGGGGGTGTATGTGTGTGTCTGCGTAAAGTCTTAGATGAGATATCTTTTATTAGATACTTTCTTTTCAATCTTCTGCGCTCTAACGCCGAAATGGTTAAAGATACGAAAAAAGTCCGAGAACACAAACTATAATTTTTTTTTTATAACGAACATTTATTTGACACATTTTTGCGTATCTATAATATTTTGTGATATAAGGCGTGAGAACAATTGAAATTATTCATACCAAGGGGTCTATTCTCGAGTTTTGTGAACGGCGTATCACCCGTGAATGTGGCGCCGTTCACTGTTTTGCTGCGAGCTCAAGCACGAATTGGTAGGCGATCGCGAAAAAAAAGTGAACGGCGCCACATTCACGGGTGATACGCCGTTCACAAAACTCGAGAATAGACCCCCAATAGAAATAAATGGGGCGTGAGTGTGACCCTCGACGGGTCGCAGAAATAACTTCCCGATAGTCTACATACACACACACACTGGGAGAAACCTATCTCGCGAAACCAAGCGTGCCAAGGGTGGGCTCTTTCTAACAGCCTATGAAGCCAAAATGAACAGTGATGATATAACACGCGTATCCCACACGGACAACCCTCAAAAGGGAATTCCGCCCAGGTTAAGGCCCCTCAGATTGTGGGAAGAGCCAAACATCACTCGAACGTCCCCAGGTGACCCACTTGGCCTCAAGTGCTACAAGTGGAAAACAAACTACAACGAAGAATGCATGGGACCAGCAGGACAAGAATTTAGCAACGCTCGTGAACTTCCTCACGGATAAAAACAGGCAAACCATCAACGAAGAGATCCGAAATCTTGCTAGGAAGATCTAAATATCAGCAAAGCGGATAAGAACAACAACGGAAACAGGGGGGTCTAAAACACCCTGGCGTGCATGACCACCCCTCCAGGTCCTAAATTGTCTCAAGTAAACCTAGGGAGTGGCCATGATCCCATGGAAAAGCCGGGAACATCCCAAGAAATGCCGACTAGACGGGATAAAAGAAAGGAGAGAATGCCGCCTGATGACACAACGGGCAGAAAGCTCCAAAGTACCCCTCACATAGCTCCAACAACGTGGCCCATGAATGTAGAGGAGGCGCTGAGAAATGAGACTCCGCTAGGTGGAAACAGGGCCACGGACGATGCATCGAATTCTGTAAGGGAAAACGATGAAAGTGTTTGGGAGGAAGGCAAGAGACGAAGAAACAAACACAACTCGTACCAAAACCCCGCCGGAGTTATACACAGTAAAACCCAGTTGAAGAAAAAACCATCAATCTGACCGGATGCGCTGATTATTCGTCCGATTGGTAAGGAAACGTACTCTGAAATTTTGGGCCAAGTAAAGAGAGATCGGAGCGCCTATGCGGCTAGCGCATGCGTGGATAAAATCCAGCTTCAGGAGATGCACTGCAGAAGATCCGTACGAAGACATAGTGCGAGTGTTGCAAGTGAACCTTGCCCACTGCGCAGCCGCACAGGATCTGCTGACACAGACCGTTCGGAACGTGAAGATTAATGTTGCCAACATTTGGGAACCATATAGGAACCTATACAGGGTGTCCCGCAACTGCGCACTCTAAATTTGAGGGTGACAAGAGGGCAAAAGAGTCGAATGTTCCTTTTCCACTTTTCTCTCCGAGGCCCCCCCACCGAGTTACTCAATTTTTCAATGAGCGAATCAGAGCGTAGCTCCGCTCCCTTGACCAGTGGTTCTCCATTGAATAGTTATGAATTAGTTTTCACATGTTCCATGTGTGTATGGGACCTTTAGAATAGTAGGCAGACACTCTACCCACTACACCAAAGCCCCGTCATGTGTGTATGAGTATGTGTATGAGTATGTGCACATGTATGTGTATGAGTATGTGTACATGTATGTGTATGAGTATGAGTATGTTTTTTTTTTTTTTTTTTTTTGAAAGAAAAAGAGAAAGAAGGAAGTCAACCTCCTTCCTCACACTTCCTTCTTTCTCTTTCCTTCCTCTTTTTCTTACTTTTTCCTTTATTAGCCAAACTTACAAAAATTAACAAATAAAACATAACGTGCAAAGGACAATACGCCTTGTCACATACAATACAGTTCGGTTGGTCCCCAGACCACGACGGAACATATGCTGAGCAATACTTCGTTGTGTAGGGGACGATAGCCTTGGCTTCCTCAGTAGCGAATCCTTTCCGCTCGTTAACGGTAAGAAGATCCTCCGCTTACTCTGGATTTTTCCGCAACTGCTCCTCGCGGCGCAGCTCCTGCAAAACCTCCATTGCGAAGTCGCTTGTCGCGTTCCATGCCGCCTCTGATGACAGCATAACTTCCACAAGATTTCCACCGTTGATGGGTTTGCCTGCGCTATTTTCCCATACAGCTCGTTGGACGTCGAAACGCGGACACGTAAAGAGAACATGTTCCGCGTTTTCCTTCATTCTCGGACACTTTGGGCAATCCGGAGAATCCTCATGCTTAAATTTGTGAAGATATTCCCGAAAGCACCCGTGTCCTGAGAGCATCTGGGTTAGGTAGTAATTGACTTGTCCATGTGATCGGTCAAGCCAAACATCTAGCTTCGGAATAAGTCGGTGAGTCCACCGGCCTTTGCTCGAGGCGTCCCACTGCAGCTGCCATCGCTGGATGCTGTGGTTTCGTTCTTCTGTCCTCAGTTCCACTGAGCTCAGCTCAGTTGATGTTTTGCGTGTGTAGAGTCACCTACGCTCTTCCGCTAGCACTTCAAAAGGTAGCATCCCAGCAATGACACACACAGCATCGTTCGATACTGTGCGGTATGCGCTGACCACTCTAAGGGCACTCAGCCTGTAGACTGGAACAATTTGCCGCCGAGATGCTTGGCTTCGTAATGCATCACTCCATATAGGAATACCATATGTTAATACCGACGTGACAACTGATGATAGCAGGAGCCTTCTCCTCTGTTTTGGCCCTCCAATATTTGGCATAAGTCTTGCAAGAGCAGTCTTCACTAAGTCTAAAACTTGCTGTCTAAAACTAAGTCGGGCATCAATCATAATTCCCAGGTACCGTATGTAGGGCTGGGAAATTATTTCGTGCTCACCGACTTGCAGTGTAATTGTCTCTATTTTCTTCCGGCTCGTAATGAGGAGTGCCTCAGTCTTATGCTCCGCAAGTTGTAACCCAATCGAGTCCATCCATTGTCGTATCTTGTTAAAAACATTCTCGAAAATGAGCTGGAGCGTGGAAAGGTGTTTGCCCACGATGACTATGGCTACGTCATCCGCAAAAGCTACGAGTTTGGCCCCCGCCGGTAATGCTATTTTGAGCAAGTCGTCATATACGATATTCCACAAAAGAGGACCCAACACTGAGCTTTGAGGTACCCCCCCAGTCACCCTATATGTTTTAGGACCAACCTCTGTGTCATATCTGAGTACTCTGTCGGTAAAGTAATTACCTACCATCTTTTGCAAATATGCCGGTACTTGCAGCTTCGACAATGCCGCGAGGATGGGATCCCACCGTACCGAGTTGAAGGCATTTTTGATGTCCAGGGTAACAACCAACCAATACTGCTTCGTACCTCCTTTCCATCGCCTGCCATCTATTGCTTTTTTTGCTGTTTTGACCACCAGGTCTATAGCATCCAACGTGGATCCTCGTCGTCTGAAACCGTATTGAGCTTCGGCCAATAGGGGTTCCACCACTGCCTCAATTCTCTGATGTATAATGCGTTCCAGGATCTTGCCCGCCGTATCCAGCATACAGAGTGGACGATATGATGATGGCTCGTCCGGTGGCTTTTTCCCCTTGGCGATAAGCACGAGTCTCTGTTGCTTCCATCTGCTGGGGAAAATACCTTCCTGGATGCATGTATTATACATTTCGAGGAACATGCCGGGTGCTGCATTGATGGCGGCTTTCAACGCTATATTTGGCACACCATCGAGACCGGGGGCCTTGTTGTTGCCCACTCTACTACAGGCCTGCAATAGTTCCTCAGCTGTAATCGGCGGTATTCCGTCGATAATAGCACCCTCCACCTGCTTTTCAGTCACACTCATTTGCTGGGGGAATAAGACTGAGACAATTCTCTCCAGGAGCCTAGGACAGGTTGGTGATGGCATCGGCTGGCTCTTGAGTCGCGTCATAACCACCTTGTACGGTCTGCCCCAAGGATCCTTCTCCACTTCCTCCAACAGTTCATTCCAGCAGTCTCGTTTGCGAAGCTTTATGGCCTTAGTAAGCTTACGCTTAGCGGCTTTGAACTCCACTTCGAGACTTTCGGGGTTGGACTTCTTCCTTGCGCGTTGCCAAGCTCTCCTCGCTGCGAAACATTCCCTGCGGAGGGTCGCGATTTCACCGCTCCACCAATACACCGGTGGCCGTCGGTTTCCAGTAAATTTCCTGGGCATAGTGGCATCGCAGGCTTCGGTGACTCTCCGCATGGTTTCGTCTGCTTTTCCTGTGGCATTCTTACTGTCTAATCGGGCAGCCTTCAGTGCCATAAGGAAGGTGGCAATGTCAAATTTTCGCACATTCCAGCCGACTCCATTTGTTCTTTCCGGTGTGGGTGCGGATCTCCAATCAACCGACACCTCCCAGAGTACTGCCTGATGATCACTAGCAATGTAGATCTCGGATACTTCCCATGCACAGTTTCCTTTCATCAGGCTGCTGCTGACGAAGGTGAGATCTATACATGAGCTCGCTTGTCCTCTGCGAAATATCGGTTTATTTCCATCGTTCAATGGGACAACATCTAGGGTCGACATGGCTTCCAGTAAAGCCCGTCCTCGTTGATTCGTCTCCTCGCTGCGCCAGTCGACTGCCCAAGAGTTGAAGTCTCCCGCAATTGCCACTGGGGAATGCTGTTTTGCATCCACGACGAGTCTATCTAGGAATGCTGTGAAGTCTTCATAGCAAAGGCTTGGTGGTGCATAGCAGCTATAAAGATAGATACCATTCACCTTGGCCACAACGAATCCAGACTGTTGGTCTCCGTCATATGCTTCAAGCGGCAGAGCACCGCAGGACCAAATGACGGCTTTATTGCTAGTATCAGTAACCCAGTTTTGGGTATATAGGTTCCTGTAAGGTTCCTAAATGACGGCAACATCAATTTTCAGGTCTCGAACCGTCTGCGTCAGCAGATCGTGTGCTGTGGTGCAGTGAGCCAGGTTCACCTGTAACACCCGCACTATGACTGTGTACGGATCTTCTGGAGTGCACCCTGGTAGACTGGACATTTGATACTACCAGTTACATGGGCATTGTCTTTCGTGGGCTCCAGTTCTACGCATAGAACGCATTTTGGAGACGCTTTACAATCGGCGCTTCTGTGCCCTTTTTCGCCGCATTTGTAACACAGGTCTGAGCGGTCAATGGAGCTCTTGCAATTGACGGCAAGATGCTCGTAGTGCCAACACTGGAAGCATTTGATGGGCCTTACCACTGTCACGATGCGAGCATATACCAGGCTTATTCGTATTTTACTACCCTTACTCAGTATATTTCTTGCAGTAGCGTCAGGGAGTACCACCGTAGCAGATTGTGTTCCTCTGTAGGCCTTGCGAAGAGACTTGATGGCACTCAATGAGATATCACTATCTGCGCCATCAGCTTTCCTCAGGGCATCAAGTATGTCTTCTTTGGTAGTGACGTCATCGAGGTCTTTGATTTCGAGTTCCTGTTGAGGTCCCTTATTGAACACCTTAGCTTCGTTTTGGAGGGCTCCAACTAGTGCCTTCTCCAGCTCAACACCTTCGTCCTTCTTTCCTCTCGCTAGAATTAAAAGAACATCTCCGGAGGCTGTTTTCCGGATTTTGTCCACGCATGAGCTAGCCGCGTAGACACCTTGGTCTTTCTTTATACGTCCTAATATTTCAGCGTACGTATCCTTCCCCGTGGGACGAATAATTAGCGCATCAGGGCGGATTACTGCTTTCTTCTTCGTCCGAGGCTGATTCTGGTGTGTCTTCGCCACTTTTCCCTGCCTTTGGACCTTTGTCCAACTGGAACTTTCGCCCGTATCCGAGGTAACGTTCTGGATAGTAGGGTTTCGAACTACTCGGTCATTCTCCGTGGCCTCGGTTGAGTTTGCAGTCTCAGAGTTCTCCAAGGTCATTTCCTTCCTTCTTTTCACCTGTCGTGGAAGTTTTCTCTCCTCCAGAGGTGAGATATCCTTTCTCTTCGGCTGCCCACTTAGGTGAGGTGAAGTTTGGGCGTCAGCAGTCTGCACCATTGGTTGTGGGATCACTTTTTTGTCAAGTGCCACGAAACGGTCATAACTGCTTTTCATCTTATTGACCTGCAACTTAATGTGCTTGTGAACGTTTGCCTTCGGAGTGATATACTCCAACAAGTCTTTTAAAAGGTTATCAATCTTAACCATTTCAGCTTGCCTTTTCTTCAGGAGTTCTTCACTTGGGGTAGTAGACCCATCAGAGGCCAAGTGGTCCACCTCTTGAGGGCTGCAGTAGTCGGATCTCGACGAGCTCGAGCCTGCTTCGGCACTCTCACCCGCCGGTACTGGGGTATCCCTCCCCTGCACCGTAATCATGTTTCCAATGGTTGTACTGGCCATGGTTTCTTCTTTAATATGTAGGCTGTTATAGGGAGCCCACCCTTGGCACCCTTGGTTTCGGGAGTTAGGTTTCTCCCATGAGTATGTGTATGAGTATGTGTGTGTGTATGTGTATGTGTATTAGGGTGGTCCTTAAAATCCATTTGGTTCCAAAAAACTATTAAAAAATGCTGTAAAAATTTCAGAGCTCCATCTCAATAAGAAGTGATGCCGGTAAGAGCAAACTGTTTCCCCTTTAAATAATGGGATTTTTGTAAAATTTCTCTCAATTTTTGGTGCGAGTGTCACGAGAGCAAAAAAATATAAAAACCATACGAGGTATATGTACATTAGTTGTACTTTACATATTTATCATTATTAACATCCCAATTAATATTTAATGCACGTAAAGCTTGAAAACAGTATACAATGAAAATTCAACGAAATGCGAAAAAACCGATTCTAGCCGTTCTTTTGGTTTTTTTCCACTTTCAGGTATATTATAACGAAACTTTCAGAAAATTTTCATATTTCGTCAAAAAATATATAGAATGATTTCATACGAATTTATTAATATAAGAACAGACACACACAACAGGTAACACAATAAAAGTGTGAAATCTATTGGTTAAGAATCAATAATCTTGAATCACTGTTTGTTTATTAGAGTCACTGATTCTTTTTCGATACTCTGATGCCACCTGGAGTATAGACTGCTTCTGGTCAAAAGGTTATTGTAACTTTCCATCAAATGAACTGCTCTCTCAGCAGTGTCATTTACTACTTTCAAGGCGTTCACAATTTTCAAGCCCGTTTGAAAATTTGGATCTTGAGGCCATAGTGCAGGATCGATCTTCAGAAAATCTCGACTAATTTTAAACCTGTCAAAAAAATTCGAAGACTGCGGAGTCACAAAACTATCCAGCTCTTTATCATGTAAACTATCAATGTCCTTTGGCTTCATCTCGACTCGGTTGGGATAATTGTCATCTGAATCTTCACTCGCCTCTAATTGAGTTAACATTTGTTTTTTTAATTCAATTGATACTTCATTGTCAAAAAATGCCATTGCTGCTGTTTCCGGATGCAAATACCATAAATGATTTTTGAATTTTTGAATCGTCGCCTCGGAAAGTTTGGCATCAATCGATTTATAATTGTGAAGGCTCTTCATGAACTGCAAATCGTGGTTCGGAGCGTGTGGCGCAATGAACCAGGCCTTGACGTATATTAGAACAATGAATTGACAGATCTCAGAGAGTGCTTTTTCTTCCTTCGGGGTTAATCTGAATTCTGCACGAAATAAATAAATTTTCAGCTAATATATTGCCTTCGCCATCCATCTTGCATGATGAAGCGCTCCTGGGAATCGAAACTTTATCTGATCAACTGGTACTACGCCGATGAATACTTTTGTGAGTTCCAAGAGCTCTTTATAATCATCTCTTGGCTGTTTCTTTTCTAATGTTTCTTCGATAAAGCGATTAATAATTGGAACTTGACTCGAGATAACTGCCTTCAAATTTTCATCCTGCATCCCTGTTTTATAATTGGTCTTGTAAAAATGATTCCAGACACCTTGAAAGTTCTTGAAAAGAATTACATTTGGACCCGAAGTTCCCGGTATTTTTGCTTCAAAAGCAGGTCTCAAGATCAATTCATAGATGTGATGTCGACATGGAAAATATAAGAGATCTCGCTCCATCATTCGCTCCAACTGAACTGCTGCTCCATTTATACGCCCCAAGTTGGAAGCAGTTGTGTCACAGCATATTGCTTTGACTTTATCAGTCAGGCCCCAGTCATTCAATACATCCCATATAGCTTGAGCTTGAGACCGACCTGTTCCACTATCCAGTTCTGGTACGCCCAAAATCTGATCAATGTGGCCATTAGTTAGAACAATCGGTAATCTATCCAATACTTCGCGTTTTAACAAATTTGGTAATAGTTTACCGTCCCAATGTAGAACAATTGCCTCAAGCTCATTATTTTTGAATATTTCTTTAATGTTTTTAGCTCTTACTTCACGTAGTTTTTCTCTGCATCGGTGAATTGGTGTTTTATTAACAATTAATGTGTTAACGTCATAACCTAAAGCTTGAGCTATGGCAATGATTCAGTGTACAGCTTTCCTGTCACTCATTTTGCACGTGTCCAATACTGCTACTAATTTCTCGGTAATTAGATTTATGTTTCCTCGCGATGTTTTTGGTTGTGATGGTCCAGGAGGCTCAAAATCATCAGCAGAAACATTGGAATACGCGCCAAGTCTATATTGACTCAGAGTTAAACCAGAACCTCCGCTGCTTGATGCTAATTCAGCAACTTCATCTACAAGGAATAAGCAATTTGGCTGATGGATAATCCTGCTCCAATGAGAGAGCACGTAAAATGATATAGATATTTTCTTATTATTTTACAAATATCGCGCAAACCTCTCGATTTAGGATGAAATAAGAAGATATTTAATTAGGAACGTGTGGAAAAATCGCCGGCACTTGATACTATTCGAAATATATACCTAACGAGATAATTGTATAAAAGTTCCTTTTGGGACCGAATAAAAAATGAAATAAATAAACTGGGCTTTTAAGAAACAAAAATTTCAAGCAAAAAAGGAAAAGTTTACCGATAGCTTCTTGTTCCCTCCGACTTTTCTCTAATCTCGTAAACATAATGTTTTCCAACTCCAATTGAGCATTTTCAGCAACATCATAAATGGTCACAAAATCACCAATATGACCCACTCGCCCCGCTTTGCGCTGATTCACTAAAAACTATCCTTGTGCCTCATCGATCATTTCATCAATTTGCCCGTGAAAAATGTCAAATAGATTGGGTAATGTTGATTTGAACTTTTCATCCTTTTCTACATTGTACGGTTTTCCTGCACTTTTTTGTAAACTGCGCCATTCATTATACAATTTTTCCAATTTTTCTACACATCGACATTGTTGTTGGGTGGGTAAACGGGCTTTCTCCCAAAAAACTGACACCTTTTTAATTACTAATAGTGAACTCTCACGGAGATCTCTCCGTTTTTTTAGACTTGTACATTTGATGTGTAGCAAGTTGAAAAATAAAACTTTCAAAACTTGCGCGTTTGACGGTAACTTATTCCCATAAATTTGAGTATCAATGTCACCGATAATAAAAATATTTTCCCGCAACGTTAGTATGCAACTCATTTTACATTGGATTTATAAAATGTATGAAGAAATGCCGGAGCAAAATAGCACTGTTGTCATGTGAGGCATCTGAGGTTATGCCCTGCTGACGACGCCTCTCGCGGAGATAAATACTATTAATCAATTTTGATCCGCGTAATTTAAAAACAAACTGTCGCAACCAATAAGAATAAATCACAGCAAAATCGAATAAATGTTTACATAAAAGTGTTGAGCACTTACGTAAATATAACGAAATTTCATGAAATTTTGTTATATAACGCACCTGAATGTCCAGAAAACCCTATTTGAATGGTTGGAATTGATTTTTTATTTTTCAATTTTTTCACTACATTAAATGTGATAATTGTGTTATTTTTTATATTTTTATATTATTAAATTCGGATAAAATGCATAGTTCTATACATTTTTTGTTCAACTATTAAAATTTTCTGAAAATTTCATTATAATATACCTGAAAGTGGAAAAAAACAAAAGAACGGCTAGAATCAGTTTTTTTTCGCATTTCGTTGAATTTTGATTGTTTGCTTTTTTCCAATTTTAAGTCCATTAAATATTAATTGGGATGTAGGACTTCCGTTTCCGGTGCGAAAGGTGTCGGGCGCGTGAGGATAAGAAGCATAGGTGTTTTAGATTTTTCATGCAGAAAAATCAGGGAAAAAGTGGAGGGAGGTAAGGGAAGGGAGTAGGTGGTATTTCGGAGGAGAGAGAGAGTAAAGTTAGGATAGAAAAGTGTGTGAGGAAAGTGTGAAGCGTGAAATAGGAGGTAAGAGAAGAGTGAGGTTAGAAGGATCAGAGGGAGTGTGGGTGTAAGTGAGTGAGTACGAGCGGGATGTGTGAGTGTGGAGCAAGAGGCGACAGCGGAAGAGGGTGGGAAAACGGCAAAGTTTCAAGACAGGTTGGGTAGGGTAGGGAGTGAGGAGTTGAGTAAATGGGGGAAAGTATGGAAGGAGGAGAAGAAGAGTATATGGAAGAAGTTAGGAGAGAAGGGTGAGAATGACAGGATGATGGAAGAAGAGAGGAGAGAGGAAGTTAAAGAGGGTAGGAAGAGTTGGAGAGAGGGTAGGAAGGTTGGAGGTACGTTTGGATGAGAAGTTGGGTGGAGATGAAGAGGGCTCTCAAAGGCAGGAGGTTGCGGTGGAATGAAGAAAGAGAGTGGGGGTGTTGGAGGATAAACAGGAGAAGGAGGAGAGAGATAAGAGAAAGAGGAACATGATAATAAGGGGTATGTCTGTGATGAGTATGAGTGGTAGGGAAGAGGCGCAGGGGCTGTTGAGCTCGTTAGGGGTGGAGGGAGTGATTGAGGACACAAGAGTATTAGGGAGTGGGGATGGAAGGAATGAGAGGAAGTTAGTGTGGGTGAGTTTGAAAGATATGGATGCGAAGAGGGAAGTGATGGTAGCAAAGAGAAAGCTGAAGGAGAGAAGAGAAAGGATTGAAAACGACCTGACATGGAGGGAGAGAAGAAGTAAGTGGGCAATAGAAAGGAAAGCGAGGGAAGGGAGAGCTAAAGGTAAAGGGGTAAGGTATACAAGGGAGAGAGTATGGATTGAGGAGGAAGTATGGACATGGTGCGAATTAAAAGGGTGCTTAGTTAAGGAAGGACGGAAAGCGGGGATGGAAGGGGAGAGAGGAGGGAGAATAGCAGGTGAGAATGGGGGACTGAGAAAGGAACCGATAGAGGTAGGGGGCAGAAGAGGAATGGGGTAGAATAGGAGGCTGGAGGGTTGAGGAGAGGAGGCGAGGGTTAGGGGGTTAGAGGGGCGTGTGGGTGGGACTCGAAGGGGACGATTGTGCAAAAAAGAACACGAGGAGCACGGAAACAGAGGCCCCCCTGATTCCCTGACTCATTGCTCTGGTTTGATTATGGTTGATTTAGTTGGGTAAGAGGAATGTATTAGAAGGTAAAGTGAAGGTTAAGTTTAGGTTAAGGTTAGGTTAAGGTTGCCCTTTGTAAGAGTTTTGTAAAGGGGACGGAAGCCCTAAAAGTCCGTATGTTCAGGATTGATGTGTAAAGATGAGAGAGGGGACGGAAGTCATTGTAACCCTTAGGGGATCAATAAACATATACAAACATATTAATTGGGATGTTAATAATGACAAATAGGTAAAGTACAACTAATTTACATATACCTCATATGGTTTTTATATTTTTTTTGCTCTCATGACACTCGCACCGAAAATTGAGAGGAATTTTACAAAAATCCCATGTTATTTAAAGGGGAAACAGTTTGCCCTTACCGACACCACTTCTTACGGAGATGGAGCTTTGAAATTTTTACAGCATTTTTTTTCATTTTTTTGGAACCAAATGAGGGGGCGTCGCGAGCAAAATTCTTCCAAATGGATTTCAAGGACCACTCTAATGTGTATGCGTATGCGTATGTGGGTATGTGTAGGCATACACGCGTGTGTGTTTTTTTGGCCCCTCCTTCCACCCGCCAATTTTTTTTTGACTCTACAAAAATCTTAATAACTAAAATAATACATGATACATAAGAAATGTAACATAAAAATGTACACATACACATACACATACACATACACATACATGTACACATGCTCATACACATACTCATACACACATGGGACATGTGACGTGGAACATGTGAAAACTAATTCATAACTATTCAATGGAGAACCACTGGTCAAGGGGCGGAGCTACGCTCTGATTCGCTCATTTAAAAATTGAGCACCAAGGCCGCTTTTGTGGAATATCGTGGATGACGAACTGCTTAAACTGGCATTGCCAGCGAAGGCAAAGCTCGTAGCTTTTGCGGATGATGTGGCCATAATCATCGTGGAAAAACACCTTTTCACGCTCCAGCTCATTTTTGAGAATGTTTTTAAAAAGATAACGACAATGGATGGACTAGATTGAGTTACAACTTACGAAACAAAATCTGAGGCACTACTCATCACGAGCCGAAAGAAAATGGCGACAATTACGCTGCATGTCGGTGAGCACGAAATAACTTCCCAGCCCTACATAGGGTAGATATGCCGTATGCGTGCATACGGGTTATGTATCAACGCGAGTCACTTGCCCTTATTACTAACCTGGTGGTGCGTGTTCTGACTGCCAGAATCTCCTTATTCTCACCGAATCACGACTCACTCAGGGGTTCAATGGGGGCTAAGATAACTCTGAGAGGTAAGAGGTTTGTATCTCTCGTCTCAAAGAATCCGTTTTCTCTAGTCGGGAGATGCAGGGGCATCTCCCTATGGTCGCCACGATCGATATTCTCGAAGGGACACCATTTTCCTGGCCTTATACAAGCCAGTGCCACTAAGTCTGCTCTCCCCGAGGTTTGCAACCACTCGGCTCAAGCATCCGCGTTCGACTCTCACGAGATCTTCTCGTGCCTTTCTCCCCCTAGTCTGGATATCTCGGCGGCGGTGGCAAGTACGTTACCCCACCACGTCTAATCAACCCGACGGGATCCCGGGGGCGCTAGTCATCTCACCTAGCCCTCAGTCTCTAGTCTACCCCGCCATGGCCTGTGGATCCGCTAGGTTGGGATGCCTGTACGTCGGCCTTCAATTCTCCGCCAACAGAACGGAATCCACATATGGCGATCATCTAATAACGTCCTCCAGACGATGGGGGCGCTGTCTCACCCAGACCCGCTTACCCACGTCCTTCTTTGGTCTTAGCATCTTCCGACAGCCTTATTTCAGCTGTCCCCAGATGGCACTTCATTCGTACTTTAAAGTTTTGAATGTCATATTTACGGGGGTTTCAACCCTAACGAGAAAATCTCGTTACAATTGTTATTAACAATGTCAATTGTTTATAATGTTCTACTGCATAAACTATTAGAGGTAGCGCAAAATTTATATGAGAAAAGTTGGTCCCCATATAAAAAACGTATTTTATGTGGAATGACTTTTTTCCATAATTTGCATAATTAAGCAGATATGGCCGTCTCAACAATTATGTATGTAATAAGTGAATGAATGAACCCAGCGCTGTTAGGAAGGTCTCAATCGAAGAATTTCTGTTCAGAATCGAGCGGATTGCATTTGGATGCCGATTGTGGAGTATATGCAATGTTATTGTTTATACTGTTCCACTGGGTAAAATATTGAAGTTATCGTCTTTATTGCAGCCGCACTCCTATTAGCGTCTCACTCCCACTCAAGTAACGACCATAAGTCTCATTCTCGTAATCATCGTGCATCTTCTCAAATATTCGTCATTATCTGCTTCATTAATTACTCAGTTTAGAATTCTCAAATCTGCAAGTTTTCAGTATGACACTACTGATTAACCGGGGTATACTAGAGTATACTAAGAATAAATTTAGTACGCTGTGCTGAAATACCCAATCCGGAAGTTTTGTTTGCGCCCCGAGTGGGGCACACACCTGCCCACACCACTAGTTGTCATTTTGAATCGTTATTGCAATGTACTGTCGTACTGCACATTTGGTGGCTTTAACATCTTTCTCACAAAGTATGGTATGAATTTATCAATCAATTCTATGGGAAGCGTAAAATAATTGCTTAACAGCTGCTGCCTCGAATGCAATTAGGTAAATCACTTCTTAACTGTAAACTTTACTTTTCGTCGGCAAAGTGAGTTAATCATCAATGAGGAATATAACACATCCTTTTTGTCGAGAAATACATATTCACTCATGAAAACATTCTTTGCTATTTTGCTATATAGCATAACCATATATTTACTTATCATTGTTTATTATAGAGATAGAGTGCTAAAATTGAAAAAGTGGACATTGCTCATAGTGTTAAAAGATTGAACAAAACAATTTAAAAAAAAAAAAAAGAAAAATAGTGATCACATTGCAAAAGAAAATTGGTGACAATTGTGAGGAATATCTCACATAACAAATAGTTTAATACAAACCAATACTATTTGGACATATGAACCGCCTAGTATACATTGACTGACAGAATACTCGTCCCGCAGTATGCACGGGTATGAGCAATATTTATAGTACTATTGTAAAAATAATAACTGAGAATAATACATACCGACCGTCCACTGCTGCAACTATATCTGCCTCGATTCCCAGCTCATCAAAGCAACGTCCCATCCTCACACGCCTTTCAGATCGTCTTTCCAGATTTATCATGAAGATACGATCCATCCCAATAGTGTCTTTCCTCGGATATTGCACGAACTTTTCAACTTCAGGAGACAGGGTAATTTCTGATTGGTATCCTAGAATTTCTAATTTCAGGTTTGTTAGTTGTTCATGGTCTGCTGCAAGTGCATCTTCAGATTCTAATGGAACCATAACATATCCATAAATCTCATCGTTACACACGTGGAGAGAAATTCCTGAAATTAATACAAAATTCAGTTAAGGCATTTAACCCGAAAAACCAGAATGTATCCTCGACTTGAAATTTACAAACAACTTTTATTACATTAAATGACTTAAGTATGACTTTTTTATCATTTTCGCCATTTCGCTCGGTGAGCTTTACCGTTAAGCGATTTTGAATTGAAAATGTTTGGTGTTGTTCCTAAGCCCATCCTATTAAATATCTGCAAATCTCTGATTATTGGATATATACATCATGTAATTTCAGTGCATTCTTCGGTATGCCAGGAATGAGAAAAACAATCAGAATCCAACGAATTATGCCAATTCATATACGTAAAACATCAGATTCATCGCAGAAAACATCACTTTCGACTTACGAATGATTCCTCATCATTTCTTTCTCACGGAAAGCCCAATGATTTTGTACATAACGCCGGTGTCTATTCATACTTAAACTGTTTTTCCAGTCAAAAAAGGGTCAAAAAATTAGTCCGATTTCCCAGAGGTTGTTCATAAAAACAAGGAATTTCTCATTTACCGATATTTCGAATACTCGTAGTACTCTTCCTCGGGGTATTTTCTTATAGGGATGTACGATCCAATATCGATCTTTTGAGGATCGATCTTTTTTTGTTCGATCCTCGGTTTTTTTGATCGATCTTTTTAGGTCGATCAATCAGTCGGATCGATCTTTTTCGGCCGAGATCGATCTTTTTTCTTCTGCTACACTAATTTGTAAACACTGAAATTCAATTAGTAATAGAATTAATATTGTGAATAATTAGGGTATTGCTCTGAGTCGAAGCTTGCGGGTGTATTCCACAGTATGCTGGATAAAGATAGTCCACGTCCACGATATGCTGGTATCTATAGGCTCCGCGCGTTACACCTGTATACAGTTAGCCGACAAAAAATAATTTTTAACTAAATTAACATTCAAACCTGGTTATAGTTCATTAGCAAGTACATTGGTTTTTAACGGTTGAGAGTTAATGAATTATTTTTAATTGATTAATTCAGAAATTGCGTGAAGTTAGCCTACAATTTTCTGAAAAATCAATGGATTTGGTTTTTTTTTTTTTAATCGATCCCAAATTGTTTGTAGATTCTTAATCTATGCTGATTACTGTTTGAGAGTTGACAGTTTATTTATATATAGTATATCATAGATAATAGTTTCTTAATCCATAATTTTCAATTAGGCTTTGGCAATTTTCAATGGGCAATTTTTACTTTGCAATTTTCTATTGGCAATTTTAAATCCTCAATTTTTATTTGTCAATTGTCAATCCACAATTTCCAATTGGCCATTTTCAATTGGCAGTTTTTAATGCCCAATTTATATTTTTCAATTGTCAATCGCGACTATTTCCAATTGGCAATTGTCAATTGGCAATTTTTAGTTGGCAATTTTAAATCCCCAATTTTTATTTGGCAACTGCCAATTTTAAACTGTCAATCGCCAATTTCCAATTGGCAAATTTCAATCCGCAATTTTTCCTTGTCCATTGTCAATCCTCAATTCCCAATTGGCAATTACCAATTTTCAATGGGTAATCTACAATTTTCAATCGACAATTCACAATTTTTGAGTGGCAAATTTTCCATTGGCAATTTTTCAGATGGCCCTTTTTCAATTAGCCATTTTTCAATTGGCCATTTTCAATGGGCAATTTGTCAATTGTCAATTTGTCAATTTGTCAATTGTCAATTTGTCAATTGTCAATTGTCAATTGTCAATTGTCAATTGTCAATTGTCAATTGTCAATTATCGATTGTCAATTGTCAATTGTCAATTGTCAATTGTCAATTTGTCAATTTGTCAATTGTCAATTTGACAATTGTCAATTTGTCAATTTGTCAATTGTCAATTGTCAATTGTCAATTTGTCAATTGCCAATTTGTCAATTGTCAATTGTCAATTTGTCAATTGTCAATTTGTCAATTGTCAATTTGTCAATTGTCAATTGTCAATTTGTCAATTGTCAATTTGTCAATTGTCAATTTGTCAATTGTCAATTTGTCAATTGTCAATTTGTCAATTGTCAATTTGTCAATTGTCAATTTGTCAATTGTCAATTTGTCAATTGTCAATTGTCAATTTGTCAATTTGTCAATTTGTCAATTGTCAATTGTCAATTTGTCAATTGTCAATTGTCAATTGTCAATTGTCAATTTGTCAATTGTCAATTGTCAATTGTCAATTTGTCAATTGTCAATTTGTCAATTGTCAATTTGTCAATTGTCAATTTGTCAATTGTCAATTTGTCAATTGTCAATTTGTCAATTGTCAATTTGTCAATTGTCAATTTGTCAATTGTCAATTTGTCAATTGTCAATTTGTCAATTGTCAATTTGTCAATTGTCAATTTGTCAATTGTCAATTTGTCAATTGTCAATTTGTCAATTGTCAATTTGTCAATTGTCAATTTGTCAATTGTCAATTTGTCAATTGTCAATTTGTCAATTGTCAATTTGTCAATTGTCAATTTGTCAATTGTCAATTTGTCAATTGTCAATTTGTCAATTGTCAATTTGTCAATTGTCAATTTGTCAATTGTCAATTTGTCAATTGTCAATTTGTCAATTGTCAATTTGTCAATTGTCAATTTGTCAATTGTCAATTTGTCAATTGTCAATTTGTCAATTGTCAATTGTCAATTGTCAATTGTCAATTTGTCAATTGTCAATTTGTCAATTGTCAATTTGTCAATTGTCCAATTTGTCAATTGTCAATTTGTCAATTGTCAATTTGTCAATTGTCAATTTGTCAATTGTCAATTTGTCAATTGTCAATTTGTCAATTGTCAATTTGTCAATTGTCAATTTGTCAATTGTCAATTTGTCAATTGTCAATTTGTCAATTGTCAATTGTCAATTTGTCAATTGTCAATTTGTCAATTGTCAATTTGTCAATTGTCAATTTGTCAATTGTCAATTTGTCAATTGTCAATTTGTCAATTGTCAATTGTCAATTGTCAATTGTCAATTGTCAATTGTCAATTTGTCAATTGTCAATTTGTCAATTGTCAATTTGTCAATTGTCAATTTGTCAATTGTCAATTTGTCAATTGTCAATTTGTCAATTGTCAATTTGTCAATTGTCAATTTGTCAATTGTCAATTTGTCAATTGTCAATTTGTCAATTGTCAATTTGTCAATTGTCAATTTGTCAATTGTCAATTTGTCAATTGTCAATTTGTCAATTGTCAATTGTCAATTGTCAATTTGTCAATTGTCAATTTGTCAATTGTCAATTTGTCAATTGTCAATTTGTCAATTGTCAATTGTCAATTGTCAATTGTCAATTTGTCAATTGTCAATTTGTCAATTGTCAATTTGTCAATTGTCAATTTGTCAATTGTCAATTGTCAATTTGTCAATTGTCAATTTGTCAATTGTCAATTTGTCAATTGTCAATTTGTCAATTGTCAATTTGTCAATTGTCAATTTGTCAATTGTCAATTGTCAATTGTCAATTTGTCAATTGTCAATTTGTCAATTGTCAATTTGTCAATTGTCAATTTGTCAATTGTCAATTTGTCAATTGTCAATTTGTCAATTGTCAATTTGTCAATTGTCAATTTGTCAATTGTCAATTGTCAATTGTCAATTGTCAATTGTCAATTTGTCAATTGTCAATTTGTCAATTGTCAATTTGTCAATTGTCAATTTGTCAATTGTCAATTTGTCAATTGTCAATTTGTCAATTGTCAATTTGTCAATTGTCAATTTGTCAATTGTCAATTTGTCAATTGTCAATTTGTCAATTGTCAATTTGTCAATTGTCAATTGTCAATTGTCAATTTGTCAATTGTCAATTTGTCAATTTGTCAATTGTCAATTTGTCAATTGTCAATTGTCAATTGTCAATTGTCAATTTGTCAATTGTCAATTGTCAATTGTCAATTTGTCAATTGTCAATTTGTCAATTGTCAATTTGTCAATTGTCAATTGTCAATTGTCAATTTGTCAATTGTCAATTGTCAATTTGTCAATTGTCAATTTGTCAATTGTCAATTTGTCAATTGTCAATTTGTCAATTGTCAATTTGTCAATTGTCAATTTGTCAATTGTCAATTTGTCAATTGTCAATTTGTCAATTGTCAATTTGTCAATTGTCAATTTGTCAATTGTCAATTTGTCAATTGTCAATTTGTCAATTGTCAATTTGTCAATTGTCAATTTGTCAATTGTCAATTTGTCAATTGTCAATTTGTCAATTGTCAATTTGTCAATTGTCAATTTGTCAATTGTCAATTTGTCAATTGTCAATTTGTCAATTGTCAATTTGTCAATTGTCAATTTGTCAATTGTCAATTTGTCAATTGTCAATTTGTCAATTGTCAATTTGTCAATTGTCAATTTGTCAATTGTCAATTTGTCAATTGTCAATTTGTCAATTGTCAATTTGTCAATTGTCAATTTGTCAATTGTCAATTTGTCAATTGTCAATTTGTCAATTGTCAATTTGTCAATTGTCAATTTGTCAATTGTCAATTTGTCAATTGTCAATTTGTCAATTGTCAATTTGTCAATTGTCAATTTGTCAATTGTCAATTTGTCAATTGTCAATTTGTCAATTGTCAATTTGTCAATTGTAATTTGTCAATTATGTCAATTTATCAATTGTCAATTGTCAATTGTCAATTGTCAATTGTCAATTGTCAATTGTCAATTGTCAATTGTCAATTGTCAATTTGTCAATTGTCAATTTGTCAATTTGTCAATTGTCAATTGTCAATTGTCAATTGTCAATTTGTCAATTGTCAATTGTCAATTGTCAATTTGTCAATTGTCAATTTGTCAATTGTCAATTTGTCAATTGTCAATTTGTCAATTGTCAATTTGTCAATTTGTCAATTTGTCAATTGTCAATTTGTCAATTGTCAATTTGTCAATTGTCAATTTGTCAATTGTCAATTTGTCAATTGTCAATTGTCAATTTGTCAATTTGTCAATTGTCAATTTGTCAATTGTCAATTTGTCAATTGTCAATTTGTCAATTGTCAATTTGTCAATTGTCAATTTGTCAATTGTCAATTTGTCAATTGTCAATTGTCAATTGTCAATTTGTCAATTGTCAATTTGTCAATTGTCAATTGTCAATTGTCAATTGTCAATTTGTCAATTGTCAATTTGTCAATTGTCAATTTGTCAATTGTCAATTTGTCAATTGTCAATTTGTCAATTGTCAATTTGTCAATTGTCAATTTGTCAATTGTCAATTGTCATTGTCAATTGTCAATTTGTCAATTGTCAATTTGTCAATTGTCAATTTGTCAATTGTCAATTTGTCAATTGTCAATTTGTCAATTGTCAATTTGTCAATTGTCAATTTGTCAATTGTCAATTTGTCAATTGTCAATTTGTCAATTGTCAATTTGTCAATTGTCAATTTGTCAATTGTCAATTTGTCAATTGTCAATTTGTCAATTGTCAATTTGTCAATTGTCAATTTGTCAATTGTCAATTTGTCAATTGTCAATTTGTCAATTGTCAATTTGTCAATTGTCAATTTGTCAATTGTCAATTTGTCAATTGTCAATTTGTCAATTGTCAATTTGTCAATTGTCAATTTGTCAATTGTCAATTTGTCAATTGTCAATTTGTCAATTGTCAATTTGTCAATTGTCAATTTGTCAATTGTCAATTTGTCAATTGTCAATTTGTCAATTGTCAATTTGTCAATTGTCAATTTGTCAATTGTCAATTGTCAATTTGTCAATTGTCAATTTGTCAATTGTCAATTTGTCAATTGTCAATTTGTCAATTGTCAATTTGTCAATTGTCAATTTGTCAATTGTCAATTGTCAATTTGTCAATTGTCAATTTGTCAATTGTCAATTTGTCAATTGTCAATTTGTCAATTGTCAATTTGTCAATTGTCAATTTGTCAATTGTCAATTTGTCAATTGTCAATTGGTCAATTTGTCAACTGTCAATTCGTCAATTGTGAATTTGTCAATTATTAATTTGTCAATTATTAATTTATCAATTGTCAATTGTCAATTGTCAATTGTCAATTGTCAATTGTCAATTGTCAATTGTCAATTGTCAATTGTCAATTTGTCAATTGTCAATTTGTCAATTTGTCAATTGTCAATTTGACAATTGTCAATTTGTCAATTTGTCAATTGTCAATTGTCAATTGTCAATTTGTCAATTGTCAATTTGTCAATTGTCAATTTGTCAATTGTCAATTTGTCAATTTGTCAATTGTCAATTTGTCAATTTGTCAATTTGTCAATTTGTCAATTGTCAATTTGTCAATTGTCAATTTGTCAATTGTCAATTTGTCAATTGTCAATTTGTCAATTGTCAATTTGTCAATTGTCAATTTGTCAATTTGTCAATTGTCAATTTGTCAATTGTCAATTTGTCAATTGTCAATTTGTCAATTGTCAATTTGTCAATTGTCAATTTGTCAATTGTCAATTGTCAATTTGTCAATTTGTCAATTGTCAATTTGTCAATTGTCAATTTGTCAATTGTCAATTTGTCAATTGTCAATTGTCAATTGTCAATTGTCAATTTGTCAACTGTCAATTCGTCAATTGTGAATTTGTCAATTATTAATTTGTCAATTATTAATTTATCAATTGTCAATTGTCAATTGTCAATTGTCAATTGTCAATTGTCAATTGTCAATTTGTCAATTTGTCAATTGTCAATTTGTCAATTGTCAATTTGTCAATTTGTCAATTGTCAATTTGTCAATTGTCAATTGTCAATTTGTCAATTGTCAATTTGTCAATTGTCAATTTGTCAATTGTCAATTTGTCAATTGTCAATTTGTCAATTGTCAATTTGTCAATTGTCAATTTGTCAATTGTCAATTTGTCAATTGTCAATTTGTCAATTGTCAATTTGTCAATTGTCAATTTGTCAATTGTCAATTTGTCAATTGTCAATTTGTCAATTTGTCAATTGTCAATTTGTCAATTGTCAATTTGTCAATTGTCAATTTGTCAATTGTCAATTTGTCAATTGTCAATTTGTCAATTGTCAATTTGTCAATTGTCAATTTGTCAATTGTCAATTTGTCAATTGTCAATTTGTCAATTGTCAATTTGTCAATTGTCAATTTGTCAATTGTCAATTTGTCAATTGTCAATTTGTCAATTGTCAATTTGTCAATTGTCAATTTGTCAATTGTCAATTTGTCAATTGTCAATTTGTCAATTGTCAATTTGTCAATTGTCAATTTGTCAATTGTCAATTTGTCAATTGTCAATTTGTCAATTGTCAATTTGTCAATTGTCAATTTGTCAATTGTCAATTTGTCAATTGTCAATTTGTCAATTGTCAATTTGTCAATTGTCAATTTGTCAATTGTCAATTTGTCAATTGTCAATTTGTCAATTGTCAATTTGTCAATTGTCAATTTGTCAATTGTCAATTTGTCAATTGTCAATTTGTCAATTGTCAATTTGTCAATTGTCAATTTGTCAATTGTCAATTTGTCAATTGTCAATTTGTCAATTGTCAATTTGTCAATTGTCAATTTGTCAATTGTCAATTTGTCAATTGTCAATTTGTCAATTGTCAATTTGTCAATTGTCAATTTGTCAATTGTCAATTTGTCAATTGTCAATTTGTCAATTGTCAATTTGTCAATTGTCAATTTGTCAATTGTCAATTTGTCAATTGTCAATTTGTCAATTGTCAATTTGTCAATTGTCAATTTGTCAATTGTCAATTTGTCAATTGTCAATTTGTCAATTGTCAATTTGTCAATTGTCAATTTGTCAATTGGTCAATTGTCAATTTGTCAATTGTCAATTTGTCAATTGTCAATTGTCAATTTGTCAATTGTCACTTTGTCAATTGTCAATTTGTCAATTGTCAATTTGTCAATTGTCAATTTGTCAATTGTCAATTTGTCAATTGTCAATTTGTCAATTGTCAATTTGTCAATTGTCAATTGGTCAATTGGTCAATTTGTCAACTGTCAATTCGTCAATTGTGAATTTGTCAATTATTAATTTGTCAATTATTAATTTATCAATTGTCAATTGTCAATTGTCAATTGTCAATTGTCAATTGTCAATTGTCAATTTGTCAATTTGTCAATTGTCAATTTGACAATTGTCAATTTGTCAATTTGTCAATTGTCAATTGTCAATTGTCAATTTGTCAATTGTCAATTTGTCAATTGTCAATTGTCAATTTGTCAATTGTCAATTTGTCAATTGTCAATTTGTCAATTGTCAATTTGTCAATTTGTCAATTTGTCAATTTGTCAATTGTCAATTTGTCAATTGTCAATTTGTCAATTGTCAATTTGTCAATTGTCAATTTGTCAATTGTCAATTTGTCAATTGTCAATTTGTCAATTTGTCAATTGTCAATTTGTCAATTGTCAATTTGTCAATTGTCAATTTGTCAATTGTCAATTTGTCAATTGTCAATTGTCAATTTGTCAATTGTCAATTTGTCAATTTGTCAATTGTCAATTTGTCAATTGTCAATTGTCAATTGTCAATTGTCAATTGTCAATTGTCAATTTGTCAATTGTCAATTTGTCAATTGTCAATTGTCAATTTGTCAATTGTCAATTTGTCAATTGTCAATTTGTCAATTGTCAATTTGTCAATTGTCAATTTGTCAATTGTCAATTTGTCAATTGTCAATTTGTCAATTGTCAATTTGTCAATTGTCAATTTGTCAATTGTCAATTTGTCAATTGTCAATTTGTCAATTGTCAATTTGTCAATTGTCAATTTGTCAATTGTCAATTTGTCAATTGTCAATTTGTCATTGTCAATTTGTCAATTGTCAATTTGTCAATTGTCAATTTGTCAATTGTCAATTTGTCAATTGTCAATTTGTCAATTGTCAATTTGTCAATTGTCAATTTGTCAATTGTCAATTGTCAATTTGTCAATTGTCAATTTGTCAATTGTCAATTTGTCAATTGTCAATTTGTCAATTGTCAATTTGTCAATTGTCAATTTGTCAATTGTCAATTTGTCAATTGTCAATTTGTCAATTGTCAATTTGTCAATTGTCAATTTGTCAATTGTCAATTTGTCAATTGTCAATTGTCAATTGTCAATTGTCAATTGTCAATTGTCAATTTGTCAATTGTCAATTTGTCAATTGTCAATTTGTCAATTGTCAATTTGTCAATTTGTCAATTGTCAATTGTCAATTGTCAATTGTCAATTTGTCAATTTGTCAATTGTCAATTTGTCAATTTGTCAATTGTCAATTTGTCAATTGTCAATTTGTCAATTTGTCAATTGTCAATTTGTCAATTGTCAATTTGTCAATTGTCAATTGTCAATTTGTCAATTGTCAATTTGTCAATTGTCAATTTGTCAATTGTCAATTTGTCAATTTGTCAATTTGTCAATTGTCAATTTGTCAATTGTCAATTTGTCAATTGTCAATTTGTCAATTGTCAATTTGTCAATTGTCAATTTGTCAATTGTCAATTTGTCAATTGTCAATTGGTCAATTTGTCAACTGTCAATTCGTCAATTGTGAATTTGTCAATTATTAATTTGTCAATTATTAATTTATCAATTGTCAATTGTCAATTGTCAATTGTCAATTGTCAATTGTCAATTGTCAATTGTCAATTGTCAATTGTCAATTTGTCAATTTGTCAATTGTCAATTTGTCAATTGTCAATTTGTCAATTTGTCAATTGTCAATTGTCAATTGTCAATTTGTCAATTGTCAATTTGTCAATTGTCAATTTGTCAATTGTCAATTTGTCAATTGTCAATTTGTCAATTGTCAATTTGTCAATTTGTCAATTTGTCAATTTGTCAATTTGTCAATTGTCAATTGTCAATTTGTCAATTGTCAATTGTCAATTGTCAATTGTCAATTTGTCAATTGTCAATTTGTCAATTGTCAATTTGTCAATTGTCAATTTGTCAATTGTCAATTTGTCAATTGTCAATTGTCAATTGTCAATTTGTCAATTGTCAATTTGTCAATTGTCAATTTGTCAATTGTCAATTTGTCAATTGTCAATTGTCAATTTGTCAATTGTCAATTTGTCAATTGTCAATTTGTCAATTGTCAATTTGTCAATTGTCAATTTGTCAATTGTCAATTTGTCAATTGTCAATTTGTCAATTGTCAATTTGTCAATTTGTCAATTTGTCAATTGTCAATTTGTCAATTGTCAATTTGTCAATTGTCAATTGTCAATTTGTCAATTGTCAATTTGTCAATTGTCAATTTGTCAATTGTCAATTTGTCAATTGTCAATTTGTCAATTGTCAATTTGTCAATTGTCAATTGGTCAATTGGTCAATTGTCAATTGTCAATTGTCAATTGTCAATTTGTAATTTGTCAATTATTAATTGTCAATTGTCAATTGTCAATTGTCAATTGTCAATTGTCAATTGTCAATTGTCAATTTGTCAATTGTCAATTGTCAATTTGTCAATTTGTCAATTGTCAATTTGTCAATTGTCAATTTGTCAATTGTCAATTTGTCAATTGTCAATTTGTCAATTGTCAATTTGTCAATTGTCAATTGTCAATTGTCAATTGTCAATTTGTCAATTGTCAATTTGTCAATTGTCAATTTGTCAATTGTCAATTGTCAATTGTCAATTTGTCAATTGTCAATTGTCAATTGTCAATTTGTCAATTGTCAATTTGTCAATTGTCAATTTGTCAATTGTCAATTTGTCAATTGTCAATTTGTCAATTGTCAATTGTCAATTTGTCAATTGTCAATGTTGTCAATTGTCAATTTGTCAATTGTCAATTTGTCAATTGTCAATTTGTCAATTGTCAATTTGTCAATTGTCAATTGTCAATTGTCAATTTGTCAATTGTCAATTTGTCAATTGTCAATTTTGTCAATTGTCAATTTGTCAATTGTCAATTTGTCAATTGTCAATTGTCAATTGTCAATTGTCAATGTAATTTGTCAATTTGTCAATTTGTTCAATGTCAATTGTCACTTGTCAATTGTCAATTGTCAATTTGTCAATTGTCAATTTGTCAATTGTCAATTGTCAATGTCAATTTGTCAATGTCAATGGTCAATTTGTCAACTGTCAATCGTCAATTGAATTTGTCAATTATTCAATTTTGTCAATTATCAATTTCATGTCAATGTCAATTGTCAATTGTCAATATTGTCAATTGTCAATTTGTCAATTGTCAATTGTCAATTGTCAATTGTCAATTTGTCAATTGTCAATTTGTCAAATTTGTCAATTGTCAATTGTCAATTGTCAATTTGTCAATTGTCAATTTGTCAATTGTCAATTGTCAATTTGTCAATTTGTCAATTTGTCAATTGTCAATTTGTCAATTTGTCAATTTGTCAATTGTCAATTTGTCAATTGTCAATTTGTCAATGTCAATTGTCAATTGTCAATTGTCAATTGTCAATTGTCAATTTGTCAATTGTCAATTTGTCAATTGTCAATTTGTCAATTGTCAATTTGTCAATTGTCAATTGTCAATTGTCAATTGTCAATTTGTCAATTGTCAATTTGTCAATTGTCAATTTGTCAATTGTCAATTTGTCAATTGTCAATTTGTCAATTGTCAATTTGTCAATTGTCAATTTGTCAATTGTCAATTTGTCAATTGTCAATTTGTCAATTGTCAATTTGTCAATTGTCAATTGTCAATTGTCAATGTCAATTGTCAATTTGTCAATTGTCAATTTGTCAATTGTCAATTTGTCAATTGTCAATTGTCCAATTGTCAATTTGTCAATTGTCAATTTGTCAATGTCAATTTGTCAATTGTCAATTTGTCAATTGTCAATTGTCAATTTGTCAATTGTCAATTGTCAATTGTCAATTGTCAATTTGTCAATTGTCAATTTGTCAATTGTCAATTTGTCAATTGTCAATTTGTCAATTGTCAATTTGTCAATTTGTCAATTGTCAATTTGTCAATTGTCAATTTGTCAATTGTCAATTTGTCAATTGTCAATTTGTCAATTGTCAATTTGTCAATTTGTCAATTTGTCAATTGTCAATTTGTCAATTGTCAATTTGTCAATTGTCAATTTGTCAATTGTCAATTTGTCAATTGTCAATTTGTCAATTGTCAATTGTCAATTGTCAATTGTCAATTGTCAATTGTCAATTGTCAATTTGTCAATTGTCAATTTGTCAATTGTCAATTTGTCAATTGTCAATTTGTCAATTGTCAATTTGTCAATTGTCAATTTGTCAATTGTCAATTTGTCAATTGTCAATTTGTCAATTGTCAATTTGTCAATTGTCAATTTGTCAATTTGTCAATTGTCAATTTGTCAATTGTCAATTGTCAATTGTCAATTTGTCAATTGTCAATTTGTCAATTGTCAATTTGTCAATTGTCAATTTGTCAATTGTCAATTTGTCAATTGTCAATTTGTCAATTGTCAATTGTCAATTGTCAATTGTCAATTTGTCAATTGTCAATTTGTCAATTGTCAATTTGTCAATTGTCAATTTGTCAATTGTCAATTTGTCAATTGTCAATTTGTCAATTTGTCAATTTGTCAATTGTCAATTTGTCAATTGTCAATTTGTCAATTGTCAATTTGTCAATTGTCAATTTGTCAATTGTCAATTTGTCAATTGTCAATTTGTCAATTGTCAATTGTCAATTGTCAATTTGTCAATTGTCAATTTGTTAATTTGTCAATTGTCAATTGTCAATGTCAATTGTCAATTGTCAATTGTCAATTTGTCAATTGTCAATTGTCAATTGTCAATTGTCAATTTGTCAATTGTCAATTGTCAATTGTCAATTGTCAATTTGTCAATTGTCAATTTGTCAATTGTCAATTGTCAATTGTCAATTGTCAATTTGTCAATTGTCAATTTGTCAATTGTCAATTGTCAATTGTCAATTTGTCAATTGTCAATTTGTCAATTGTCAATTGGTCAATTGTCAATTTGTCAATTGTCAATTTGTCAATTGTCAATTTGTCAATTGTCAATTTGTCAATTTGTCAATTGTCAATTTGTCAATTGTCAATTTGTCAATTGTCAATTTGTCAATTTGTCAATTGTCAATTTGTCAATTGTCAATTTGTCAATTGTCAATTTGTCAATTGTCAATTTGTCAATTGTCAATTTGTCAATTGTCAATTTGTCAATTGTCAATTTGTCAATTGTCAATTTGTCAATTGTCAATTTGTCAATTGTCAATTTGTCAATTGTCAATTTGTCAATTGTCAATTTGTCAATTGTCAATTTGTCAATTGTCAATTTGTCAATTGTCAATTTGTCAATTGTCAATTTGTCAATTGTCAATTTGTCAATTGTCAATTTGTCAATTGTCAATTGTCAATTGTCAATTTGTCAATTGTCAATTTGTCAATTGTCAATTTGTCAATTGTCAATTTGTCAATTGTCAATTTGTCAATTGTCAATTTGTCAATTGTCAATTTGTCAATTGTCAATTTGTCAATTGTCAATTGTCAATTTGTCAATTGTCAATTTGTCAATTGTCAATTTGTCAATTGTCAATTTGTCAATTGTCAATTTGTCAATTGTCAATTTGTCAATTGTCAATTGTCAATTTGTCAATTGTCAATTTGTCAATTGTCAATTTGTCAATTGTCAATTTGTCAATTGTCAATTTGTCAATTGTCAATTGTCAATTGTCAATTTGTCAATTGTCAATTGTCAATTGTCAATTTGTCAATTTGTCAATTGTCAATTTGTCAATTTGTCAATTGTCCAATTTGTCAATTGTCAATTTGTCAAATTGTCAATTTGTCAATTGTCAATTTGTCAATTGTCAATTTGTCAATTGTCAATTTGTCAATTTGTCAATTTGTCAATTGTCAATTTGTCAATTGTCAATTTGTCAATTGTCAATTTGTCAATTGTCAATTTGTCAATTGTCAATTTGTCAATTGTCAATTTGTCAATTTGTCAATTTGTCAATTGTCAATTGTCAATTGTCAATTGTCAATTGTCAATTTGTCAATTGTCAATTTGTCAATTGTCAATTTGTCAATTGTCAATTTGTCAATTGTCAATTTGTCAATTGTCAATTTGTCAATTGTCAATTTGTCAATTGTCAATTGTCAATTGTCAATTTGTCAATTGTCAATTTGTCAATTGTCAATTTGTCAATTTGTCAATTTGTCAATTGTCAATTGTCAATTTGTCAATTGTCAATTTGTCAATTGTCAATTTGTTCAATTGTCAATTTGATCAATTGTCAATTTGTCAATTGTCAATTTGTCAATTGTCAATTTGTCAATTGTCATTTGTCAATTTGTCAATTTGTCAATTGTCAATTTGTCAATTGTCAATTTGTCAATTGTCAATTTGTCAATTGTCAATTTGTCAATTGTCAATTGTCAATTTGTCAATTGTCAATTTGTCAATTGTCAATTTGTCAATTGTCAATTTGTCAATTGTCAATTTGTCAATTGTCAATTTGTCAATTTTGTCAATTGTCAATTTGTCAATTGTCAATTTGTCAATTGTCAATTTGTCAATTGTCAATTGTCAATTTTGTCAATTGTCAATTTGTCAATTGTCAATTTGTCAATTGTCAATTTGTCAATTGTCAATTTGTCAATTGTCAATTTGTCAATTGTCCATTTAGTCAATTGTCAATTTGTCAATGTCAATTGGTCAATTGTCAATTTGTCAATTGTCAATTTGTCAATTGTCAATTTGTCAATTGTCATTGTCAATTGTCAATTTGTCAATTGTCAATTGTCAATTTGTCAATTGTCAATTTGTTCAATTGTCAATTGTCAATTGTCAATTGTCAATTGTCAATTGTCAATTGTCAATTGTCAATTTGTCAATTGTCAATTTGTCAATTGTCAATTTGTCAATTGTCAATTTGTCAATTGTCAATTTGTCAATTGTCAATTTGTCAATTGTCAATTTGTCAATTGTCAATTTGTCAATTGTCAATTGTCAATTGTCAATTTGTCAATTGTCAATTGTCAATTGTCAATTTGTCAATTGTCAATTTGTCAATTTTCAATTTGTCAATTGTCAATTGTCAATTTGTCAATTGTCAATTGTCAATTGTCAATTTGTCAATTGTCAATTTGTCAATTGTCAATTGTCATTGTCAATTTGTCAATTGTCAATTTGTCAATTGTCAATTGTCAATTGTCAATTTGTCAATTGTCAATTTGTCAATTGTCAATTTGTCAATTGTCAATTTGTCAATTGTCAATTTGTCAATTGTCAATTTGTCAATTGTCAATTTGTCAATTGTCAATTGTCAATTGTCAATTTGTCAATTGTCAATTGTCAATTTGTCAATTTGTCAATTGTCAATTTGTCAATTGTCAATTTGTCAATTGTCAATTTGTCAATTGTCAATTTGTCAATTGTCAATTTGTCAATTGTCAATTTGTCAATTGTCAATTTGTCAATTGTCAATTGTCAATTTGTCAATTGTCAATTTGTCAATTGTCAATTTGTCAATTGTCAATTTGTCAATTGTCAATTTGTCAATTGTCAATTTGTCAATTGTCAATTGTCAATTGTCAATTGTCAATTTGTCAATTGTCAATTGTCAATTGTCAATTTGTCAATTGTCAATTGTCAATTTGTCAATTGTCAATTGTCAATTGTCAATTGTCAATTGTCAATTGTCAATTTGTCAATTGTCAATTGTCAATTTGTCAATTGTCAATTTGTCAATTGTCAATTGTCAATTGTCAATTGTCAATTTGTCAATTGTCAATTTGTCAATTGTCAATTTGTCAATTGTCAATTTGTCAATTGTCAATTGTCAATTGTCAATTGTCAATTGTCAATTTGTCAATTGTCAATTTGTCAATTGTCAATTTGTCAATTGTCAATTTGTCAATTTGTCAATTTGTCAATTTGTCAATTTGTCAATTTGTCAATTTGTCAATTGTCAATTTGTCAATTGTCAATTTGTCAATTGTCAATTTGTCAATTGTCAATTTGTCAATTGTCAATTGTCAATTTGTCAATTGTCAATTTGTCAATTGTCAATTTGTCAATTGTCAATTTGTCAATTGTCAATTTGTCAATTGTCAATTTGTCAATTGTCAATTTGTCAATTGTCAATTTGTCAATTGTCAATTTGTCAATTGTCAATTTGTCAATTTGTCAATTGTCAATTGTCAATTTGTCAATTGTCAATTTGTCAATTGTCAATTTGTCAATTGTCAATTTGTCAATTGTCAATTTGTCAATTGTCAATTTGTCAATTGTCAATTTGTCAATTGTCAATTTGTCAATTGTCAATTTGTCAATTGTCAATTGTCAATTGTCAATTTGTCAATTGTCAATTTGTCAATTGTCAATTTGTCAATTGTCAATTGTCAATTTGTCAATTGTCAATTGTCAATTGTCAATTTGTCAATTGTCAATTTGTCAATTATTAATTTGTCAATTTGTCAATTGTCAATTGTCAATTGTCAATTTGTCAATTGTCAATTTGTCAATTGTCAATTTGTCAATTTGTCAATTGTCAATTGTCAATTGTCAATTTGTCAATTGTCAATTTGTCAATTGTCAATTTGTCAATTGTCAATTTGTCAATTGTCAATTTGTCAATTGTCAATTTGTCAATTGTCAATTTGTCAATTTGTCAATTGTCAATTTGTCAATTGTCAATTTGTCAATTGTCAATTTGTCAATTGTCAATTTGTCAATTGTCAATTTGTCAATTGTCAATTGTCAATTGTCAATTGTCAATTTGTCAATTGTCAATTTGTCAATTGTCAATTTGTCAATTGTCAATTGTCAATTTGTCAATTGTCAATTTGTCAATTGTCAATTTGTCAATTTGTCAATTGTCAATTGTCAATTGTCAATTTGTCAATTGTCAATTTGTCAATTGTCAATTTGTCAATTTGTCAATTGTCAATTTGTCAATTGTCAATTGTCAATTTGTCAATTGTCAATTGTCAATTGTCAATTGTCAATTGTCAATTGTCAATTGTCAATTTGTCAATTTGTCAATTTGTCAATTGTCAATTCTTGTCAATTGTCAATTGTCAATTGTCAATTTGTCAATTGTCAATTTTGTCAATTGTCAATTTGTCAATTGTCAATTTGTCAATTTGTCAATTTGTCAATTGTCAATTTGTCAATTGTCAATTGTCAATTTGTCAATTTGTCAATTGTCAATTTGTCAATGTCAATTTGTCAATTGTTCAATTTGTCAATTGTCAATTATCAATTTGTCAATTGTCAATTGTCAATTGTCAATTTGTCAATTGTCAATTTGTCAATTGTCAATTGTCAATTGTCCAATTTGTCAATTGTCAATTTGTCAATTGTCAATTTGTCAATTGTCAATTGTCAATTGTCAATTTGTCAATTGTCAATTTGTCAATTGTCAATTTGTCAATTGTCAATTTGTCAATTGTCAATTTGTCAATTGTCAATTTGTCAATTGTCAATTTTGTCAATTGTCAATTTGTCAATTGTCAATTTGTCAATTGTCAATTTGTCAATTGTCAATTTGTCAATTGTCAATTTGTCAATTGTCAATTTGTCAATTGTCAATTGTCAATTGTCAATTTGTCAATTTGTCAATTGTCAATTTGTCAATTGTCAATTTGTCAATTGTCAATTTGTCAATTGTCAATTGTCAATTTGTCAATTGTCAATTTGTCAATTGTCAATTTGTCAATTGTCAATTTGTCAATTGTCAATTTGTCAATTGTCAATTTGTCAATTGTCAATTTGTCAATTGTCAATTTGTCAATTGTCAATTTGTCAATTGTCAATTTGTCAATGTCAATTGTCAATTTGTCAATTGTCAATTTGTCAATTGTCAATTTGTCAATTGTCAATTTGTCAATTGTCAATTTGTCAATTGTCAATTTGTCAATTGTCAATTTGTCAATTGTCAATTTGTCAATTGTCAATTTGTCAATTGTCAATTTGTCAATTGTCAATTTGTCAATTGTCAATTTGTCAATTGTCAATTTGTCAATTGTCAATTTGTCAATTGTCAATTTGTCAATTTGTCAATTGTCAATTTGTCAATTGTCAATTGTCAATTGTCAATTTGTCAATTGTCAATTGTCAATTGTCAATTTGTCAATTGTCAATTGTCAATTGTCAATTTGTCAATTGTCAATTTGTCAATTGTCAATTGTCAATTGTCAATTGTCAATTGTCAATTGTCAATTTGTCAATTGTCAATGTAATTGTCAATTGTCAATTTGTCAATTGTCAATTTGTCAATTGTCAATTTGTCAATTGTCAATTTGTCAATTGTCAATTTGTCAATTGTCAATTTGTCAATTGTCAATTTGTCAATTGTCAATTTGTCAATTGTCAATTGTCAATTGTCAATTTGTCAATTGTCAATTTGTCAATTGTCAATTGTCAATTGTCAATTGTCAATTTGTCAATTGTCAATTGTCAATTTGTCAATTGTCAATTTGTCAATTGTCAATTTGTCAATTGTCAATTTGTCAATTGTCAATTTGTCAATTGTCAATTTGTCAATTGTCAATTTGTCAATTGTCAATTTGTCAATTGTCAATTTGTCAATTGTCAATTGTCAATTGTCAATTTGTCAATTGTCAATTTGTCAATTGTCAATTTGTCAATTGTCAATTTGTCAATTGTCAATTTGTCAATTGTCAATTTGTCAATTGTCAATTTGTCAATTGTCAATTTGTCAATTGTCAATTTGTCAATTGTCAATTTGTCAATTGTCAATTTGTCAATTCTGTCAATTGTCAATTGTCAATTGTCAATGTCAATGTCCATTTGTTCAATTGTCAGATTTGTCAATTGTCAATTATGTCAATTGTCAATTGTCAATTGTCAATTTGTCAATTGTCAATTTCGTCACTTGTCAATTTGTCAATTGTCAATTTGTCAATTTGTCAATTTGTCAATTGTCAATTTGTTCAATTGTCAATTTGTCAATTGTCAATTTGTCAATTGTCAATTTGTCAATTGTCAATTTGTCAATTGTCAATTTGTCAATTGTCAATTTGTCAATTGTCAATTTTGTCAATTGTCAATTTGTCAATGTCAATTTGTCAATGTCAATTTGTCAATTGTCAATTTGTCAATTGTCAATTGTCAATTTGTCAATTTGTCAATTGTCAATTTTGTCAATTGTCAATTTGTCAATTGTCAATTTGTCAATTGTTCAATTTGTCAATTGTCAATTTGTCAATTGTCAATTTGTCAATTGTCAATTTGTCAATTGTCAATTTGTCAATTGTCAATTTGTCAATTGTCAATTTGTCAATTGTCAATTTGTCAATTGTCAATTTGCCAATTGTCAATTGCCAATTGTCAATTGTCAATTGTCAATTGTCAATTTGTCAATTATGTCAATTGTCAATTGGTCAATTGTCAATTGTCAATTGTCAATTGTCAATTGTCAATTGTCAATTTGTCAATTTGTCAATCTGTCAATTGTCAATGTGTCAATTGTCAATTTGTCAATTGTCAATTTGTCAATTGTCAGTTTGTCAATTGTCAATTTTTCAATTGTGAATTGTCAATTGTCAATTGTCAATTGTCAATTTGTCAATTGTCAATTTGTCAATTGTCAATTGTCAATTGTCAATTTGTCAATTGTCAATTTGTCAATTGTCAATTTGTCAATTGTCAATTTGTCAATTGTCAATTTGTCAATTGTCAATTTGTCAATTTGTCAATTTGTCAATTGTCAATTTGTCAATTGTCAATTTGTCAATTGTCAATTTTGTCAATTGTCAATTTGTCAATTGTCAATTTGTCAATTGTCAATTTGTCAATTGTCAATTTGTCAATTGTCAATTTGTCAATTGTCAATTTGTCAATTGTCAATTTGTCAATTGTCAATTTGTCAATTGTCAATTTGTCAATTGTCAATTTGTCAATTGTCAATTTGTCAATTGTCAATTTGTCAATTGTCAATTTGTCAATTGTCAATTTGTCAATTGTCAATTTGTCAATTGTCAATTTGTCAATTGTCAATTTGTCAATTGTCAATTTGTCAATTGTCAATTTGTCAATTGTCAATTTGTCAATTGTCAATTTGTCAATTGTCAATTTGTCAATTGTCAATTTGTCAATTGTCAATTTGTCAATTGTCAATTTGTCAATTGTCAATTTGTCAATTGTCAATTTGTCAATTGTCAATTTGTCAATTGTCAATTTGTCAATTGTCAATTTGTCAATTGTCAATTTGTCAATTGTCAATTTGTCAATTGTCAATTTGTCAATTGTCAATTTGTCAATTGTCAATTTGTCAATTGTCAATTTGTCAATTGTCAATTTGTCAATTGTCAATTTGTCAATTGTCAATTTGTCAATTGTCAATTTGTCAATTGTCAATTTGTCAATTGTCAATTTGTCAATTGTCAATTTGTCAATTGTCAATTTGTCAATTGTCAATTTGTCAATTGTCAATTGTCAATTGTCAATTTGTCTATTGTCAATTGTCAATTTGTCAATTGTCAATTTGTCAATTGTCAATTTGTCAATTGTCAATTTGTCAATTGTCAATTTGTCAATTGTCAATTTGTCAATTGTCAATTTGTCAATTGTCAATTTGTCAATTGTCAATTTGTCAATTGTCAATTTGTCAATTGTCAATTTGTCAATTGTCAATTTGTCAATTGTCAATTTGTCAATTGTCAATTTGTCAATTGTCAATTTGTCAATTGTCAATTGTCAATTTGTCAATTGTCAATTTGTCAATTGTCAATGTATTGTCAATTTGTCAATTGTCAATTTGTCAATTGTCAATTTGTCAATTGTCAATTTGTCAATTGTCAATTTGTCAATTGTCAATTTGTCAATTGTCAATTTGTCAATTGTCAATTTGTCAATTGTCAATTTGTCAATTGTCAATTTGTCAATTGTCAATTTGTCAATTGTCAATTTGTCAATTGTCAATTTGTCAATTGTCAATTTGTCAATTGTCAATTTGTCAATTGTCAATTTGTCAATTGTCAATTTGTCAATTGTCAATTTGTCAATTGTCAATTTGTCAATTGTCAATTTGTCAATTGTCAATTTGTCAATTGTCAATTTGTCAATTGTCAATTTGTCAATTGTCAATTTGTCAATTGTCAATTTGTCAATTGTCAATTTGTCAATTGTCAATTTGTCAATTGTCAATTTGTCAATTGTCAATTGTCAATTGTCAATTTGTCAATTGTCAATTTGTCAATTGTCAATTTGTCAATTGTCAATTTGTCAATTGTCAATTTGTCAATTGTCAATTTGTCAATTGTCAATTTGTCAATTGTCAATTTGTCAATTGTCAATTTGTCAATTGTCAATTTGTCAATTGTCAATTTGTCAATTGTCAATTTGTCAATTGTCAATTTGTCAATTGTCAATTTGTCAATTGTCAATTTGTCAATTGTCAATTTGTCAATTGTCAATTTGTCAATTGTCAATTTGTCAATTGTCAATTTGTCAATTGTCAATTGTCAATTGTCAATTGTCAATTTGTCAATTGTCAATTTGTCAATTGTCAATTTGTCAATTGTCAATTGTCAATTTGTCAATTGTCAATTTGTCAATTGTCAATTTGTCAATTGTCAATTTGTCAATTGTCAATTTGTCAATTGTCAATTTGTCAATTGTCAATTTGTCAATTGTCAATTTGTCAATTGTCAATTTGTCAATTGTCAATTTGTCAATTGTCAATTTGTCAATTGTCAATTGTCAATTGTCAATTGTCAATTGTCAATTGTCAATTGTCAATTGTCAATTGTCAATTGTCAATTGTCAATTGTCAATTGTCAATTGTCAATTGTCAATTTGTCAATTGTCAATTTGTCAATTGTCAATTTGTCAATTGTCAATTTGTCAATTGTCAATTTGTCAATTGTCAATTTGTCAATTGTCAATTTGTCAATTGTCAATTTGTCAATTGTCAATTTGTCAATTGTCAATTTGTCAATTGTCAATTTGTCAATTGTCAATTTGTCAATTGTCAATTTGTCAATTGTCAATTTGTCAATTGTCAATTTGTCAATTGTCAATTTGTCAATTGTCAATTTGTCAATTTGTCAATTGTCAATTTGTCAATTGTCAATTTGTCAATTGTCAATTTGTCAATTGTCAATTTGTCAATTGTCAATTTGTCAATTGTCAATTTGTCAATTGTCAATTTGTCAATTGTCAATTTGTCAATTGTCAATTTGTCAATTGTCAATTTGTCAATTGTCAATTTGTCAATTGTCAATTTGTCAATTGTCAATTTGTCAATTGTCAATTTGTCAATTGTCAATTTGTCAATTGTCAATTTGTCAATTGTCAATTTGTCAATTGTCAATTTGTCAATTGTCAATTTGTCAATTGTCAATTTGTCAATTGTCAATTTGTCAATTGTCAATTGTCAATTTGTCAATTGTCAATTTGTCAATTGTCAATTTGTCAATTGTCAATTTGTCAATTGTCAATTTGTCAATTGTCAATTTGTCAATTGTCAATTTGTCAATTGTCAATTTGTCAATTGTCAATTTGTCAATTGTCAATTTGTCAATTGTCAATTTGTCAATTGTCAATTTGTCAATTGTCAATTTGTCAATTGTCAATTTGTCAATTGTCAATTGTCAATTGTCAATTGTCAATTTGTCAATTGTCAATTTGTCAATTGTCAATTTGTCAATTGTCAATTTGTCAATTGTCAATTTGTCAATTGTCAATTTGTCAATTGTCAATTTGTCAATTGTCAATTTGTCAATTGTCAATTTGTCAATTGTCAATTTGTCAATTGTCAATTTGTCAATTGTCAATTTGTCAATTGTCAATTTGTCAATTGTCAATTTGTCAATTGTCAATTTGTCAATTGTCAATTTGTCAATTGTCAATTTGTCAATTGTCAATTTGTCAATTGTCAATTTGTCAATTGTCAATTTGTCAATTGTCAATTTGTCAATTGTCAATTTGTCAATTGTCAATTTGTCAATTGTCAATTTGTCAATTGTCAATTTGTCAATTGTCAATTTGTCAATTGTCAATTTGTCAATTGTCAATTTGTCAATTGTCAATTTGTCAATTGTCAATTTGTCAATTGTCAATTGTCAATTTGTCAATTGTCAATTGTCAATTGTCAATTTGTCAATTGTCAATTTGTCAATTGTCAATTGTCAATTGTCAATTTGTCAATTGTCAATTTGTCAATTGTCAATTGTCAATTGTCAATTGTCAATTGTCAATTGTCAATTTGTCAATTGTCAATTTGTCAATTGTCAATTTGTCAATTGTCAATTTGTCAATTGTCAATTTGTCAATTGTCAATTTGTCAATTGTCAATTTGTCAATTGTCAATTTGTCAATTGTCAATTTGTCAATTGTCAATTTGTCAATTGTCAATTTGTCAATTGTCAATTTGTCAATTGTCAATTGTCAATTTGTCAATTGTCAATTTGTCAATTGTCAATTTGTCAATTGTCAATTTGTCAATTGTCAATTTGTCAATTGTCAATTTGTCAATTGTCAATTTGTCAATTGTCAATTTGTCAATTGTCAATTTGTCAATTGTCAATTTGTCAATTGTCAATTTGTCAATTGTCAATTTGTCAATTGTCAATTTGTCAATTGTCAATTTGTCAATTGTCAATTTGTCAATTGTCAATTTGTCAATTGTCAATTTGTCAATTGTCAATTTGTCAATTGTCAATTTGTCAATTGTCAATTTGTCAATTGTCAATTTGTCAATTGTCAATTTGTCAATTGTCAATTTGTCAATTGTCAATTTGTCAATTGTCAATTTGTCAATTGTCAATTTGTCAATTGTCAATTTGTCAATTGTCAATTTGTCAATTGTCAATTTGTCAATTGTCAATTTGTCAATTGTCAATTTGTCAATTGTCAATTTGTCAATTGTCAATTTGTCAATTGTCAATTTGTCAATTGTCAATTTGTCAATTGTCAATTTGTCAATTGTCAATTTGTCAATTGTCAATTTGTCAATTGTCAATTTGTCAATTGTCAATTTGTCAATTGTCAATTTGTCAATTGTCAATTTGTCAATTGTCAATTTGTCAATTGTCAATTTGTCAATTGTCAATTTGTCAATTGTCAATTTGTCAATTGTCAATTTGTCAATTGTCAATTTGTCAATTGTCAATTTGTCAATTGTCAATTTCAATTTGTCAATTGTCAATTTGTCAATTGTCAATTTGTCAATTGTCAATTTGTCAATTGTCAATTTGTCAATTGTCAATTTGTCAATTGTCAATTTGTCAATTGTCAATTTGTCAATTGTCAATTTGTCAATTGTCAATTTGTCAATTGTCAATTTGTCAATTGTCAATTTGTCAATTGTCAATTTGTCAATTGTCAATTTGTCAATTGTCAATTGTCAATTTGTCAATTGTCAATTTGTCAATTGTCAATTTGTCAATTGTCAATTTGTCAATTGTCAATTTGTCAATTGTCAATTTGTCAATTGTCAATTTGTCAATTGTCAATTTGTCAATTGTCAATTTGTCAATTGTCAATTTGTCAATTGTCAATTTGTCAATTGTCAATTTGTCAATTGTCAATTTGTCAATTGTCAATTTGTCAATTGTCAATTTGTCAATTGTCAATTTGTCAATTGTCAATTTGTCAATTGTCAATTTGTCAATTGTCAATTTGTCAATTGTCAATTTGTCAATTGTCAATTTGTCAATTGTCAATTTGTCAATTGTCAATTTGTCAATTTGTCAATTGTCAATTTGTCAATTGTCAATTTGTCAATTGTCAATTTGTCAATTGTCAATTTGTCAATTGTCAATTTGTCAATTGTCAATTTGTCAATTGTCAATTTGTCAATTGTCAATTTGTCAATTGTCAATTTGTCAATTGTCAATTTGTCAATTGTCAATTTGTCAATTGTCAATTTGTCAATTGTCAATTTGTCAATTGTCAATTTGTCAATTGTCAATTTGTCAATTGTCAATTTGTCAATTGTCAATTTGTCAATTGTCAATTTGTCAATTGTCAATTTGTCAATTGTCAATTTGTCAATTGTCAATTTGTCAATTGTCAATTTGTCAATTGTCAATTTGTCAATTGTCAATTTGTCAATTGTCAATTTGTCAATTGTCAATTTGTCAATTGTCAATTTGTCAATTGTCAATTTGTCAATTGTCAATTTGTCAATTGTCAATTTGTCAATTGTCAATTTGTCAATTGTCAATTTGTCAATTGTCAATTTGTCAATTGTCAATTTGTCAATTGTCAATTTGTCAATTGTCAATTTGTCGATTGTCAATTTGTCAATTGTCAATTTGTCAATTGTCAATTTGTCAAGTGTCAATTTGTCAATTGTCAATTTGTCAATTGTCAATTTGTCAATTGTCAATTTGTCAATTGTCAATTTGTCAATTGTCAATTTGTCAATTGTCAATTTGTCAATTGTCAATTTGTCAATTGTCAATTTGTCAATTGTCAATTTGTCAATTGTCAATTGTCAATTGTCAATTTGTCAATTGTCAATTTGTCAATTGTCAATTTGTCAATTGTCAATTTGTCAATTGTCAATTTGTCAACTGTCAATTTGTCAATTGTCAATTGTCAATTGTCAATTTGTCAATTGTCAATTGTCAATTGTCAATTGTCAATTGTCAATTGTCAATTGTCAATTGTCAATTGTCAATTGTCAATTGTCAATTGTCAATTTGTCAATTGTCAATTTGTCAATTTGTCAATTGTCAATTGTCAATTGTCAATTTGTCAATTGTCAATTGTCAATTGTCAATTTGTCAATTGTCAATTTGTCAATTGTCAATTTGTCAATTGTCAATTGTCAATTGTCAATTTGTCAATTGTCAATTGTCAATTGTCAATTTGTCAATTGTCAATTTGTCAATTGTCAATTTGTCAATGTCAATTTGTCAATTGTCAATTTGTCAATTTGTCAATTGTCAATTTGTCAATTGTCAATTTGTCAATTGTCAATTTGTCAATTGTCAATTTGTCAATTGTCAATTTGTCAATTGTCAATTTGTCAATTGTCAATTTGTCAATTGTCAATTTGTCAATTGTCAATTTGTCAATTGTCAATTTGTCAATTGTCAATTTGTCAATTGTCAATTTGTCAATTGTCAATTTGTCAATTGTCAATTGTCAATTGTCAATTTGTCAATTGTCAATTTGTCAATTGTCAATTTGTCAATTGTCAATTTGTCAATTGTCAATTTGTCAATTGTCAATTTGTCAATTGTCAATTTGTCAATTGTCAATTTGTCAATTGTCAATTTGTCAATTGTCAATTTGTCAATTGTCAATTTGTCAATTGTCAATTTGTCAATTGTCAATTTGTCAATTGTCAATTTGTCAATTGTCAATTTGTCAATTGTCAATTTGTCAATTGTCAATTTGTCAATTGTCAATTTGTCAATTGTCAATTTGTCAATTGTCAATTGTCAATTTGTCAATTGTCAATTTGTCAATTGTCAATTTGTCAATTGTCAATTTGTCAATTGTCAATTTGTCAATTGTCAATTTGTCAATTGTCAATTTGTCAATTGTCAATTTGTCAATTGTCAATTTGTCAATTGTCAATTTGTCAATTGTCAATTTGTCAATTGTCAATTTGTCAATTGTCAATTTGTCAATTGTCAATTTGTCAATTGTCAATTTGTCAATTGTCAATTTGTCAATTGTCAATTTGTCAATTGTCAATTTGTCAATTGTCAATTTGTCAATTGTCAATTTGTCAATTGTCAATTTGTCAATTGTCAATTTGTCAATTGTCAATTTGTCAATTGTCAATTTGTCAATTGTCAATTTGTCAATTGTCAATTTGTCAATTGTCAATTTGTCAATTGTCAATTTGTCAATTGTCAATTTGTCAATTGTCAATTTGTCAATTGTCAATTTGTCAATTGTCAATTTGTCAATTGTCAATTTGTCAATTGTCAATTTGTCAATTGTCAATTTGTCAATTGTCAATTTGTCAATTGTCAATTTGTCAATTGTCAATTTGTCAATTGTCAATTTGTCAATTGTCAATTTGTCAATTGTCAATTTGTCAATTGTCAATTTGTCAATTGTCAATTTGTCAATTGTCAATTTGTCAATTGTCAATTTGTCAATTGTCAATTTGTCAATTGTCAATTTGTCAATTGTCAATTTGTCAATTGTCAATTTGTCAATTGTCAATTTGTCAATTGTCAATTTGTCAATTGTCAATTGTCAATTTGTCAATTGTCAATTGTCAATTTGTCAATTGTCAATTTGTCAATTGTCAATTGTCAATTGTCAATTGTCAATTTGTCAATTGTCAATTTGTCAATTGTCAATTTGTCAATTGTCAATTTGTCAATTGTCAATTTGTCAATTGTCAATTGTCAATTTGTCAATTGTCAATTGTCAATTGTCAATTGTCAATTTGTCAATTGTTCAATTTGTCAATTGTCAATTTGTCAATTGTCAATTTGTCAATTGTCAATTTGTCAATTGTCAATTTGTCAATTGTCAATTTGTCAATTGTCAATTTGTCAATTGTCAATTTGTCAATTGTCAATTTGTCAATTGTCAATTTGTCAATTGTCAATTTGTCAATTGTCAATTTGTCAATTGTCAATTTGTCAATTGTCAATTTGTCAATTGTCAATTTGTCAATTGTCAATTTGTCAATTGTCAATTTGTCAATTGTCAATTTGTCAATTGTCAATTTGTCAATTGTCAATTTGTCAATTGTCAATTTGTCAATTGTCAATTTGTCAATTGTCAATTTGTCAATTTGTCAATTGTCAATTTGTCAATTGTCAATTTGTCAATTGTCAATTTGTCAATTGTCAATTTGTCAATTGTCAATTTGTCAATTGTCAATTTGTCAATTGTCAATTTGTCAATTGTCAATTGTCAATTGTCAATTTGTCAATTGTCAATTTGTCAATTGTCAATTTGTCAATTGTCAATTTGTCAATTGTCAATTTGTCAATTGTCAATTTGTCAATTGTCAATTTGTCAATTGTCAATTTGTCAATTGTCAATTTGTCAATTGTCAATTTGTCAATTGTCAATTTGTCAATTGTCAATTTGTCAATTGTCAATTTGTCAATTGTCAATTTGTCAATTGTCAATTGTCAATTTGTCAATTGTCAATTTGTCAATTGTCAATTTGTCAATTGTCAATTTGTCAATTGTCAATTTGTCAATTGTCAATTTGTCAATTGTCAATTTGTCAATTGTCAATTTGTCAATTGTCAATTTGTCAATTGTCAATTTGTCAATTGTCAATTTGTCAATTGTCAATTTGTCAATTGTCAATTTGTCAATTGTCAATTTGTCAATTGTCAATTTGTCAATTGTCAATTTGTCAATTGTCAATTTGTCAATTGTCAATTTGTCAATTGTCAATTTGTCAATTGTCAATTTGTCAATTGTCAATTTGTCAATTGTCAATTTGTCAATTGTCAATTTGTCAATTGTCAATTTGTCAATTGTCAATTTGTCAATTGTCAATTTGTCAATTGTCAATTTGTCAATTGTCAATTTGTCAATTGTCAATTTGTCAATTGTCAATTTGTCAATTGTCAATTTGTCAATTGTCAATTTGTCAATTGTCAATTTGTCAATTGTCAATTTGTCAATTGTCAATTTGTCAATTGTCAATTTGTCAATTGTCAATTTGTCAATTGTCAATTTGTCAATTGTCAATTTGTCAATTGTCAATTTGTCAATTGTCAATTTGTCAATTGTCAATTTGTCAATTGTCAATTTGTCAATTGTCAATTTGTCAATTGTCAATTTGTCAATTGTCAATTTGTCAATTGTCAATTTGTCAATTGTCAATTTGTCAATTGTCAATTTGTCAATTGTCAATTTGTCAATTGTCAATTTGTCAATTGTCAATTTGTCAATTGTCAATTTGTCAATTGTCAATTTGTCAATTGTCAATTTGTCAATTGTCAATTTGTCAATTGTCAATTTGTCAATTGTCAATTTGTCAATTGTCAATTTGTCAATTGTCAATTTGTCAATTGTCAATTTGTCAATTGTCAATTTGTCAATTGTCAATTTGTCAATTGTCAATTTGTCAATTGTCAATTTGTCAATTGTCAATTTGTCAATTGTCAATTTGTCAATTGTCAATTTGTCAATTGTCAATTTGTCAATTGTCAATTTGTCAATTGTCAATTTGTCAATTGTCAATTTGTCAATTGTCAATTTGTCAATTGTCAATTTGTCAATTGTCAATTTGTCAATTGTCAATTTGTCAATTGTCAATTTGTCAATTGTCAATTTGTCAATTGTCAATTTGTCAATTGTCAATTTGTCAATTGTCAATTTGTCAATTGTCAATTTGTCAATTGTCAATTTGTCAATTGTCAATTTGTCAATTGTCAATTTGTCAATTGTCAATTTGTCAATTGTCAATTTGTCAATTGTCAATTTGTCAATTGTCAATTTGTCAATTGTCAATTTGTCAATTGTCAATTTGTCAATTGTCAATTTGTCAATTGTCAATTTGTCAATTGTCAATTTGTCAATTGTCAATTTGTCAATTGTCAATTTGTCAATTGTCAATTTGTCAATTGTCAATTTGTCAATTGTCAATTTGTCAATTGTCAATTTGTCAATTGTCAATTTGTCAATTGTCAATTTGTCAATTGTCAATTTGTCAATTGTCAATTTGTCAATTGTCAATTTGTCAATTGTCAATTTGTCAATTGTCAATTTGTCAATTGTCAATTTGTCAATTGTCAATTTGTCAATTGTCAATTTGTCAATTGTCAATTTGTCAATTGTCAATTTGTCAATTGTCAATTTGTCAATTGTCAATTTGTCAATTGTCAATTTGTCAATTGTCAATTTGTCAATTGTCAATTTGTCAATTGTCAATTTGTCAATTGTCAATTTGTCAATTGTCAATTTGTCAATTGTCAATTTGTCAATTGTCAATTTGTCAATTGTCAATTTGTCAATTGTCAATTGTCAATTGTCAATTTGTCAATTGTCAATTTGTCAATTGTCAATTTGTCAATTGTCAATTTGTCAATTGTCAATTTGTCAATTGTCAATTTGTCAATTGTCAATTTGTCAATTGTCAATTTGTCAATTGTCAATTTGTCAATTGTCAATTTGTCAATTGTCAATTTGTCAATTGTCAATTTGTCAATTGTCAATTTGTCAATTGTCAATTTGTCAATTGTCAATTTGTCAATTGTCAATTTGTCAATTGTCAATTTGTCAATTGTCAATTTGTCAATTGTCAATTTGTCAATTGTCAATTTGTCAATTGTCAATTTGTCAATTGTCAATTTGTCAATTGTCAATTTGTCAATTGTCAATTTGTCAATTGTCAATTTGTCAATTGTCAATTTGTCAATTGTCAATTTGTCAATTGTCAATTTGTCAATTGTCAATTTGTCAATTGTCAATTTGTCAATTGTCAATTTGTCAATTGTCAATTTGTCAATTGTCAATTTGTCAATTGTCAATTTGTCAATTGTCAATTTGTCAATTGTCAATTTGTCAATTGTCAATTTGTCAATTGTCAATTTGTCAATTGTCAATTTGTCAATTGTCAATTTGTCAATTGTCAATTTGTCAATTGTCAATTTGTCAATTGTCAATTTGTCAATTGTCAATTTGTCAATTGTCAATTTGTCAATTGTCAATTTGTCAATTGTCAATTTGTCAATTGTCAATTTGTCAATTGTCAATTTGTCAATTGTCAATTTGTCAATTGTCAATTTGTCAATTGTCAATTTGTCAATTGTCAATTTGTCAATTGTCAATTGTCAATTTGTCAATTGTCAATTTGTCAATTGTCAATTTGTCAATTGTCAATTTGTCAATTGTCAATTTGTCAATTGTCAATTTGTCAATTGTCAATTTGTCAATTGTCAATTTGTCAATTGTCAATTTGTCAATTGTCAATTTGTCAATTGTCAATTTGTCAATTGTCAATTTGTCAATTGTCAATTTGTCAATTGTCAATTTGTCAATTGTCAATTTGTCAATTGTCAATTTGTCAATTGTCAATTTGTCAATTGTCAATTTGTCAATTGTCAATTGTCAATTTGTCAATTGTCAATTTGTCAATTGTCAATTTGTCAATTGTCAATTTGTCAATTGTCAATTTGTCAATTGTCAATTTGTCAATTGTCAATTGTCAATTTGTCAATTGTCAATTTGTCAATTGTCAATTTGTCAATTGTCAATTTGTCAATTGTCAATTTGTCAATTGTCAATTTGTCAATTGTCAATTTGTCAATTGTCAATTTGTCAATTGTCAATTTGTCAATTGTCAATTTGTCAATTGTCAATTTGTCAATTGTCAATTTGTCAATTGTCAATTTGTCAATTGTCAATTTGTCAATTGTCAATTGTCAATTTGTCAATTGTCAATTTGTCAATTGTCAATTGTCAATTGTCAATTTGTCAATTGTCAATTTGTCAATTGTCAATTTGTCAATTGTCAATTTGTCAATTGTCAATTTGTCAATTGTCAATTTGTCAATTGTCAATTTGTCAATTGTCAATTTGTCAATTGTCAATTTGTCAATTGTCAATTGTCAATTGTCAATTGTCAATTTGTCAATTGTCAATTTGTCAATTGTCAATTTGTCAATTGTCAATTTGTCAATTGTCAATTTGTCAATTGTCAATTTGTCAATTGTCAATTTGTCAATTGTCAATTTGTCAATTGTCAATTTGTCAATTGTCAATTTGTCAATTGTCAATTTGTCAATTGTCAATTTGTCAATTGTCAATTTGTCAATTGTCAATTTGTCAATTGTCAATTTGTCAATTGTCAATTTGTCAATTGTCAATTTGTCAATTGTCAATTTGTCAATTGTCAATTTGTCAATTGTCAATTTGTCAATTGTCAATTTGTCAATTGTCAATTTGTCAATTGTCAATTTGTCAATTGTCAATTTGTCAATTGTCAATTTGTCAATTGTCAATTTGTCAATTGTCAATTTGTCAATTGTCAATTTGTCAATTGTCAATTTGTCAATTGTCAATTTGTCAATTGTCAATTTGTCAATTGTCAATTTGTCAATTGTCAATTTGTCAATTGTCAATTGTCAATTTGTCAATTGTCAATTTGTCAATTGTCAATTTGTCAATTGTCAATTTGTCAATTGTCAATTTGTCAATTGTCAATTTGTCAATTGTCAATTTGTCAATTGTCAATTTGTCAATTGTCAATTTGTCAATTGTCAATTTGTCAATTGTCAATTTGTCAATTGTCAATTTGTCAATTGTCAATTTGTCAATTGTCAATTTGTCAATTGTCAATTTGTCAATTGTCAATTTGTCAATTGTCAATTGTCAATTTGTCAATTGTCAATTTGTCAATTGTCAATTTGTCAATTGTCAATTTGTCAATTGTCAATTTGTCAATTGTCAATTTGTCAATTGTCAATTTGTCAATTGTCAATTTGTCAATTGTCAATTTGTCAATTGTCAATTTGTCAATTGTCAATTTGTCAATTGTCAATTTGTCAATTTGTCAATTGTCAATTTGTCAATTGTCAATTTGTCAATTGTCAATTGTCAATTTGTCAATTGTCAATTTGTCAATTTGTCAATTTGTCAATTTGTCAATTTGTCAATTGTCAATTCTCCATTGTCAATTGTCAATTCTCCATTGTCAATTGTCAATTGTCAATTATCAATTGTCAATTGACAATGCCAATTGGAAATTTCCAATAATAAAAGGCCAATTTAAAATTACCGATTGCAAATTTGCCACTCGAAAATTGCCAGTTAAATATTGTGAATTGTCGATTGAAAATTGTGTATTACCCATGCAAAATTTCCAATTCCCAATTGGAACTTGTGGATTGACAATGAACAAAGAAAAATTGCGGATTGAAAATTGCCGATTGCCAATTAGAAATTGTGGATTGACAATTTAAAATTGCCAATCAAAAATTGTCAATTGAAAATTGTCCATTAAAAATTGCCAATTGAAAATTGTCAATTAAACGCATTGCTAATTGAAAATTTCCAATTAAAAAACGCCAACTAAAAATTGCCAATTGAAAATTTGCCACTCAAAAATTGCCAATTAAAAATTGTAAATTGTCGATTGAAAATTGTGGATTACCCATTAAAAATTGGCAAGTGCCAATTGGAGATTGGGGATTGACAATGGACAAGGAAAAATTGCGCATTGAACATTGCCAATTGCCAATTGGAAATTGGGGATTGACAGTTGCCAAATAAAAATTGGGGATTTAAAATTGCAAATTAAAAACTGCCAATTGAAGATGGCCAATCGAAAATTATCGATTGCCAATTGGAAATTGTGGATTGACAATTGACAAACAAAAATTGCCCATTGAAAATTGTGGATTGATAAACTATCATCTATGATATACTATATATAAATAAACTCTCAATTCTCAAACAATAATCAGCATAGATTCAGAATCTACAAACAACTTGGGATCGATAAAAAAAAAAAAACAAATCCATTGATTTTTCAGAAAATTGTCGGCTAACTTCACGCAATTTCTTAATTAATTAATTAAAAATCAGTCATTTACTCTCAAACGTTAAAAACCAATGTACAATGACTTGCTAACGAACTACAAGCAGGTTTGAATCTTAATTTAGTTAAAAATTATGATTTGTCGGCTAACTGTATACAGGTGTGCGTTACCTATAGTTTTTCAATGGTGAACAATGGTAAAAGGTTATTAACGCTAAAAAAAATTTGTTAACTATGGTCCAGTGCCATTGTTAATGATGGGCTCTACAGTCCCGGGGTCTATGCTGAAGGAGGAGTGGTATTTCTTGTCGCCAAAAAAATTACGCTAATAAAAATATTAGGGCCAGTTTTCGGGCTAAGTAACACTGGTTAATCGTTGATTGAAGTTAAATTGAAGAGTCTTGGGGCCAGTTCGTGACTAGTGAGCGCCATATTTAATTTTGACTTTAACGCTTCTGATTGGTCGAAAATTGAATTCCGGCCAATCACAACGCTTAGTTTCAACTTTAATAGAGATTAACTTAATGGAGGACTGGCCCTCAGTATCCAGGCCAGCTCTCGGTCAAGTTAACCGCGGTTAATCAGGAGTCAAAGTTAAGCGTTGTAATTGGCCGGAGTTAGATTTTCGACCAATCGGAAGCTTTAACGTCCGTAAGTTAAATATGGCGCTCACTAACCAAAAACTGACTCTTCATTGGCTGGAATTAAATTTCCGACCAATCAAAAACCTTAACTTGAAAATTAAATATGGCGCTCATTAATTAAAAACTTAGTGTTGGGCTAGTAGTAGAAAAAAATCGATCTTTCTTGGATCGATCCTTTCGGCGTCGATCCGAGACAAGATCGATCATGCATGGATCGACTCGATCCGATCCGGAAGATCGATCTTTTCCCGAAGATCGAACATCCCTATTTCCTTATACGAAAGCGGTGGCGCGTGCTTCGCACGCGCATTTCCTCTTTTCGCCACACTGACTGGTGTGGCGTTGGTTTCGGTCTTACGGTTTTCGAGATCTTTCGTCTTACGTAATATCGAGATAATTCGAGATTTTTCTTCGCTTCTCCTTTTTACCATAGGAGGATTGACTCAGCCGTTATCAACTCCTCTCAATGATTATATCAATAATATAGCTATATGGGATTAAGTGTAGTTGAGGTTTCAGTCGCATCTATGGCAAATACCAAAAAATGGGGCGTTGTGTCGATTTTTGTTCGAAAATTTGAATTGAAAATGGAGGGGCGACAAAAAAGATTTTACAGAAATCCCTGTAAAGCCTGATTAAAAATTTCGAATAGCACAGCTCGCTTGTCGAGTCTATTCACTAATCCGAGATTTGAGCAATGTAGATTAATATTATAAACATCAATAGTAAAATGGGAAATGTACGAAGGCGACCTGATACATGGATGATGTTTTCAGAAGTCTCTCGAAATCTAAAAGATATCCAAAAGCTATCATGAATAGTTCTTCAAACAGCAAAGTGAGCTTTTTAAGAAAGTCTGCATGAACATGTCCGTCTTACTCCTGGATTCTGAAATATTTTCCTAAAAATTGAGCCAAATCTGCAATTGATTGCATGGAATCTACCACTTCCGTACTGGTCATTGTATATCTAGAGAATTAAATATACTGAACTATTGAATGGTCAATGGCAACACTTTAGAAGTTGAGAGCACGCTATATAAGTATTGCATAGGCACTACATATAAGTATATGAATAGGCACGTGCATATTCTTCATAAAAGATGTGAAAGATTTCATAATATTCCGAAAATACGAAATTCCGACTGAATGTTGCATATGTATGGAAATTATTCTCAAAATTAGACGGCTTTTTAAGCTTTCTTAATTAGTACAACTTACAAAAGTTAAACCCTTTCGTCAATTTTCGAATAAGCCTATTTTAACCATGTACAAAGTGAATATGTTGAAATTTGGCAAATTGTTTCTAACTGTACACAAAAGCATATAGCCAGTAGCTATTTACACGCGTCACGGTAAATTTTAGTGTAGGTATACTACCAACATATCCATATGGACAATGATTGTCGTCATGATTTTCCAAACTATTTCCCAAAACCTCATCGCCAATTGAAAAATTACCTGATGAATTAGCACCAATAGCAAAAGCTATTATATCATCATCTGGACCTGCGTAATTATCAATACTTCTGGGCTCATAAGTGAGGTAATCACTCTCTTCCCTCCCAAGATTTATCAATACTGCAGTATGAACCATTGGAACAGCATGACAGCCTTGTTCAATACGATTCACGATTGGTTTATATCTATCAGTCCGTTCGTAGTAATAATTCTGGGTCATTCCAGCCCAAAAATTACTATATAATCCATCAGATTTCAATAGAGGTGCTGTGACACTTTTCTCTTTAGTAATCAACGAATTTAAGGTATTAGGGTTCGTCAAAAAAACATCAGCATCCAACATCTGAAAATCAAAGAATTCAGGATTAATGAATGTACTCTTAAATAATGTTACATTAATTACTGATCGAGTTATTCACTCACGAAAATATAATCAGCCCACGTATGTCGAGCATAATCTAAAGCCTCTTGTCGTAATTTGATTACATGAGAAAATCGGGCATTAGACCAGTCGGCTGGCCCCTTTTCATCGTTAAATCCATGAGAATCATTATTGAATTTTATATCTATTGAGTGATAATTATTTGCTTCTTTACCCAACCATTCTGTTAGAATTTCGATTGAATTGTCTACATTGTTGTCACTCCGAATCCTGAAATCATAAACTATAAATATTAATGATGAACGACCTAAACCACAATTTTAGAACACAGCAGACCAAAACAAATGCTTAGCTGATTCATGGTAGAAAGCGAATCAAATTATGTTGAAGTAACTTATTTTAGCAAAAAAATATATGAAAGCAATTACTCACCATAAGCTTATCCTTTCCTTTGAATAATCCAAATTCTGAAAAAGAGTAAGAAAATATGGCAAAGTGTGTGCTTTATTTCTCACTAGAATAGCCACCAAAATTGTGGGGCATTTGGAATTACAACAGCAAGTGGCATAGCCGGCCCACAGGATAATTAGAAAAAATACGACACTCGGCAAAGCCCACATCCTTAATTGCTTCATCTACAACTTTAAAATCTCCATTGAAATTGGCCCGCGTGGATAATATGGGAGACCGGAAATGTAAATGACTTTCCAGATGATACCGCGATATATTTATCTCATAAACACAAGTTTCCCAACGCCTCGACTGCCTTTGCTTTTCGAAGTATCACTGCAATATACCAGAATATACGAAGGAGAAACAATAACACAGCTGATTCACCACTGGGAAGATAATATAGTCATGCGGATTTCTTTACCAACAGTCGATTATGTCGATAAATTACTCGTTTTGTCATTATTCTATTCTATATTTTTTATTGCATTTCATTTCTCAAACTTTATTTTCATCTCTATTTATCATGATATCATTTAGCCTAGTTGAATGTGCATTAGAAACTACACGGTTGCTTTGATTTAACGCTAAAAAATATATAAGAAAATTGATTAAAAGGTGCAAATATAACAAAAATATTCCTATTAATATATCGTGGTCACATATATATGAGAATTGTTAATGTATGACCAATATACATGGCTTTGAAAATTAAAATATCCATCATCACACCCATAGTATATGAAAAGTCTCGCAATGGTATACGTAGTAATTCGCACCTCGAAATTTGGAATACCTCAAAGTGAAACAGAGATAACGATGGAATTACACCGAATGAAGGTTAATTAAGGATAAGAAGAACATAGTAATCAGCGTAATTGTCTCTTGACACTCGTGAACCCACCTTACTGATGGATTTTGTATTATCCTGATGATTTTAGTGTACCTAGTTTTTTTATTGTTCAAAATGATGGATATGATCGTGTAATGAGTAATAATTTAGTAGTGATCGAATAAGCCGTTGCATTTCATGAATTACCAACATAACCTTGTAGCAAATGGTATCATCCTCGTTTCAATAAAACTCTTTTACTCAGAAAGTTGATAAGATAAATTGAGTACAAGTCACGGGTATGCGTTGACAGTCAGAATTCTTCCTTGTGAAATTATATGTTTTTTACGTTCTGTAATTTATTGATTCGTTTACAGTGAAACGAGTGTGAATAATTTAATTTGATTATGTGCGTATTTGTAAACAAGTGAGAGTTTTTGATAACGAGTAATATGGAGTCGAGTCACTAAATGACTGAATGCAGAAGTACTGGGAGTAAGAATACAGGGAATGAGAATTTCAATGTCACTGAATTTGCTCTAACATTTTTGTGGCATCAACTAAGTGGAATGGGCAATTGTTTGTGCAAAGACAGTGCTGATGAACCTGACGTCGATTGTGATAGGAACCATGTAGACGTAGAAACGACTGTTATACCTGATAATTATTGTCATGATAGCCTCGGTAGGAACGATACATCAACCTACTTCAAATTTCCCACCTCATCAAACATTGATAAACTTGTATTGGAGACCCTTGGAGTTATTGGAGGTCTAGTTGACAAGTAAGCGACTCATTCCATTAAAAGTACATACACAAAATGTTACCGGATTACTATAGTATTGATATATTCATTCCTATCGTCTGTAAAATTCTTATAGCAATATCATGGCGATGGCGGACTTAGTTGAAGGATTTTTGTTTGAAAATTGACCATAGAAATGGGATGCCAATTATTATAAAAGAACTCTGTAGAAAACAAATCGAAAGAATATCAAATTATGAAAACCAAAACCACTCAGACTTTGTTTTCTTCTTGTTACTTTGAATATAAATAGATCTCATAGGATTTCTATATTTCTTCTTATAAGAATTCTACAGCCATCCAATAGGGACTTGATTAACGTCTACAAGCATGGTCTTGATTCTATGTCCTCCACAAAGAAATTGTATTCAAAAGTGATATGGAAAAACCAATAAACAATATAGGGGTACGAATTTAGACAGTGTTTCACATCATTCAAATAATTCTGTTTTCTACAGTGAACAAGAACCACCTCCGGCGATGCTTAAACTTCATACAATAGCAGATAAAGAGGAAGGATGGATTCAAGTTGTGAGTTCAATGGTCAATGTTATTCCCATGCACAGTGCGCTGGGTCCTTCAGTCATTACACTTTTACTCGATGACTGCCCACTGCCTTCTAAGGTAATTAGACATTGAATCCCGTCAGTTCTATTTTATGCAGTTGAAGGATGTAAGTAATGTTCAAGAAAATATCACTGAAATATTCAGCTTTGTAACAGTAGAGCACAATGTATTTACTCCACAAAATTTGAGTATAGTGAATTAGAGTTGAGTACCGCAAATATGAATATGTTCATGAAATATCTACAAAACATCGGATTCGGATACTGTCGAACTATTCACTTCATGAAAAGAACCTTTTTAAATTCAATATGAATTCCAAGTCACCAAAGTTAGATTGTATATTATGAAGCATGTCTCAGAACGGTTCCCACAAATTAATGACGGTTTTCACGTCATCTTTCGAGATATGGGACATGAAAAACTCATTTTATCGCCTACTGACAATGTTTGATGATGTATATCTAAAAAATGGGCGTAGAACAATGTCATAGAATTTTGAGAATTTAGTTTGGTCACCCCCAAAAACATATATATTCACAATTCAAGACTCTAAATCATTTAAAAAATTTCCCTATATTTCTTCGTGAAGGCAACACTGAGGAAATAATTGGCATAAGCCCAAGGAATTGAAATATCGCTATAGTAGTTACCCTAAGACCTCAATTTCTCCACGGTTCTCATATTATTCAGTACACTATTACCGGGAAATCGTAAATGTGTTCACATTTTCATTTCAGGCATGCAGTATATTTACATTAATTACGGTAGACTTGTGTTTAATGATCGCAGATTTCGTTCTGAAATTCCACAATCAATCTGTCGTATATACATGGTCTCTTATGACGTTCTTTTCAGTTAACATAATTTATTCTTACGTCAGAAAATCGCCAGGAGAGCCCACGTATAAGATACAATATATATTGTTAATTGCTTAAGGAGATTAAAAAAATTCGTTTTCTATTGATTAATTTGTTTCTTTCACTTCAAGAGCGATAAAGGTTATACAGAAATCAATAAGTTAATATATTTCACAAATTGTACACAGAAAGAAAGGAAATACGGTAATTCAATGGCAATATGAAAAGTGAAGAGAAAAACATTGCAGAGAAAATTATCCCTAATCATAATATTTATGTATTTTTCTCAGAAAATCATGGGTAATTTAGTCAAGTTAAGAAACGCTTTCCACAAATTTCACGAACACGTCATGATTTCCGTCTTTCTACTTGGATAATTTCCGAATTTGTGACATTAATACTTCCATATTCCCATTTTAATTATCGTTTCTGTTTTAGGATTCCGTTCTAAAACTGTCACAAATGTTTCAACTATCCCAGAAGACTGGAAAACTGCAGACAAGTGTCACACAACAAAGAAATATTTGTGTGATTTTGGGCTGCATAGCAGAGAAATTAGCAGGACCTAATAGCATTGCTGTATTATCCAGTGCAACCTTGGATTACCTCATTTCAAACTTGAAGGAAGATGTTGAACCTTATGTTGTATTGTACTCATTAATTGCACTTGAGAAATTTGCACAGACGAGTGAAAACAAATTAACGATACAAAGGAGACTTATGGCTGAAAAGGATCATCCATTGCCGATATTGGAAAAATGGGCAACGGAAACAAACTACATTAAACGTCAAGTGGGTTTTTCCGCACAGTGGTGTTTGGATAATTTATGTGAGTATTGATTCAATTTCATTTAGCTTAATTATATGTATTTACTGTCATTTCTAACTTAATGGCACGTCAACTTTATTCGTAACTGAATCATTTTTGAAACACCAAATGTCAAACGCTGACGTTTGCACTCACCTTGGACAGAATGACCTAAATCATGATATCATCTCAGAATATCGTAAAAAACATTTTCAAATCTTTCTCTCATACCGTTTTCGAGAGCATAAAAATCCACATTATGTCCTGTACGTGATTCTTAATAACGCCATAAGAGCCGATGTATGAGAAACAATTTTGACTATGAATGACTTGGAACGAGATCTGAGTAAATAATTTTTCAAAATCGCACATAATTCAATTAGTGTGATAAACTTTCTCTACAAATTTGGCAATCATGCTATCATTTACTTGGTTTTGATTCAATACCTTAAGTGTATGAAATCATATCAGCACTCATATATAAGACACAATATACGTATTCATAGATTATATAAAAATGTTCATATTGTAGATATTTGGCTGAAAACTCTCGGGCGATGGCCAATTATAAAAGGATTTTTTTTTCTTGCAATAAAAACCGTTAAAACTTAACGTAAGACACAACTTTGATTGGTGAAGAGGATTACTCAAAAACAAAATGTAAAGAAATATTCACACAATTATAAATTATATCATTAAGGATCTTGGTTCTTTGGAGTGGAGAAAAACAACCAAATTCACTTTTTAAATTCAATTTTTACGTCCTGGAACGTTCCAAAGAGACCAGAAATTTCATGACCGTACGTTAGTCCTTAATATTACGACAAAATTTTACAATTGGTTATTCAACCTTTCCAAAATAACAATTGAGTTATTTTGTACAGAAGTTTTTCAATCTTTCCACAATTTCATGGATAGGCTTACGACAGCAATCACTTTAGTGAATATTTTTTTCACCATTGCACTTGGTTTTTCTTTAATCGGCAATTCATTCAACGACCACTTTATTGGAAATTCAATGAGATTATGGCCATGTCTTTTCTCTACCAAAAGTTGTAGAATGAGTTTGAAATTTCGGAGCTATATTGAAGATACGAATTTGTGCACTCTACATTTCTTTCAGAATTTAATTATGTTTTTTCTTCTAGTCGACGAACATCATTCCATACCTCAGGACTACAAACATATTCAAAAATTATATTAATCATTAAATTTCATTTACAGTTATGATAGTTGGAAGAAAATATTCCCATGACACAGTGGACTTAAGTGGTATAAATGTAATGTTAAATACAAAGGATGTGAGTGAGTACCTCAAAATATCGCCGAATGGTCTTGAAGCACGCTGTGATGCATATTCATTCGAAAGTGTTAGGTGTACATTTCAAGTTGATAGTGGTGTTTGGTATTACGAAACTCTTATAATCACCACTGGGGTAATGCAGATTGGATGGGCAACTAAGAACAGTACGTTTTTGAATCATGAAGGCTATGGGATTGGTGATGACGCATACTCATTATCATGTGATGGTTGTCGGAGACTAATTTGGCACAATGCGAGAAGTGACAAGTATTATGATCGAGCACCTTGGAAAGCTGGTGATGTTCTTGGATGCCTACTCGATCTCAATAAATTAGAGATTGTATTTTCTATTAATGGCGTAACACTGAAACCCTGTGTAAAAGTGTTCAAAACCGCTAGGTGAGTATCCCAATACATGCCAATTCTCAAGTATCAGGTATTCTATAAAACCTTGTAGCATAATGAATAATCTACATTTCCATATTTTCTTCAATTTTGACCCATTACATGAATAACGAGAATTCCCCGTTCCTGGTTTTTTTAGCGCTCTGTGTTTATGATTACCAAATATCAGTAAACGTTCTTCTGTGAATAGAAAAGTATTTCTTCTCTATTCACGATCAAGAAACTTCTGATGAGGCATTTCTCGAAAACATGGCAACATTCATTTTTCGTCAAAACCTCACTAAATTCGGAGAAAAGTATAGTTTCTGAATAATCTCCTGTTCTTCACGTGTTCCTGAGGCGTTCTATCGTTCCGCACACTAATTTTTTTTTGTACTTCGATTGGTAAATTCATGTTATTTTGGAATTCTCCCTTGAAATCAATACAACATTGAATGAGTAATGAAAACAAAAAAATCCAGCATTTTTCCGTTTCATATTCGCATATATTCAAAGTAACAAAACTAAAATAGCAGATATGGAGGTCACTTGTTCAATAGATGTGAATAAACAAATTGATTTGGGAGGTAATGAAAACCCATAATTAGTTTATGAATAAAAGAACAAAGAGTAAAAATGTTCACAATCCCACCATTTTATATATTTGTTTTAATTGCTCAATATGAACGTAAATCGTGTTGTTCGTTTTTTTTCAAGAAACCCTCCCGTTCTTAATCAAAAATTTCCCTCTTTTATCTTTCGCGAATATCTATATATATATATATAAGCGACGAAGATAACTAAGATGATGTGTGATAAATGAATAAATAAGCGTCTCTTATTACAATGAAAGTATTTCGAACCTGAAGAAAGTCGAAAAACGAAAACCTAAGTATGTTATCAGATTTTGTGAAATAACTGACATAGTTATTCGATATGAGCAATCTATACTATCTATCGTTTTACCTGTACACAACTCTATTGTTCCAGAAGTTGCGGTACAGTTAAATATTAAGAATTATTAAGAAATAAGATATTATCTTGGACTGTATATTAATTTTGAAGAGAAACTTTCAATTTGCAATCACAATACAGAGGCAATTTGAAGGTCATTGATTCGGGATTTTTTTGAACTGAGAACAGATCTTGTAGCAATTATACTTTTTGCAGTAACGTCTCATGTGGTAACTTTCTAATGCATAGATGTAAGCTGGCATGCCTTGCTTATGTCACATAAACTCCGAAAATACAGTGCGAATGTGACCATCATGGATTTTCCAAATCACTATCAAAGTAGGCGACCGTAGCAAGTTTTGCTTTTCGTAACTTTATTGGTGAATATCTTGTATAACCGAAGAATGATAGCGAAAACCCAAGAACATTGTTTGTAGACGATTGAATGGATAACAAAAAACGGCCTTATTAAGGAGGTTTGATGCAATTGATCACTTCACGATTATTAACTTCCCGATCTTAGGGAAGTTATTGTCATGGGTCGGAAAATCGAAATTGGAAATTTCACTTGATCTCCACGTTTCATGACCTCTAGAAACGTCTCCAACCATTTTGAGTGAGATGTTTGTCTGTGTGTGTGTGTGTGTGTGTGCGCGCGTATATGAGCAAAATTTTGTCGAACGATTTCTCCTAGACAAATTATGCGATTTGGGTTTTTTGATACTCATTGGATAGATTTCCGCCTAACTCAGCCCTGATTAGATTTTGAACATAATCGACCCAGCAGTTTTATAGTTATTAACAAATGAATTGTTGATATCGCTGCGTCGTGAGAACGATTGAAGATGCGAAACAAATTATTTAATCAAATTTGTTCCACACACAAGAATACATATTTAATGTTACATAACTTTTTTGGCTGCCACCGATAGTTTATTGTTATTAACAAATTTAATTATTTAAATCGCTATATCGCAAGAACCGTTAGAGATACGTACCAATGTCTCAAATGAAAGTCGTTCCTCACGAAAAATACAGATTCGATGTTTTACACTTTTTTGGCTAACACCCATAGTCAATTGTTATTAACAAAATGGATTGTTTATATCGCTCGATCGTGAGAATAATTCGAGATACGGAATAAAATGTCCCATGAAAGTCGTTCCACACATGAAAATACACATTGGATGTTTTATAACTTCTGTTGCCAACACCCATAGTTAATTGTTATGAACAAAATCGATTGTTTATATCGCTCGATCGTGAGAATAATTCGAGATACGGAATAAAGTGTCCAATGAAAGTTGTTCCACACATGAAAGTGCACATTTGATGTTGTACGACTTTTTTTGCCAACACCCATAGTTAATTGCTATTAACAAATTGAATGGTTTATGTCGCCTTATTACGACAATAATTAGAGATACGAAATGAGGTGTTCAATGAAAGTTGTTCCAGACGTAAAAGTACACATTTAATTTTTTATGACTTTTTATGCTAACACTTATAGTTTTTCACAAATTCAATTGTTTATCTAATTATATCGCAAGAAAGGATATATTTTTTAAAAATCTCTTTATATTTTAAGAATTATAAAATTTCACATATTTGGTAATCTTGAATTTGAGACACAAACCGAAATTTTGTATATAACATACGATCGGGAAGTTATTGGTTCGACCCGTAGAGGGTCAAACCCAAATCCCGCTTATTATCAATTATTTGAGATGAATAGTAACAGATAACAGAGCCATATCAAATATACTTTATTTATATCAGCTTTACCGAATAACTCGGAGAATATTCCACTAAATAACCAGAATAATACATCCTTAGTGCCACGGAACTGCCAGAATGTATAGACTTACCTTGCATCGACCGATTCGTGCCACCCCGGCCAGGAATGAATGCCATTTCAAAGTCCGGCGGAAAACATGTTGTTTCTTACCAAATTGAATAAGAAAAGAATTTTGTGACTTTCTTAGTTATTGTAATGACCCCTAAATCGATTTTTTTGTCGATTCGTAACTGGTCTTTTAAGTATAGTAAAATGCTACCGGAAAATGCCGAGGAAATGTCTGTGTTTTTTTTACCAAAAGAAAGAAAGAGAGAGAAGAAAGTCAACCACCATCGTCGCGCTTCTTTCTTTCTCTATTCTGCCCTGTTGTCTATCTTTATTGTGAACAAATTTATACAATAACAAACAGCATGAACGTATGTCAAAAAAACAAAGAAAAAAGAACATTTAGAGGGACAATACCCTAATTTCTCTCACTGTCCCCGATCACTACGGGACTCCTGCATCGTATTGCTTTGTTGCATAGTGGACTATAACTGCCACTCTTCCTTCGGTCCATCCACTTCAGGAGCTTCCTCCCGTCAAACTGGGTGCGTCTCTCGACGTAGCTCCCTCAGCACCTTCGTTGCAAAAGTACTTGGTGCATCCTATGCCGTATTTGACGAGAGCATGGCTTCTACTAAGGTGTCAGTGTTGATGGTTTGCCCTGTGTCGATTCTCCATGCCTTTCGCTGTACATCATATAGCGGACATGCAAAGAGTCCATGTTCGGCATTCCCACTATTTCCTGCACAGATCGGACAGTCCGGGAAATCTTCATGCTTGAATTTGTGCAGATACAGTTGGAAACATCCGTATCCTGAGAGCATCTCAAGTAGTAGTTGACTTGTCTATGTGTAGTTCCGTTTCTGTTTCCCAAAGTCAAGGAATGCCTACATCTCGCATTTCCTACTCTTCTACCGGCGTAGAGACATCTACGCTCTTCCGCTAGGATTCTGATAGGAATCACACCCGTAGACGCATCCAGCGTCGTTAGGCATGGTGCGATATGCACTAGCCACTAAGAGCACTCAATCGGTAGACTGAGTCTACTTTCCGCCGTGCTGCTTGGCTTTGACATCAGAACAAATAGAGATGTCACATGTACCGATGTTACAAGGGACGAGAGTAGAAGCCTTTTTTCCTATTTCGGCCTTCCGATGTTGAATATGAGTCGCGACAGGGCGTTTTTCACCATAGCTGCGTCATGTTGGGTATGCTGGCAGAAGCTGAGTTGGGCATCGATTTAAACTCCCAAATACCGTATCTATGACTGTGAAGTCAACTTGTGTTCGTCAATTTGCAGCGTAATAGATTCTAACATCTTTTTACTGGTGATGAGCGCTCCAGTCTTGCGTTCTGCGAGCTGCAGGCCAAATGGGTTCAAACAATTTTTGTCCCTTTGTAATTGAGGAAGTATGACGGGTTCAAACCTTGAACGGCCTAATGGCGTTGCGCTCAGTCAAAGTGAAATAACGATTATTTCTATTGTTATTAACAATTCCAATTGTTTATAACGCTGTATCTCACGAAGTATTGTAGATACGCCAAATCATGTTGAATAAATATTGTTCCTTATTAAAAATACACATTTTGTGCCTTTTGACTTTTTTCGTATCTCTAACGGTTCAGGTGTTAGAGTGTTATAAACAACTGAAATCGTTTGGAACGCTCTATGGTGAGAAAAATGGGAGATCGGATAAAAAGTATCTAATAAATAGTGTTCCTTACCTACAAAAATAGGTCTAATGTGAGACTTCTTTTACGTCTCTCAAACGGTTTAGGACATAAAGTGTTGAATTTAAAAAGTGACGGTTTAAAAGATGAAGAGTTAGGTTTAGCGATACACAAACACACACACACGCACGGACACACATACACGTAGGCATCGGGAAGTTATAATTTGGCCCACATCCCATTTTTTAATATATATATATTAAATCTAAACAGACTGCAGTTAGCAGTTTTACTCAATTGTGAAATTTAAGCATAATAGTTCATTGTATACATTTTTCTGCCAATTCGGTTTTCAATATTCTTGCTTGGACACCTAAACCGTATATGCATTATATTCAAAAGTTACCATGTAAAAGGATGTCATTAATCGATTATGATTTGTTCTTTCAAGATCCGGATTTTTCGCCGCTGCTAGCTTTATGTCGTTCCAACAATGTCTTTTCAATTTCGGGAATGTTCCCTTCAAGTATCCACCGACTGATCGTCAATTTCAAAAATTTAACGATCATGCATCGCTCAGTGCGGAGGATAAAGTAGTTCTACCTCGACATATTTATCTTGACCAATTACGGAAAATGAGTGTAAGAGAGGACTCTTGTACATTATGCTACGATCAAAAGGCATCAGTGAGGCTTCTGCCATGCGATCATAGGTAAGACAAAAAAAATTCAAATTTTGATTCATTTTGATCAAATGAATCAAAATAGACAAACACATGGACTTGAAATTAGTTTTCAAAATCGTTTTGTGGTTGATTCTGTGTGATACAATTAGGTTAAACAGAATGAGCATCAGCACAATGAAAATTAATATGAGTATTGAATGAATTTTTTTCATATAGACATTCTATCAAATTCTGTAGCACAATCGAGTCACCAAAGCTCAATTTTCTTCCTGTTTAGTACATATTCTTATCGGTATAACAAATAATCACTTTTCAATTTTAAGAGGTCTATCTTCATAATTCACAACGATAAATGAGCAAATTGGTTTGTTATACAGAAAATTTCAAATAACGGGTTTGTGAAAAAGGATGCAACGATGCAAAATAGTAGCTAGTAGCTAGTGTAGAGAAGCTCACCTTATTTTATTAAAGTAATGATATGAAATGTGTTATCGGTCTATCGATATAACCACAGACAACATCAATTTTTTTTTCAATGTTCGATTGCGCCCCCCCCCCTCCCCCTATCGCTAGCCAAAAAAAGAAGTTTTTTTAATAAGCTGAAATAAAAATATTAACTTCGGAATAGGATATGAAACGATGAGTTATGTATAAATAGATAAAATGCAGTAAAGCAAGGTTGATAATTGAATAGGAATGTTGTTTTCTGAAACTTTCTTCAATTTACGACAGAAAATATATGTTTCAAGTTCTTCGAGAACTAGTTCGTCTCTCATTGAGAATTTCATGCAAATTTTTGTTTTTATTTTTTGTTGTGAAAAGATAACGTTTTTATTTATTTGCATTATGATAAAGATATAACACTCAAAATTGAGAAGTGCCTATTTTCCATCGTGATAAAAGTATTTTCCAAGTATAAAGAAAAAATTGAAATAGAGTTGAGAGGGAGCTGCAAGATTTTGTAGAGGGAATCGGAATTGTTTGCCCAAGATCAGACAAAATCATCCCCCTTTTCCAATAGTTTTCTGCTTTGATATTATTGTTGATGGAACAGTTTCATGAAATGTGACGAGATATCAACGGGCTAATACCGATTATGCATGATTTTAGTTTGAAACATTATGATTGCAAATCCTAAAATTGCAGCGAAATTATACTATAGATCACAAAACTGACGCGTAGATCACGATTCAACCGCTTGAAAAATATCTCGTTAATGAGCCTGATAATTAATGATGGACTGATTATTTTGCAGGGGTTTCTGTCAAACATGTGCAATGCAGCTTATCGAATGTCCAATGTGCAGAGCAACGATTGAAGAAGTAGCAGTAGACACCGCGTGACTTTGGTCATAATTACCAGCACTCAACAATATATTTAAATCAATTGACATAATTTCAATGCAAATATTTTTTCATGCAATCCATTCATCAATTATTGTTATGAACGCGATTCAAGCAGGATCATTCCACCATTTCTTAATTCTCTCTTCTGTTCTAAAAAACAGTATTTGTAACGAATACAAGTCAAAATGAGAAATAAAGCAAAAAAGATGGACTAAGTTTAATGACCCGGTATTAACCGAGCTGGTCATGGAATTGACAGCACAATGCACTGATTGAATATTACGAATTGAAATACAAGGGGTCATAGTCATCAACAGATTTTGTGGAATTATTTTTTTATCCTTTTCCAGTTCAACTATCGTGTTTCAAAACTTTTGAATGGAATGATATGATTGTACAAGAGGACCCTGGAGAGGTGGAAAATAATTTTAAGAAATGTTGATTGGAAAATTATGATTCTATCACAAACTGAATTACATCGAATTATACCTTCAGCATGTGTATATCATTAAAGTTTTATAGATTGTTTTTTTAATTGCTTCGCATTAAATGATTTCAATTATTTCACAATTCCATATGTCTATCCATCTATCTCTATACATGGGGCATTCCACGTAAAATCGTCGGACTGGGAACCCGATGGTCTCGGATTTGCATAAAAATGCACATATCTGTTCCTCAGCACAAAAAAAGACACGTATTTTTTCGTTTATTTTAATACAAATTTTTAACAACAATTATATAAACAAACGGAGATATCTGAAATACGCCATTTTTTATTTGAATGAAACTTGAAATATATATTCTGTATTGATTTACAATCTTTTTGAAAAAAAAGTCGTTATAGGATCCCGTCAAAGGAATTTTTTACGAATTTTTGAAGTTGAAGTCATCAGAGAGCATTATTAGTGACAATTGACCACTGATAATTTTTGAAGTTATTATGGTGGTTTTCAATAATGTGAACAGAACATAGTTAAATCTGCATATAAATGACCCTGGGAAAGATGTTAATTAAATAAACAAAGGTAAGGTTTTAGTAATCGTTATAAACAAATGATGATAACTCGAATATTATCAATTCTATGAAAAAAAAAACATAACCCACAAAAATGTTGTACGGAAAATTCTGCGCAAAAAATGTTAACAGACTTTTAGCGTAAAAATGTCGGTTTTCATGACATTACCGCAGAAATGCTAATAATCAGTTCCCATCCCTCGTATGGGCGTAAAAAAATGGTGGAAGGCTTTTTTCGTGCAAACTATTCTTGAAATTGAAAATACGATTTGGAGTGACTGAATAGTATATTTCCAGGCTGTCATTTTGGGGATTTTTGCTCGCGCAAAGTTTGCGCTCGAGGCGAAGCCGAGAGCAGGCAAAGGCGGGAGCAAAAAATCCCCAGAATGAGAGCCTGGATAACATTTTTCCGTAGTGACTTTTACTTTTCCAAGTTCGGAACAGAGCTAATACCAATTCCCGAACGAGGAAAAGTACAAGGTGGTATGGAAAAAATATGAAAACTTACTTCTACCGGAGTAACATCCGATGTGCGTAACATGATCACATTTGTATCAAGAATTGAACTGCCATAAAATAGTTTACGTATATCATATTTATTGTCCAATATTTACTCCCCCCTCCCCTCCCTCTCCGAGGTATTTACATATTTTTCACCAAAAATCACATGAAATCTTTGATACCTATGTAAACTATTGACCTTGCATATACTTAGAATACTATCTTTCAGTCCAGTTCAGCTTGGACAATAAATTAGTCGAAGATATAATTCTAACATTAATTATTTTAATTGCATTATTCAATCTACACGCATTAGTTTCTTTACATAGCTGCTTATAGTCATATGTCAGCAAAATGTAACATTAGACACTCTAAATGTGGTAACAAATGGCACAATGGAAAATATTACCGGTGTGGATTTGAACGGGACTTATTAAATTACAAAACCCAGTCCCTATCCATTGCGCCATTGCAGTGTTTCAATCTGAGAATAAGCTAGTGGGCGGGATGTATTTGTGCCCTCCGTGAGGACACAATGCAAACTTCCCGATTTGGTAACTCGAGTTTTCGAGATCATGTCTGTTTCAAGAATTTACGAGACTTCTCACTTCAGTATTTACGCATTTTTTTTGGATTTCTCTACATGTCGCTGCCTTTTGTGATTTTTTTGATATTCAAGAGATAACTCCCTCTTCCACGTAAAGGCCATTTACTTCTCATTGAAGCACATTTAAACCCACGAATATACAACAACTACCTTGAAGAAGTTCAATAAGTCCGTATCTCCGACTTCCTTAGACTTCACTTTCTTGGCAGCATTGATACACAAAAATGATCTACAAGTATTACATTCTGACTCGGTCTATGTACACTGTAGACTAATGTTTACGATCGCCGACGCCATCTAGTCTCCATTCATGCACTTCTCACATGAATTATTTTTTTCTAACGAATCTACCACCTTCATTATGCACGTTATGGGGAAAAGTCTATAAACATTAAATGTGGATGTTTGTATGAGGAACAACTTATGTCAATAAATTTTTTTCCTAACTCCAACCGTTTACGAGCTATCGCGTTATGAACAATTGAAATTGTCGATAACAATATATATTCTGAATCAATATCCATCAAAAACTAATCAGGGCTGAGTTACATGATGACACGTCGATTGAGACCTCAATGGCTTCGATTGGTGTATCCATTCGTGAGAAATCGTTGACCAAAAAAAAAAGTTCAATTTCGGAATAACTTCCCTATCGGGAAGTTAATTAGTAATGATATCCGTCGTAATTCAAAACAGTCAAGAGGGAAGCTTTTTTTGAATGGATCATGTTTTTCGGAGAGAAAACTAAACAAATCAATCTTAGTTAATATTAGAGGGAAATCTCAATATTTTATGCTGGAGCCTGAAATCAATAGCATAGAAATCGAGAGTTTTACTCCGGTAGAAGTAAGTTTTCAAATTTTTCAGTCACTCCAAATAGTATTTTCAATTTCAAGAATAGTTTGCACAAAAAAAATATGTGGTCATTTTAAACGCAGCCTTCCACTATTTTTTTACGCCAATACGAGGGATAGGAACTGATTATTAGCATTTCTGCGGTAATATCACGAAAACCGTCGTTTTACGCAAAAAGTATGTTAACATTTTTTGCGCAGAATTTGCCGTACAACATTGTTGTGCATTACCTATTTTTTTTTTCATAGAATTGATAATATTCGACTTATGGTCATTTGTTTATAAAAATTTCTAAAACCTTACTTTTGTTTATTTAATTAACATCTTTCCCGGGGTCATTTATATGCAGATTTAACTATAACTAGTTAATTAATCATTTGTTTATAAAAATTTCTAAAACCTTACTTTTGTTTATTTGATTAACATCTTTCCCGGGGTCATTTATATGCAGATTTAACTATAACTAGTTAGTTAATAAAACTCTCTGTTGACTTCAACTTCAAAAATTCATAAAAAACTCCCCTGACGAGATCCTATAACGACTTTTTTTCAAAATGATCGTAAATCAATACAGAATACATATTTCAAGTTTCATTCAAATAAAAAACGACGTATTTTAGATATCTCCATTTGTTTATATAATTGTTGTTGACATTTTTATTAAAAAAAAAAAAACAAAAAAATACGTGTCTTTTTTTTGGGCTGAGGAACAGATATGCGCATCTTTATGCAAATCCGAGACCATCGAGTTCCCAGTTCGACGATTTCACGTGGCATGCCCCATATATATATATACATTGTTTTCCAATTTTCCCACCTAAACCATATTTCATCGCAGCTTATGAGAATGAGGCCAAAGTTTCGTGAATCTTTTGCGAAATTGTCGCGAGATGTCAGGACAGTTTGTTACAAGATGGCGGGTGAGTGAACTGTTCCGTGGACGGGACGAAGGCTTGCGTAAAACACGAGGGATTTTTCATATTTAACCTGGTGGTGTTTGTGGGTTTCAGATATATCATATCTACAGAATGCCGACGTCCAGGATATGGAAGAACGTAAGTTATGAAATATATTACTATTTTTAAATATCAAATAAAAGACAGGGAAATGCAAGGGCCCACGAAAAATTAGTTCCACAACATTTTTGGTCACCCAAGCCTATCATCACTGCATTTTCATTGAGTTATTGCTAACGGTGCAGCATATTACCCTACATTATTCTTTATATGAGAGTCGATACCGACAAACAAGTAGGTCTTCATGTAGAAATTAGCGAGGTCTCTGTCGCACTCCACAACCGCGACCTACCATTCGTTTATTTTATTATAGGTTATGTCGGTTCAATCTACTTCCGCCCAAAACTCAAGCCCCCCCCCCCCGCTTTATTTTTATTTATCTGCTGCTTTTTATGAATTACAAAATGTGCACATATGTAAGCGTGCAGATTGTTTTAGAGGATATGAGAGAATTTGCTGTGTTCATCACTCAGCATTGAAGAGCACTTTTTATTCGAGTTTTCTCCTTCCATTTTAGAGTAGGTACTTTTTTTGCCAGTGGGCGCCACCCTCGTGTTTACGTCCTTTACAGTGGAAAGAAACAAAAAGGAAGAGGAGAAAGAAAGGAGAAAATGTGAAGTAGGAGGCATTGGCCAATACGGAATTCCTGACCTTCGATGTTTGGCTTTGATGTCAAGTTTCTTAGTCTTCACATTTCTCTTCCATAGTAAAGGAATTGAAGGAATTGTGAGGAAGTTTCAAAATTGGCCCTAATGACCCAAGATTTGAAAGTTTTTACAGTAAAATTCGTTGGAATTTTCGAGTAGTCGCTCGATTTATTCTCTTTCATAATGAAACTCATCAAAGTCTAATAAAATCACAAAGTTTTTGTAAACTGCAATGGTGATCGTTTTTACTGTAACTTGAACATTTAATAGTCCATAATGTTTTTCAAGTAATCCAGTTAGTATCGTCATCTGTCTATCGCCAAATAGGAACGTGCTAAAAACTGTTAAGGGAGACTAATTAAGAAAATATAAAATTTTCTTCATCATGTATCCAAGTTTCCTTAAAACCCCGTCCGACGAAATTACTCTAAACTATGACTCAGCATTATGAATTAGTTACTAAATCAAACAGAACTATTTTTTCGTCCATTAGAGGGTGAAGGAGTAATTACAATCGATAAAGAACACGGAGAAATTCAAATTCATGTATGCACATGAAATTTTTGTTACGAGAGCTTCACCATAGGTTTATGTAGACTCATGAATTTTTATTTGATTCTTACTAGTTTCCATTCACTGAGTGAAGTATGTCACGGAATTAGGTTCAACAATTTTGGGTAGAACTGTACGATACCTTTCAAGTGCATCTTCCGTATTGATACCCATTTTTCCGAGGGGCTATTCATATTAGAAATCATGGTGTCACTCGCTGATGAAATCAAAATGCAATCACGATGAAATCAGCGTGTAATCAGTGAAGTCAGTTGAAATCACGTAAAATCATGTGAAATCATGTGATTTCACGTGATTTCAATAATTGAAACCATTTTTTTAAATCACACTGTAATCATTCGCAATCAGTGTAATCATTTGAAATTATTCATAATCAGTGTACTATTTTTAAATGGCCGTGATTTGAGAATATGTCCAACAGTTATGAATTGTATATGTTCTCCTTATATAAAAAGAACAGGGAACAATCAAAAGAAAAGGGAATGGTGTTTGTTTGAAGAAACGGATTATGAGTCATGTTTGTTACCGTTAGTATTCCACTTTGCGTATTACGGGAGAAAAACATCGAGGAGTCGGAAATTTTCGGGATCCTACGCACGTATCTCGCGAAATACGAGAAAAATTGGCAAAGAAAAATTTCTTGCCAGTGGTATATCCTTGACAAAAACTCCAATTCTTTGTTATCACAACCAATGGATTCCCACGGATATATTGCCATTAAGCAATATCGGAAGACAGTTTCTGCCCCCGTAGTGACAGAAAACTGATTATTAGCGATTCCCGCTGAAATATACGAAGAATTAAAAACGTATTTTTAGATTTGTTTAGTTCTAGCCATATTGTATGGCTTCAAACAATAAAATAATAGTAATAATAGCGCAAAAACCTTATTGTCAGTTCTTCAATTTTTTGAATAACCATTCATCTTTTCTGTGATTTCAGTGATTACCAAACGTGATTTCAATGATTGTAAATGTTTGGTACTCATTTGTCATCATTGAAATCGTTCGAAATCAGTGAAATCACGTTCCGCGGCATTTGAAGTCACTGTAGAAATTATTCACTGAAATCACGGGGTCGATGATTGCATTTTGAAATCATGGTGTCACCCAATCCGAATATGAATAGCCCCTCGCATTTTTCACTTGTCTATTACAGTAGACAATTTATGATAAACTGTTGAATGTCATCTACTGGCTGATGCGCGACTATATAGCGCGTATCATCGCATGAATGAACGAGCTATACGTACCGAAATAAGCCATTGTATGGATAATGAATCGAAAATACACCATATAATATGTGAAGGAATTTTGCAAGAGTTAAAGATGTGATGGAAATTTTTGAAAATTGTTTACGCAATAAGCATGGAGGCCCTTCATGTCTTATCTATAGTAAATATTAGTGAAAATCTGAAGGAAATAGAATTTATGATCAATAATGGCTGGAATGCTGAAATGATAAAGATAGGGGGTATCGACAAGAATAATCAAGATATTTAAATTTCCGGCGTTAATTGATTCCATTTTTTCGTGATGCTATTTTACGAATGTATTATTACAATATTTAACTCGGTTAATGTATCGAATTCTTGTCAGATGAATTTGTACATGGTTCAATTTTTTGTGCAGGTTCTTATAAAATATGTATTGCATCTTCAAAAGCTCCTTATGCGTTTCGTCTGCCTTTTTGGATATAGTCTGCAGGATTGACATTTCTGTAAAAAAAGAAAAACTGACAATGCATGAATACTCAAAGTTAAATATTCTCGTAACTAATGCCCGATGCATATTAGGTATTAAGAGTTAGTCCATGACACATACATAAACGCCTCAACTTCCTAAATTGTACTTCCTTCCGTTCGTAGTTTCATTGACTGAGACGTTGGTGATTCATGAGCAGATATACTCAATGCCAAATCATATAGTTGTCATTCTCAAAGTCAATCCGTTGTCACATTCCTTGGAATCACCATAATTGTTTTTCCATCACTAAGTGTGCGACTTGGAAAACATAAGCTCCGCTAGTTGATCACACTATTGGTCGCCCATCCGCTTATTCCTCAATGATAGTCGATTGAATCGACATGACCGGACAAGGCCGTTACCTAACAGTTTTCTAATTTGCCTTGTAAATTGTGATTGAAATTTTATCTTCCTGTCGCGGCGGTATGCCTTCCATGTTTTCACCACAATTTTGTTTAGTGTGGTCTTCCTAATTTAGTGTAGAAGATCGAGCAAGTATCAAACTGGTATGGCCGTTACAATTGTATCCAACTTGCAAAACAGAAACTGGAACGTTTTTGCCTTGTAATAACTTTTTTTTCTTATACATTTATTTCCTCGTTTTTATTTTGTACCGGAGAGAGTTCCTTGCCCTTTCAGGATTTCTTTTCAGTCCGTTGCTCTGTTTTTTAATACAAGGCCCACCGTGCGTCTAGACTGTATGACGACATGGGGCTGTTCGATTCTTTTATAATCACAACGAAATGCACCCCTCAGCCAAAGTACCGGTTCCTTCTTTTATTTATTTCGTGCATAATTTCTTTCATCTTGATTCTATTTTCATTCATTTACTTCACCCCGCTTTTTTCCACTTTCTTTTGCTCGAGGTTGTTGCAAAACTTGTTAAAAACATTATACGTTTTATATTTTTCCAATGACGTACTTATCACCAATCGAGACTTCATAGAGGAATGGTTCCACCGTTGTCGATCGGTGGGACCCCTCTTCTATACTGTTTGAGATATCCGCTATTTTGTTTTAATTCATTGATTTTTTAAATACATTTCGCGACAATTGTATATTTTTTTTTAACTTCGCAATTGTTTTTAGAACTTATAAAAATCGTTAGAATAATCTAGAATTTTCAATGGAGTTTGAAGATTTTTTCGAAGTAGTATGGTGTGTAATGTCATTCTTATTGAAACAATTAAAATTTGATTATTCTTCAAATTTTTTTCGTAACTTCCCGATTTGTCGGGAAGTTATTGTAATGACCCCTGAATCGATTTTTTTTCGATTCATCACTGGTGTTTTAAGTATACTAAAAGGCTTCCCGTCCAATTCTGAGCAAATGTGTGGGCGTGTGTGTGTGTGTGTGTTTGGTTGTTTGTGTGGAATCGGAATTTTTGGTAAACGATTTCTCACGAACGGATCGGACGATCTGGGTCATCGAGGTCGTCATCGCAGCGCCTTCTTGGAACTTAGGTCGGATTAGTTTTTGGTTTAAATTGACCCTGTGGTTTTATTGTTATTAACAATTGAATTGGTCACAACGCTCTATTTCAAAAACGGTGAGAGATACGGCAGAAAATGGTAAGCAGAACTTGTTTTATAAGTTAAAATGCACATCTAATGTTTTTATGATTTTTTCCGTAATGGTTATCAAGCAGGTATGACGGGTTTAACCCTCGAGCGGTTGCACCCCTATTGGTGTCTCACTCCCACTTTAGTGACGCGCATAAGTCTCGTTCTCACGCTTACTATGCGCCTACTCCAATGTCCATAATTATCTGCTTGATAAATGATATTTAAAATTCTGAAATCTGCAATTTTCATTGCTCATGGGCGAACCTCATGGGTTATAATCCCATTTGTTACCTACGTATTTGACTGTTCAAGAAAATGTTTGGAAGATAATTCTCTTGGGCCCGATTTTTTTTTTTCAAAATACTAGTAATTTCCACCGCCACAATCATGCTATAGGAGACATCAACATGTACGACAGTTTTCAGGGAGTTTTGTTTCAACTGAGAACAATCATTCCGTATGAAAAATAAAACACGATAATTTTTAACGATACAAATTGTTTGGGGTCAAGCCGAAAGTCCAATACGTGGCGCCGCCTAGTGGTACGCAAATAGGAGGCTCCTCGATTATGACAGACATTCTTTGAATGGCATGGACCCTCCTGTTCGCCTGTTTGGGCCGTGCCACTGCTATTGCCCTCGCTGCCTGACTACGTTGCGCCGTACATCTCCCCAAATCCTCCACGTCCGCATCACCTTGTTGCCTTCCGAGCTTCTTTGGCTTGCCTCCTTTCTGCGCGTTTTCATTTTTTTTCATTGGTCGGTCTAATATCTCACTCGCTCTTGCACCCCCTGCTGCCTTACGACTGTATGTATGTGTAACCATGCACGTATGTACTCGTTAGGGTTTACAGACCCGAAATCAGGCTCTTCCAAGATACCAACCGCTTTGGTATCCGCCGTTGCATTATAAAGCTGTAATAACAAGTGTTACATATACCTTGCTCACTCAAAAAAGTGCAAGATGAACACTATAATTCTTGGTACATTCTTTTTATATACGATGGAAACGAAAGGGAGCGATTTTTTTCCGTGAGATGGTAGGCTTTTCCCATCTTGATTGATTTCCCGTTTTTTCGTTCTAAGTATACCAAAATGCTGCCCGTCGAATTCTAAACAAATGTCTGTATGTGTGTTAATGTAGAGTCGGAATTTTTGGTTAACGATTTCTCACGAACGGGTCGAACCATCTCAGGTGATTGAGGGTATTATGGGACAGCACCAAATTCCAAAGTGACTTTTTTCGAGAGCACCTAATTCGGTCAGACTCCCGGGCCCATTAAAGTGTGTGATTCGGTCCTTGATATCAAAATTCATTGACTCAGGTCGTCTGGGCAGGTGATTGAGGGTATTATGGGACAGCACCAAATTCCAAAGTGACTTTTTTCGAGAGCACCTAATTCGGCGGGACTCCTGAGCCCATTAAAGTGTCTGATTCGGTCCCTTATAGCAAAATCTATGCACTCAGGGCGTCTGGGCAGGTGATTCAGGGTATTATGGGGTAGCACTAAATTCCAAAGTGACTTTTTCCGAGAGCACCTAATTCGGTGCGACTCGTGGGCCCATTAAAGTGTCTGATTCGGTCCCTTATAGCAAATTCCATGGACTCAGGGGATCAGGGAAGGTGACTCAGGGTATTATGGGACAGCACCAAATTCCAAAGTGACTTTTTCCGAGAGCACCTAATTCGGTGAGACTTCTGAACCCATTAAAGTGCCTGATTCGGTCCCTGATAGCAAAATCCATGCACTCAGGGCGTCTGGGCAGGTGATTCAGGGTATTATGGGACAGCACCAAATTCTGAACAATCGCCATTGAAGAGCTCCTAATTCAAGTATCCCACCCACATGAATTAATTGGACTTTGCCCAATTATTATAAAAAATCAATTAATGACTTTTTTAGAAATTTAAAAAAAATCATAAAAATTTTGTTTTCTCTTCTGCATTTGAAAACACCAAAAAAGCACCTAACTATTTCGCAGGATTTTTTTTCTTATCTGCTTTATAAAAGGGATGGACTGCTAACTCGACGCTCCTATTTTGAAAAACGCGATTTTTAATGTTTTTTTTGCGAGCACCAAAAAAATGGATTGAACACCAAAAAAGCACCTAATTAGCACCTAATTATGAGCCCGGTGAAGACCCGATTTGAGTACCTAGGACTGCCAACTCGATACACCTTAATTATGAGCCCGGTGGAGACCCGATTTGAGTACCTAGGACTGCCAACTCGATACACCTTAATTATGAGCCCGGTGAAGACCCGATTTGAGTACCTAGGACTGCCAACTCGATACACCTTGGGTGGTGGATGATTTCACTCAGCATCAGCAATTATCAGAAGCAGTTAAAGCGCTGGTAATTCTGAGCCTGATAAATATTTCCTCCCCCACTCCTGTCAGGTAATTTATAGCTGTTATAATAACTTTTCTAGCAGAAAAAGACATTTAAAAAAAATTCAAAGCCACTGACCACGGCAGCATGATCAGTGTGACGCTCAGCTTAAAAAACATTTCCACATAATTTTTTTTTCTATGAGAAAAACAAGTTATTGAGATTTATTTCTTGTTTCTGTTTCTTTTAATTTATTTTGGATAGGTTAAACGTGAGCTCTTCATTAGTTCTAAATTCCCTGAGCTCATTAACGTCTCCAGCAGGAAAATTAATGAATGCATCTAAAATTAGCTGGAAATGAGCTTTTAATGTTGCAATCGGAAAAATTTGATTCTGCTATTTTTTACCGCTAGGTATACATACGTGCGTCTCACCCCCATTCCAGTAACGCGCATAATGCTCGTGCTCACGCTCACTATGCTAGTCTAATGGTTTTAGAAAAAACATGTGTGGGTTTATTTCTAAAACCAGTCTAAACATTTAATTGACGTGTCGGAAAATGTAGAAATGGCAACCAGAAATCACAAATCGAGAAGTTTTTTGAAATTTTTGAAATTAGGCAGCCCTGTGCTATTCCACTAGTATTAAACAAAGCGATGTGGAGGCTATAATTATAAGTGATACATATAGAGTAACAAGCTCAAAAAGAATGTTCTATGGAGGTACATGACTTTACCACATAGCTAACGAAATGAACGATGCAGAATCTCGACAGTAGTTAGTTTATAATTTCTTTTCAACTCGTATGGACTATTAGTCCATTAACATGGTGAACCAGTATATTTTGATTAGAATTACCGGTAATCACACTGATTGAAAATAACTGAATGGTAATTTAATTTATCATAATTGATACTTTGATTGGAAAAGAATGAAACAATTACGAGGAACCACGAAGGGCACCGGTGGCTCTGTTTATGGTAACGTTGGAGCGACACAGTGTAGTGAAAATTGTGAAAATTCCTTATCTATTGTTATATATAGAAATAAGTGGAAATTACAGATAGGTTGTCTATCTCTATTGGTTGCAATTATAACATTACCCGATTTGATAGATAACCGGTTACACTCGCAGCGAATTTTCTTAGATGCACATTTTTCGTGTGAATAGGTGATTTTGAGCGTAAATAGCAAAACGCCTTTTTTGCAATTGAATCAATTGCCACCACGAAATATTCAAAGGTTACTGTGCCTGCGATACTCCATTTTCGAGATATTCCACTAATTAATTGCAAGTGTCAGTGATGAGGTCAAGAATTCATAGCGGATTGGTAAACAAGACTGCGTAATTGGGTATTTGTGCAGTTTTTAAAACATTCCCTTTTTTTCAACAAGAATTGTTATACAGGGTTATATCTGGGCTTGGGAAATTATACAACCGACCGCGTTCCACCCTGTAAGATATCAACGCTAATTTGGAACAATGAAAACTGATAAGGATTGATGTGCTGAATATAAAGGTGGCGGACAGAAGGACACATCGGAGTAAGTAGTTGAGGTGGTTGAATTTCGCGCCCTCTAATGTTATATGTTCATGACTTGATTTCCCGTATTTTTTTTCGCGATATTCAACTATACTTATTATTTCCAATTTTGCCAGGTAGAAATTCAAAATGGAACCCAGCTAGCTACTGCGGATTTGCTTGCAAGACACAACCTTGGCGCTAACCAGTCCGAATAGATAGCGTTTGGGTGACCCGGAACGCGTGAAAAGCTTGCTATTGGTTTGCATACTACCTACGCGTGCAACCTACTGGATACGTAGAAATTTAAACTACGGTCAGGCTTGGTTGACAAGCCATCCACAACCTTACAATTATGGCACCATGCAAGTTTTAATAAATAATCGAATATAATGTTTGAATGTAATTTCTTGCTTAAAACAAGTAGAATTTTATCTCTCAAACTTAGATGTCCGATACAGTTATTCATATTCAATTATGTTTTGAGAGCTGTAATTGAGCAGGAAAGTGGTCAGTCGGCTTTCATCACTCCTTCGGTCAATTTACATTAAAAATTTATTTCGGAACAAAAGTCGTTTTTAACTGGCTACCTACTTGTAGAGACATGAAAATCCCTGTTGTCTCGACACAAGCGTCAGAAGGAAACAGTGACGCTTTTTTTTTTACAAGTTCAGACTCGAGTGTAATGGCTGTTTGAATCCCTCACATTTTCGCCCAGTCGGTATTTAAGTGAAAGAAACATCGATCGGTAAGCCGTACAGATCTAGCCGTAGTTTTTGTTAATAAATACTTTTATGTTGTTTTTGTTTAATCGAATCACTTTCTTTTCCCCGGCGATTGATAGGTAGATGATTTCAACTGAGAACGACATGTGTAGCACATGAGCTACTGATGTTCATACGTAACCTAAAAATGTCACGTGTTGGTACTGACTCTGCCAAGTTCTGAAATAATAATTATAATAATAGAAGAAAATTTTCAAATTCAGTTGAAAAGATTAAATGTCAATTAATTGTCTGTTGATAAGATTAAATTAAAAGATGAAACCATACTTCCATTCTTTCATAGAACGAATTTAACTCACTGAAGTTATTAGTATATTATAATAACTTGAGGGGTGACCCCGGTGAAACTTCGAAGTCCTCGCCCGGGCTTCGAACTCACCAATCGGGTTTTGATATATAAAGGCATATCCAAAGAAGTAAGGAAAATTCGGGACCCAACCCATTTTGTCCCATATACCCATAAGAAACATTGCTTTTCGTGTTTTAAGCTTCAAAGTGCTCCTCGGTCCGCAATTTTCGTCCGATTTTAATTTTTTTTTTTCAAAATGTTCGTCATACTCCAAAGAACGAAGTTAAATATCCATTTTGTTCTATTCGCTTTACATCATGAGAAAATGATTTTTTAGTGTGCGTGTTTTTTTCATTTTTTCGGAAAATGTCAAAATTTGTCGTTTTCACTAATTGATTATTGTAATATGTCTTTTACGGCGAGAAAAATTCTTTGTTCAAGGTTTAAAAGAATTTTATGATTCATTTCTGTATTTTTGCCTGAGCAGATTGCTACATATGTCTCCATTTCTCTCATAGACAGATTCAAGTACTATAATTTGTTTGTACTGAATGTGAATTCTGCCATCATTTTTCTCGTCATAAAAGACATATTACGTATGTTTACAATAATCAATTAGTGAAAACGACAAAGTTTGGGATTTTCCGAAAAAAATGAAAACAAGCGGTGAATTGTTCGGGTCCCCCATTTGAATGTATTCCTCAGATGTATTCATTATGGAATCATATTTTCACTTCTACCAATGCCATTGGTAGATAGCTTCCGAATGTTTTCCTGAATTATTAATTGTGATAGATGGGATGAAGCCTGTCCTTATAGTAGTAATCAGTCAACCTGGTCCGTCATTTAATTTTGCCTCACCCTCCGCTAGGGTAACCTATCCAATAGATGTACGGGGTGCAATAGGTTGACGGTCGTCTTTTGAATAGAAAAATACGCGAGGCAATGACATTTTTTTTACTCGAGTTTTTATTTCAATCTTTAAACAAGCTGAAATTTTGCACAGACCTTCAAGAAACTATTTGCAACTATCTCACAAAATTTCAGATTTTTTGAATTTTTTTCAGTCCTTTATTCATTTTATTTTCTAAAAATTGATTTGCGAAAATGCCCCAGGCCAGTTTTATCCACAAAACACGATTTATAAACAAATCTTTATATCTTTATATTTTAAACAAATTTTTATACAGTTAACGTTCAACAAGAATTTTATGAGAAAAACAGAAAAAGGGCAATAACTCGAGATTTTAGCGGGAACGGGTATATGTTTTTTCATTGAATGAGATAGATGGTATCGAGACGAATATTTTCAAAAAAAATGAATTGAATTTGACTGCGTAGCTTTCGAGATATTCACAAATAACGATTTATAAACAAATCCTTATATCTCAAAAACTAATGGACCGATCGAGCTGAAATTCAATAGGGATCATTACTACTATAAGCCCCAACTTTGGGCCAAATTACAAGTCAAAATCTCTATTTGTTCATACAGTTAACGTGTAAACAAGAATTTTATGAGAAAAACAGAAAAAGGGCAATAACTCGAAATTTTAGTGGGAACGGGTATGTGTTTTTTGATTGATTGAGATAGATGGCATCGAGACGAATATTTTAAAAAAAGATGAATTGAATTTGGTGGCGTAGTTTTCGAGATATTCACAAAAAACGGTTTATAAACACATCCTCATATCTCAAGAACTAATGGACCGATCAAGCTGAAATTTTGCACAGACCTTCACCAAACTATTGCCAACTATCTCACAAAATTTCAGATTTTTTGAAATTTTTGTAGTCCTTTATTCATTTCATTTTCTAAAAGTTGATTTTAGAAAATGACCCAGCCGAGGGTTGAACGGACATACATTTTCTAGAAACATCATATCTTCACGTTTCAGACCATTCTACATCATTTCCAGGCAAAATTAGAAAATGTCAAAATTGAACGATTCCATACCTTCCTTTCGGAAGCAAAAACGCGCAAACTAATAAATCATTTTCTCACGATGTAAAGCGAATAGAACAAAACGGATACTTAACTTTGTTCCTTGAAGTATGTCGAGCATTTTGAAAAAAAAAAAAAAAATTAAAATCGGACGAAAATTGCGGACCGAGGAGCACTTTGAAGCTCAAAACACGAAAAATAATATTTCTTATGGGTATGGGGGCACAATGGGTTGGATCCGGAATTTTCCTTACTTTTTTAGATATGCCTTTATATATCAAACCCCGATTGGTGGGTCCGCAGGCCGGGCTAGGACTTCGAAGTTTCACCGAGGTGACCCCTCTTAATAGGACTATAGTATCTTCACCAAAATATAATTATTGAATTGATATTCTGTCAATTATATTTGCTGTCACTTTACAGAACAAAATATTTTATTAACAAATTTCTATGATCGCGTCCCGGAAAGAATACCAAGTTTCAAATAGGATGTGACCGCCCATCTAATAGAACTAGGTAAACGGCAGGCTTACATGCTTATGTTATTCAAGGTTGCACTCGTCCATCACAACATGGCAATCACTGCCTTGCATATGGAAGGCAGGGTCTGGGTGATAGTAAGCCTGTATTTGCCTGACATGTACTACCTAATAAAATCTGCCTAGCCTCAAGGTTCAACCTAACAAACCCAGCAGAATTTTCTGTCTAGGGTAACTCGAACATTTTACGATAAGTTAGTCACTATTTCTTTTCCACATTTTTTATATTTTTGGTCGAGTAATTACAAAAATAACTGCACCGATTGAAATCGAAACCGCTCTGAGCTACATACAGATGCTTCGATTACATCATATATTGCTACACATGTTGGCGAATTTCGGTTATAGCCGCGGGACTTCGTTTACAGCAAACTGCTTTTTCCATCATCTTTATCAGTATGTAGGACCGATATTAGATTTGTCCACTGAAAATTTATGCAATTCATGCAAACGAAAAGACATGATCCAATGATTGAAATTCATTTGTTTAATAATTAACTTCCCGATTTTTCGATGAAAGGCATCGACATCGCAAACGAACCGTCTTCATGCAACTTAGAGGGGATTAGATTTTTGATAAAACTGATGGCATATTTATGTTCTTATATATATTTCAATTGTTCATAACGCTCTATCGCGAAAACCGTCGGAGATAGGAGAATAAGTATAATACGAAAAGTTGTCCCCCCCGTAAGAATACACGTTTTATGTTAAATGACTTTTTGTCATAATTTGTGTAACTGAGAAGGTATGGTCAGTTGAACAATCATTATTGTAATAAGTGGATGAATGAAGTGACGGTCGTCATTGAGGTTACAATCGCAGTATTTCCGTGGAGAATGGAGCGTCAAAGATTGTATATAAAATTGGAGCAGGATATTTCACGTAATCACCAGAATCAGTTGTCCATAACGCGCTATGGAAGAAACGGCAGAAGGTGTTGAGTGAAACTTGTTCTGGAAGTGGAAATCAACATGTAATTTCTAATGATTTTTTCCATAAGTATCACAATTAAAAAGGTATGATGAATTCAACCATCGAGCCGTCACGCCCTATTGGCCTCTCACTCCCACTCAAGTAAGGCGCATAAGTCCTCTTCATGTTCCCCATGCATCTACTCGAATATTCATAATTATCTGCTTCATAAATGAATTAGTTTAGAATTCTCAAATCTGCAAGTTTTCGTTGTGACCCTAACAGGGCCGCACTGATTAACCGTGGTCTATTGGAGAATAAATTTAGTGCGCTGTGCTGAAATACCAAATCGGGAAGTTTTGTTTGCGCCCCGAATGTAAACGATGACTTTTACACTGAAATGCGTAAATGGCAATTCCACGTCAAGGAAGATGACGTATTCGCGAAGCGTAAGGACGTAGGAGGCGAAAAAATGGTATTTTATTCTCGTTGCAGCTTTTCTAACCTCCCGATCTAGGGGAAGTTATTGTAATCACCCTGAAAATCAGAAGTTAAATTTTCACTTTTCTCGATGTTTGACGACATGCTGACAAGTTTTCTCCAACATGTGTGTGTGTCCTGAAGTTTCCTGATGAATCACTGGACCAATTTGGTTTCTTTTTAACATCCCGATCTACCCTAGTACAAATCCAACACCGCGTGCACCTCGCCGCGGCGTTGCGATGCGATGTTGGACGGCGCGGCGGCATTGGCGTTTGATGCTGCGTAGACCTCGCCGCGCACTATCCTCGCAACGTTCTGCGGGCTAAGCGCAGCGGTGTCCTCAGAACACTGCGGAATAACGCTGATGCGCGATGAAGAAAATACGGAGTATGCTAGATTATCATATTGAGATTAGTGATTTAGTTTTTAGTTATGATTTAGTACTGAGTTTTAGTTATGATTAGTGAGTATTAGAGAAGTGATTTCATGATGAATGTAAATTCTATCGCGATCACAAGTGTGAGAAATTAATTCCTGAGACAAATTACTCATTTCTGCTTTCGAAAGGAAGCTTTGCAATCGTTCGATTTTCATTGTCCATTTTTCGGTGTTTAAGCCCCCAAATCGAAGCATTGGATTCAATTCAATTGCATTTTTCGCTCTTTTCGAGACGTAGCACTACGATTCCTCCAAAAAAAATGGCAATTTGAACCTTGAAAGCCACGTCGGCTAGTTACAAACCAGAGTTTTAGGCCTTGTCCGTATGTATGTGACTAGACATTCTAGTTATTTCCTGAATAACCGCCCGATCAAATTTCATGATTTTTCCAAGGGATGTAGAGTTTCATGAGGGCTATCATTTGGCGACAATTAAACTTTGATCGGTCGTCTCATTTGAAAGATATTGAGGTTTTTTGAAATTCTGTTTCTCAACGATTACTCAAAAACTAATCGTCCGAATTCATTCAATAGGCGCTTAAAAGATTCGTCTCAATGCCATCTTGATCGAGTTCGGGAATGGTGACGATTGCATCATTCGTTCTCGAGTTGTAGCCCTTCAAAAATCAACTTTAAGCAGAACTTGTGATTTTTGTTAACCCTTACTAATTTTCTCCTCAACTCTCCCATCGAATTTTGTGATTTCTCCAGGAAATATAGAGTTCAGAAAGCCATATCATTTGGCGTTGATTAAATTTCGATCGGTGTTATACTCTTGGAGATATTGATTTTGACAAAATCCCGATTGGTTTGATAATTATTCAAAAACTACTGATTGGAACTGTATTCATTAGGGTTAAAAAGATTCGTCTCAATGCCGTCTTCACCGAATTCTCTAATATTGACGATTGCATTATTCGTTCGCGAATTATAGCCCTGAAAAAATTGATTTTAGACAAGATGATTTTTGACATGTGATTTTTGGTCCTCTTTTCATTAAATAATTCATGGAATATTATGATTTCTGCAGGGAATTTAGAGTGCAAAGAGCACTATCGTTTGACGTCAATTCAATTTCGATTGGTGGTATAGTTCTGAAGATATTAATTTTTTAAAAATGCCGATTCGTTCGACAATTACTCAGAGGTGACGGAAAATAACAAAGAAGAGAATAGGTCCTTGTCCGGCATAGTTCCATGGTATTGGTCTTGATGGGTCCTGGGTAGGGTAGTTAGTTATCCGGGAAAGGTAGGAGCTCCATCAGTTTCCTGAAAAGTCAAAAATCGGGCAGAAAATACCTTCTGCAACGGATTCAGTCGGAACCTGGAAGATGAAAGCCATTCGGAAGCATTTTGCTAATGGGTTAGTAAAAACGTCGTCCCACCTGTTTTATCTGTAGATGGTACAACCACATGCTATCCGAGTGAAGTGAGGTTAGAATAACTGCTTCACGTCCCTAATGACATAAACGTTCACCAGTTTGGAATAAATCGAAGAAAAAATAAACGAATCATGAGCGCGGTGATTTACCACAACAAAAAACTAATTTGTACTTTTTTTCATAACCCAAGTTGTTGATGAGATCAGTGCAAATTTTTAAAATACTTTTCATTCATCAATTACTTCAGCTGGACGCATACTCAAAACCGCGACAATGTTTGAAGATTTTAAAATCCTACGATACATGAAGCAAAACACTTGGATAAAATAAGAAAATTGGTAACTGGGGCAACAGTTTCTTTAGGATTTTCAAAAGCTTATCCAGGTACACATCCGCAATCTGCGATTCAATTGCCCATAAGCGAAGTGACTACACTATATCCAAAAATTTTGAATGCATTGTTCACCGGTTATCTTTTCATTTTATGTATGATTTTTCACTGTTCACAAGCAACTAATATGCCCTCCGTCGAACGGTTCACGTTAACCTCAGAAATCATGAGTTAAATGCAGTGCCTGACAACATGCGCATCAAACGTTGCTGGGTATTCCCCGCGGTATATGTCACCAACGTCCCCGCGGCAAACCGCCAGAGCGCTGCGGCGCTCTATGCGCACAACATTGCAGTCCCAACTCCGCCGCGCACGTTCAACCTCGCAGAGCTACGGCCGATTTCTGCTAGGGAAATTTTGTCCCGAATGTTTTGAATTATTTGAACTTTTTGGAATGCGTTCCGGGCATTTCATTATTTAGTTTTGAAATATTTTCCCCTAGTTTGAATTAAAAGAAAAAAAAACAGAAAATGTAGTCTTATCCTGAGAAATTAGAATGACATTCCGCTATATTTTGGTGAATTGGCACCCTAAATTTTAAACCACCGGACACATCACTTCTCCAGCGCCACCTACGCATTTTCGATAAACTTCTTCCCAATAATTGATAGGTTACATTTTGTAAAGTGCTGTACCATCCGATATGTCCCGCCGTTAGTGAGTAGCACCCCACTTTTCAGAGAGACCTCCCACGGAATGGTCATGAATTTTTCTCTCCGTGTAAACCAGAAGACAAGTCGGCCAACTCACATCGAAAGAAGCGCTGTTGCCACACCTATTACGGAAATTTTGTGTTATAAATAAAATCATATAAATGATTCCCAAGCGTGAGAATCATTTTTTTACGTGTTAAGTCAGCACAAAAAAACCAAAATAAAGGGAATCGAAGACTTTTGTATACACGCGTGACAACTTTCAATTTTCATCCTTTTTTCCGCATGATGCAGTGGAGAGTCGGAACCTTTGATTTCCATCCCCACCTTAAGCCTGCTGAATGGACCATCGAAGTACCTTGATGCCGGCACAGTGATTTTACAATGAGGAATTAGCATTCATATATCAATTCAGCGGATTCTCTTGAAGTTTGAAAATTTTTATCTGGAAAAATGCTATGCATGCCAAATTTTTCTGAGTATGCTTACTTGAAACAAATCATAATCGACCATCCTATAGTGCCCAAAGATTAATCAATTTTGTAAGAAACTTTTTGGAATAAAACCACTGATTTTCCACTAAAAAAAATTTTAAGGGTTCATTACTGCACTAATTAATTTCAAATGAAGGGAAGATTCACGCCCTACAATCATCAAGGAAGACAAGACCCCTTTTGCGATCGGATCAATGCTTGGTAAGATTTAACTCCTAGATCATCGATATTAGGAAATCGTGAGATTTAGGAATATAGATTGGAAAAACCTCATCATTATTCAACGTCAAAATTTCCAAAATGGGGCGTCGGTTTTCCATTTGATTAACTTTCCGAATATATTGGTAAAACAAGTTATCAACACAATTTTTCTAAATTGCGCGGTGCGCAGTGTGATTAATCACATTTTAACGTATTTGAACGTATACAGCCCTAAAACCTCGTTTTATCGCCCATTGAACAATGTCTCATGTAGGTCTACAAGATGGGGTGCGGAATAATGTCTAAAAATGGGCCGTGGGTTTGACCGTCCGCGGGCCAGCATTATTTCTCGATGTTTGCGTATGTGTGTGTGAGTACTTTCTTTCCAATCTCTCATTTTTCTCATCATAGAGCTCTTTAAATGATTCCAATTGTTGATAGTGCTCTAACGCCGAAACGGTGAAAGATACGAAAAAAGTCACAGGACACACAATATATATATATAATATATATATAATATATATATAATATATATATAATATATATATAATATATATATAATATATATATAATATATATATATATATATAATATATATATATAATATATATATATATATAATATATAATATATATATATAATATATATATATTTTTATAAGGAACAACATTTATTCGACACATTGTTGCGTATCCACAATGTTTCGGGAGATACAGCGTTATAAACAATTGAAATTAGTAATAACAATAGTAACTAGCAGACATATAAGGACCAAAAACTAATCAGCTCTAAGTTACAGCCAGGCGCTTAGGTTGCGTCATACAGAACCTTGATCGGATAATTTGTTCCGGGAAATTTTCGATTCCCTACGTACATCGGCACACACACACACATATATGGCACAAACCACCAATTATCAATTACCAGAGTGAAATTTTTTGATTGTTCTGAAATTTTGATATGTTGCTATAGGTATCAAAAGGAAGTATGTCCTCCAACGACAAGCGTCTAGTTACCTTTATAGCTAAGATATTTTTTATTTTTTTTTTTACCTTTAACGCCTTCGATCCCTTATGGATATATGGGCGTGTGGTCCATACGCTGCACCGCATTCGCATGATAAGACACAGGAAACCACAGAGAACCTGTGTCGGTACAGGCGGCTACTCTATGAGTAACCTCCCGCTCATCAGACATTCCGAAAAAATTCTCGCCCTATATGGGGGATTTGAACCAGGTACCGAAGCGGCAGCGCTAAGACTGCGCGCTTAGTCCACTCGGCTATTCTGACGTCGGTATAGCTAAGATATGATTTTTAAAAATTTTAAAATTTAATTTTTTTTCAAATATCTCACACAAGCCCTAAATGTGCTCGAAGAAAAAATGTCATGGGCGTTTTTTGTAGCAAAAATTCTAAACTTTCCATAGAAAATATCGCTTTTTTGATTTTATAATTTTTTATCAAGAAAAAAGGCTGTTTTTAATGAAAAAACGCGTTTTTCAAGAAAAACGGCTTTTTCTGAAAAATGCCATGCACAAAATTTTTTTTTTTCCCCTTGAAAAGTACATTTTTTTTTTACATATTCTCTGAAAATTTCAATGCGGGTTTCGCACTAGAACATATGGAAATAAATGAAAATTTAATCAGATCGATCATATGAAATCTAATCAGATCGAAGTTGGATCAAGATGTATCAATTCCACCATATTGAAATTCAATCGCATAAGGGATACGGTTGTGTTCATATGCGAATATGAACATTTAAAGCGAATAAATAAAAAAAATATTGATACCCTAATCATTTTCAGCGATGTCAGGTTGTAATCCTTACACTGTTCACTAGGGTTATTAATGTTTTTTCCTTTCGTCTTTGTTTTTTTTTTATTTGGCTCTGAGTTGCAGTCGACTAGAGTAGTCTGCGGGTGCGTCTGGAAGCGTGGGAAACCGGATTTCTTATGAATTTCAATCCCCTAAAACAGAAGTCTTATTTACTTATCCAGTTATACGTAATTCATTGACATCAAATTGACAATATATAAATAACTTCATGTGCTGTTGGAAATATCTCCATGACATTTTACTATTCGTGATCTAGCTGATATTAGTTGCTGGAAATCAGCACACCTCGAGGAAGAAAACACCATGACTTTGCCCTTACATTCTTGGACAGTGTGTTGCATGCTATTTTAAGACAATAAATGTTTCCAATGAATAACAGAAAATTATTTTTATTGCACAGACCGGTTATAATTGCGAGCAATTCTCAGTTATCTACACGATACATATGCCCCCCTCCATCCATTAAAATTTCGTCTCTACATTAATTTCAATTTGGTAGACGCATGAAGCAATTAGTAATTTGTTTTCTCCCTTCATTTTGACTTCATAAAAGTTCATAAAAATACATACGGTATAATGTAAAATTTAGCACACATTTTTCATGCAAATAAACGAAACAAATTTAAAACGCACTTAAATCGCTTAAATTAAGGCATTCAAAGAAAGTATATTATATCATGAGGCTCACAAAACATTCTTCGGCGAATGACATACAACATTTTATGTCGTTAGGCCCGCAAAAGGTGATTTAACTGAGCGAAGCGAGGTTAGAATCGCCGTTTGCAAGGTCTAATGTCATAAACGTTTTTTAGGACTCTTGGCACTTTAAAATAAGTTCAATCTTTTGAGTGCAAAGAGCAGAGAGTTGCCGTGTGTAAAAAAACTAGGCATACAAAAATGTTCACATACGGAAACAAGCAGGCGGTCCTCGGGTCCCCCCATTTCAATATGTCAAATATGTCACCGTTTTTTTTTTATTTCCCCCAATTTCATTGGTGGTAAACTTCCGAATGGTCCAATTGCATACAAAATAAAAATGTTCCAGTATTGAAAAAGCTTTTTCCATGCGAACGGAATCAAAAACAGGAATAGCTCATATTACCCAGAGTAATTGACTCAATGTTATTGACCAGTTCCTAGATAACGTTAAAGCTCACATTTTGGAAAAAATGGGATGAATACTCATCGAGAAATGAAGTAATGAAACAACCGTAAAAATGAAAAAATTGAAATCTATAAAATTGATGATGCGATTGAATCGCTATTCAATACGGTTCTTCACCATAATAAAAAGAACCTCTGTTCCATATTTCAAGTTATTATCTCAATTTTTGCGGTCGCTAGAGTGCGAACAAAAACAGAAAGTAAAACCAAAGTCAAAAGTTATAAAACAGGAATAACTTATATTACCCAACCTAATTGACAATGCTTTTCGACCATATCATAGATCTCGTTAAGGTACACATTTTGAAAAAAAACAACAAAATCGATTGAATAAGTATCGAGAAATAAAATAAAAACCGCGAATACCAAAAAATTGAAATCTAGAAAACTAATGATGCGATTAAATCGCCATTCAATAGGGTTCTTCACCACAACGAAAGGAACCTTTGGTCCAAATTTCAAGTTCTTATTTCAATTTTTGCGGGCGCTAGAGTGCGAACAAACATAAAAAGTAAAACCAAAGTCAAAAGTTAAAAAATAGGAATATCTCATTGTACCCCAACTAAGTGACTGAATGTTTTGCAACCGTATTATAGATCTCGTTAAGGCACACACTTTGAAAAAAAAAACAATAAAATCGGTTGAATAATTATCGAGAAATGAAATAAAAACCGTAAAAACGAAAAAATTCAAATCTCGAAAACTAATGATATGATCAAATCGCTATTCAACATGGTTCTTCACAACAACAAAAGGAATCTTTGCTTCAAATTTCAAGTTTTTATCTCAATTTTTCGACACGCTAGAGTGCGTACAAAAGCAAAAAGCGAAAAAAACAGAAAAATTGAAATATCTTCAATTTCTTGTGAGCAACGTACTAGATGTTATTCAACCATTCTTTGGAGCTCGTTGAGACGCACATTTTGATAAAAAAGAAATTAAAAAATATTCATTAGTTTCAGAGATATGAACGATCAAAGAAAAAAGAAAAAAAGTGGATTTTTAAGAAACTTACCGGCAGCTATCACTGAAATTGCGCCCACAGCTAGCTACACTCAATACCAATAGCTGACAATTTTTTCAGATTTTATTCTCAAAATTTAGTCCTTTTTATGTTGAATTTTGTAAGTGAAGATTTTCGAAAAAAATTAATGATGAAATAAAATAAAAACCGCGAAAACGATAAAATCGATATCTAGAAAACTAATGATCCGATCAAATCGCCATTCAATATTCTTCTTGTGGTTCTTCACCACAATAAAAGGAACCTTTGTTTCAAATTTCCATTTTTTTTCCACTTTTGCGGACGCTAACGTGCGAACAAACACAAAAAGTAACACCAAAATCATAAGTTCAAAAATAGGAATATCTCATTGTACCCAAACAAATTGATACAATGTTTTGCAACCATATTATAGATCTCGTTAAGACACACACTGTGAAAAAAACAACAAAATCGGTTGAATAATTATCGAGAAATAAAACAAAAACCGTGGAAACGAAAAAAATAAAATCTCGAAAACTAATCATACGATCAAATCGCTGTTTAACAGGATTCTTCACTATAACAAAGGGAGTCTTCGTTTCAAATTTTAAGTTTTTATATCGATTTTTGGGGACGCTAGAGTGCGTACGAAGGCAGAAAGCAGAAAAAACAGAAAAATTGAAATATCTCCAATTTCTTGTGAGGAACCTACTAGATGTTCTTGCACCATTCCCTAGATCTAGTTGAGACGCACATTTTGAAAAAAAAAAATCAAAAAATATTCATTATTTTCTGAAATATGAACGATCGGAGGTAAAAACGAAAAAGGCGATTTCTAAGAAACTTACCGGCCGATTTCACTGAACTTGCGCCCACCGGTAGATGCATTCAATACCAATAACTGACAATTTTTTCAGAATTTATTCTCAAAATTTAGTTCTTTTTATGTTAAATTTTGTAAGTGAAGATTTTTGAAAAAAATTGATACATACAGACACTATGCTCAAACTTCGTATTTTTACGTTTCAAACCATTATATATCGTTTACAAGCATAATTAGCAAAAGTGAAAATTGACCGATGGCAATGCTTCCATTCGGAAGCAAAAACCGGCCGACTAGAGATTTGAACCGCGGTCCTTCTCATTACTAGCCCTTGGACCTTAACCACTTAGCTATCGAAGCTTGACTTGACTTAAACATTGTTTATTAACATGTGTCATATATACATACTATGTACAGTATTAATATGTTAAATGCTACGCTCTAGATCACCAGCCATTCGCTTTATATCGAATTTGATCAAAGTTTAACCTAATTTTTGATTATTACAAATATTTGTGAGTTTTTACAGGATGAATCGATATAAGGAAAAATCACTTCTACAAAACCTTATAAGTAATGAGTGCATGAGGGGAGGGGGAAAGCGGGATATACGGGAAGCTGGGACAAACAGGTGGTCAGCGGGACCAATTGGACTTCTTGTCAATATTGATGTTTTAGAGCTGGGGATTAGGATGGGATTGTAGCTTAAATTTAAATGTCTCATTGATTCTATCGATGAATTCACGTATGTTTGCCATGCCGAGCGTATCGTGTATCTCCACGATAGTGGTTCTTCTTTCAAAATTGCCTATTATCCGGAGAAATTTATTTTGGATAACTTGAACATGATTCAAGTGGATTTTGGCTGCATTGTGCCAGGCGGGACAACCATAAGTGATAATAGGTCTGATTAACCGTTTGTATAAAGTGAGTTTTAGGGATTGGCTAAGCGCAGGATATTTTAGCAGATTATATAATCTTATTAGAATAATTTTTGTTTTCAGCTTAACTTCGTCTATGTGTTTTTTCCACAGGAGTTTGGAATCAATATGTAAACCTGAGTATTTAACAGAGTTCACAGGAGTGATTTTATCGCTACGAATAGTCAAGGTGTAATTGGCCTTAATAGGTAAGAGCAGCTGCGTTTTCGACTCTTCTAACAGCTCTATTTATCGATTTGCTAGCTGAGTACAGAGCGATGTCATCAGCATATCCAGCGATAGATACATTTCTAGGAATTATGCTAAAAACAGCAGCAATGTACAAGTTAAATAGTACGGGGGAGAGGATAGACCCTTGTGGGACCCCCGCGACTATTTCAATTTTATCCGAAAGCGAAGTTTCGACTCGAACTCGAACATATCTGTTTGAAAGATATGATAGTGAAATTTTACATAAATACTTAGGTAGATTTAAGCTGTCGAGTTTATAAATAAGGCCTGTGGGCCAAACAGAATCAAAGGCCTTCTCGCTGTCCAGGAGAAGAAGAACGGTATCTTCTTTCCGACCTTTCGCGGATTTTATGTCGTTTGTAATTCTGACCAGCTGGTGGCAGGTCGAGTGTTCTGAGCGGAATCCAAATTGATTCTCAGGCATTAGTTCTAACACTTCGATAGGTTTTTTGAGACGAGCTAAAATTATTCGCTCAAAAAGTTTAGCCAATACTGGTAGGAGGCTAATAGGCCTGGAGCTCGGGGGATACGAGGGGGGCTTGCCAGGCTTGAGAATCGGTATGACCACCGCTCCTTTCCAGAGTTCCGGGAAATATTGTTTAAGGAGGCATGCATTATATATCTTTGTTAGTAGGCTTATTGCTTTAATCGGAAGGTTTTTTAGTGCTATGTTGGGAATGTTATCCACACCCGGGGCTGATTTGTTTTTGAGTGCTTTGATGGCGGAAATGATTTCGCGGGGATTTGTGACGGATTTAATGTGAGTTTCAATAGGTGCTTTGAGGATAGTTTTTTTCACATGACCAGTGACTTGTTGTTCAAAAGATTTGTTTCCTCGGGAGGCCGATAACTTGTGGATATTTGCGTAGTGTTTACAAAGTGTATTAGCCTTTTCATGGTCTTCCGTGTAGATCGTGTTATTGGATTTAAGTGAGGGAATTTTGCTTTTGCCGGTGTTATTAAAATATTTTTCTACGCGTGATCTTTTAAGTTTATGTTTCTAAGTTTGTTGTCCCAAGATGATTGTTTCCATTCGGTTAATTTAAATCTGATTTTTTTGATCAGCTGATTGAGTTCGGATTTAAGGTAGCGATTTCGCGTTTTTTGCCATCTTGATCTGATATAATTTTTGGGTTTTATTAAGGAGGCTATTTCGGGTGGGAGAGGGGTATGGGTGGATTTGGATGAGCGAGTGGGAGTGGAGGAATCCAGGGCTGTTTGCGTAATTTGGGTGAAATTTGTTATGTGTTTATCTATTGCTTCAGTGTTGTTACAAGTCGGGTTTGGTGTAGAAATCTCATCATTTAAGATGTCCTTGAAATTTTTCCAGTTGCTTCTCGCGTAGTTTAAAATTTTTGATGATTCTGGTGAGGTTGGTTTTCCAAATAGGGAGAAAAACAGTGGAAGGTGCTCTGAGGGAGATTCGGAAAGTGTGGAGAAATTATTAATGATAGATATGTTGTTAGTTAATAAAAGGTCGATAGTACTGGGAGTGTTAGAATTATGAGGGTAGTGTGTAGGAACGTCTGGAAAGAGCAGATTAATTTTTTGTTCCGTCAAAAAATTTGAGAGAATTTTACCTGATTCGTTCGGCCTAGCAGAGGTCCAAGCAATGTCCTTCGCATTAAAGTCTCCAACAATAATCGTTGGAGTACTATCGGAGAGTAGGTGCCTCAATAGATTTGCATCTAGTGAGACATCCGGTGGATTATAAATTGAGTAGATCCTCGTTATTCGATTGTCCACTTGGACCTCTAGTCCCACGTATTCGGTGAGCCACAGCAGATCGTGCGGAAGTGTTCTATGTCTCAAGGTTTTGTGGATCGCCACCGCAACATCACCACCTGCTTTGGCCGTTCTGTCTTCCCTGATCAGCGAGAAGTCTAGAAAGTTTATTTTCTTCGTTTTGCTGTTTAGCTTAGTCTCTGAAATCAGACAAATTTTAATGTTATTGCTATGTACAATGTGTAATAACTCGTCCAGATTGGGCTTGAGCGCAAAAATATTAATTGCTAATATGTTGCTTATGTTTGCTGCTGAATCGTAGGTGTTTCTGAAGAGGGTGAGAATAGGTGAGCATAGGATGCGATGATTGTGACCCTATCAATGGGGGTGTCAGCTCTCTGGAGTTTAGAGATCGTATCTTTGAGCTCTGAGAGGATTTCGGGAATTCTGAGGTTTTTTAGCTCGTCAAGGATTTGCTTCGCTGTATTAATGTAATTTTTAGTGGCCCTTAAATATGATTCTGGAACATGTGTCTCCATTGGGATGATCCTGTGTTCAGCAGTGGGTTCAGCAACGTTCCTTCTCGAGGTTTCCACCGTTGGGAAGAACGAAGCGTAAGTGGGCCTAGACAGGTTGGAGTTGGCTCAGGGACTGCAGGAGACTGGAGGAACTGGATGTTCCTTTCCAGATTCTGGATCGTGGCCGAGTGAGGTGTAGCAGGTAATTCCATTGCTGCTATGGTGGGTCTGGCAGGCTGTGCTCGTTTTTGTTGAGTTTCCATGTACTTTGGGCTCATGGAACACTCTCTAAAACTGGCTGTGTGGGCAAGTCCGCAGTTCGCGCACTTGAGGGTTGTTGAAGTGCAGACTTTTACGTCATGGTTTGACGCACACTTGACACATCTGGGGTTCAGGTTGCAATGCTGGCTTGCCTGGCCGAACCTCTGGCACCTGAAGCATTGGGTCGGTTGCTGGGATTTAACGTACTTTTCTACCTTGTACGTGTGGTAGAAAGTCGTTTTAATTTCAGCGAAGCTGCTCAAGGTTGTTTCCGGGCCGACCGTGATAGCGAAGATCGGTAGTGGCCTGTTGTCTTTGGTGTCTCTGTCCTTGTTTACTTTCACGAACTGGCGAAAGGAAAGTACGTTGATGCCGTGTTTTGATAATTCAGCTTGAATTTCAGCTTCGCAATAGTAGATTACATACCTAGGCCAGCAAAGTAAGGAATGTCTCAGGTCACATTTAGTTGTTGGCCGAGGCAAAGCCGAGGTCGACAATAATGTGATCTGAGGCTTTCTTACTTGCTGGCCGAGGTGTGTATACTATTTTTCTGCTCGACGAAGCCGGAAAGTGGTAACTTCGTTTAGCGCAGCGGCCCGAAAGTTACCCCTTTCTGGCCGGAGGGCAGAAAATTTATTTTCTTTGGTCGCTCACCTTTAAGACCGAAAGTGAAAAAAATTGATATTTTGTTTTTTCAGGATACTCGCTATTTTGTTGTAGTCCTCGGTCGTTCGTAGATGGATGATCGTGGTACTTCCATTAAGTTGCATCTTAAAATTTTTATCTGCGGCGTTGCTTTGCAGAAAATTGATTAATTTTTTTGTCTTCATTTTTTCATTTTCAATGATCATTAGAGGTACAGAAGTTTGTTTTCGAGCCTCTTGAGGCCCGTCAGGAGTGTGCGGAGGATTGTATGGGCGAGCGGGTTCAGAGCTCGCACTGATTGACCGTGCCATAACGGTTTTTTTGGTTTTTTTCGGGTCTTCCAAAGGAGGACTCATCTTGGCTTTCCTTTTTGGAGCCAAAGGAAGTTTGAGAGATTTTAAAAAAGACTTTAAAAATTCACTGTACTATAATCGCGGTACGTTGGAATTTATATATCGTAGAAAGCGGTAGACATGCGTCCGCACGGTACCGACTCAAAACAAATACTGAGCTATCGAAGCATTGTTGTAAAATAACTGGTTTAGAATATAAAAGCGTTACGGTGTTTTTTGACTTACATTTCTATTTCAATGACAGGTATTTAAATTATGATTAGCATTGTCATTATTTATTATTAGCTATTCAGTCGAGGATAAAGTTTTAATGAACCACTGCATCTCGAACTGATTAATTAGTGAATGTTTATCCAATTTAGGCAGCCGCGAGAAACAACCCCCGTGGAAAAAAATATATGTCTAAAATATATGAGACGTATATGTCATATATCACAATATAATTCGCATATACAAGTCCGACAAAAAAGTTGTATATATTCCTCTATATGTATAAGATATATACTGGAATGTATCTCTAATATATGATGCATACATTTGTCATATATTTCTGCATATATATTTTCATGTACTAGTCAATGTATCCTTTCATACATACGTCATACATGAGCTCATGTACGAGAAGTATATGATGATATATTTATTCATGTATGACATATATGGCAAAATATATTTTCTAGATATATGGAAATGTATACAAGTAAATATATACTTCGTATACGATGGTATATAGATGTGATATATTTTCCCGTATATGTTTTCATGTATGACTAAATACAGCCCATAATATACAATCAATATACGTAAGCATATATCAGGCATACATAACAATATATGTCATCATGCATGACAAATTATAAGTTAAGAATATATGAGAGCATGTATGAAAACATATATGAGCACATATATAAATAGGGGTGCGGCTACTCAGGAGTTAAATCCGTCATACCTTCTGAATTATGATAATCATAAAAATTCCCAATTGAAAATTGCCAACTTACAACTGCCAATTGAAAATCGCCACCTGAAAATGGCCAATTGAGAATTGCTAATAAAAAATTTCTAATCAAAAAAGGCCAATCAAAAATCTCTAATTAAAAATTGTGAATTAGAAATTTCAAAGTAAAAATTGCCAATTGAAAATTGCCAATAAAAAATTGGGAACTCAAAATTGCCAATGAAACATTGCCGATTAAAAATGACAAATTAAAAATCTCTAATTAAAAATTGCCAATTGAAAATTCCCCATTAACATTTCCGAATTGAAAATTGCCAATTGAAAATCGCTCACTGAAAGTTGCCAATTGATAATTCCCAACTGAAAATTGCCAATAAAAAACTGCCAATTAAAGATTGCTAATGAAAAATGGTCAATTAAAAATTGCCAATTGAAAATTTCAAAGTAAAAATTGGCAATTAAAAATTGCCAATGAAAAATTTCCAATTAAAAATCTCTAATTAACAATTGAAAATTGCAAATTCCCAATTAAAAATTCCAATTAACATTGTCCAATTGAAAGTTGCCAATTGAAAATCGCTCACTGAAAGTTGCCAATTGAAAATTCCCAACTTGAAATTGCCAATTAAAAATTGAAATTAAAAATCTCTAATTAAAAATTGCCAATTGCAAATTGTCAATTGAAAATTCCCAATTAAAAATTCCCAGTTAACATTTCCCAATTGAAAATTGCCAATTAAAAATTGCCAATTGAAAATTGCCGACTGACAATTGTGGATTGCCAATTGGAAATTGCGCATTCAAAATTGAGGATTGACGATTAATTATTGAAAATTACCGAGTAAAAGTTGACAGGTGGAGGTTACGGATTGAAAATTGCCAATTTACAAATGCGCATTGACAATTAAAGATTGCAAGTTAAGGGTTGAAAATTACCAATTGGAACTTGACAAGCGAAAATTGCGAACGAAATATTGAGGATCGAAAATTGAAGAATGAAAATGAAGATTGAAAATTGACAAATGGAAATTGCGGATTACAAATTGCCAATTGAAAAATGTGAAGTGAGATTTGCGGATTGAAAATTGACCATTGACCAGTTCGTCAAATTTTTACTTGTCAATTGTCTAGTGTCAAAATTTAATCCATAACTTTCAATTGTCAATTTTCAATTGTCAATTGTCAATTTTCAATTGTCAATTGTCAATTTTCAATTGTCAATTTTCAATTGTCAATTTTCAATTATCAATTTTCAATTGTCAATTTTCATTTGTCAATTTTCATTTATCAATTTTCAATTGTCAATTTTCAATTGTCAATTTTCAATTGTCAATTGTCAATTTTCAATTGTCAATTTTCAATTGTCAATTGTCAATTTTCAATTGTCAATTTTCAATTGTCAACTTTCAATTATCAATTTTCAATTGTCAATTTTCATTTGTCAATTTTTATTTGTCAATTTTCAATTGTCAATTTTCAATGGTCAATTTTCAATTGCCAATTTTCAGTTGTCAATTGTCAATTTTCAATTGTCAATTGTCAATTTTTAATTGCCAAATTTCAATGGGCTACTTTTATTTGTTAATTGCCAATTTTCAATTGTCAATCCAAAATTGGCAATTGGCTATTTTCAATTGACAATTTTCAATTGGCCATTTTCAATTGTAAATTTCCAATTGGTAATTTTTAATTGGCAATTTTTAATTGACCATTTTTGATTAGCAATTCTTTATTAGCAATTTTCAATTGTCAATTTATCAATGGTCAATGTTTAATTGGCAACTTTCAATTGGGAAATATGGAAATTTCATCCAAAAAGTTAAAAAAAATGAACGTCCCACGTGACTGGCACGGGGCGAAGTACCCAGAGCCTCGCTCCGGTAGGTGGCGTATACTATATATACTTTCTGTATCTGAAATTTCTTCTTGTAATTGATAAAGTGGTTGATTTTTTTCTTTCAACAATGTCGCATCGCGGCCTTTTGGACAATTATGGCATATATATTATGTCAATTTCTGATCAAAACTTGATCGAGGCTCAAACCCCGAGTGTCGGAACTTGGTCACTTTTCTATGTTGCATACACCTTGTTCCCATCGTGGTTTTCCAGCCTTGATCAATCGTGGATGAAAATTCTCATTCCATCGTCACTTCTCACCTTCGATTTAGTGATGTGCAAGTATATAGCTATATGTATTCTGCATATATGTAATAATATACTTCACATATATAACCATACATATCATATATTCATCATTTAGAATAAAATATGAATTATATATAGAATATCATATATGTACCTCTATATTCTAATGTATAAGTATCTTATATAAAATCATATATAGTCATATATACCATATACAATGTCATATATGTCATATATGATGCATATACAACCACTTTGGTATATGTAAAAATGTATGTCGTATATGTTATTATATATGACATATACTTCCACATATATTGTGCATATATGTACATGTATCAATTATGTATGACACCGTGTACTGCCCACATATATTTTTTTCCATGGAGGAAGGGCTGGTACAAGCCTGATCCAGGCTGAGTTTGAGAGCAGAGGTCGTGAATTTATTTATTATCACGATAACTATAATTCCAAGTCATTAAACCGAAATCATGAATTATAAAAAAAACAATATTTTGAATTTAATTCGACATCTTAGGCTCGGCTGAGCCTTGGGAGATCCAGCCTCGATATACACGGCCTGAACCGAGCCTGATTCAGTACTTGCAACCAGCCTCAAAAACGACCCCATATTCAGGCTGGCATGGACGATAAAGTCAAGCCTGGTTCAGGCTTGGGACGCTCAGCCTGATAGAATCAGCCCTTGCACAGGGCTGATTCCATCGTCAGCCTTTGCCATTCCTACCTGGGAACCGACATAGGTTTTCTGTGGGTTCCTGTGTCTTATCATGCGAATGCGGAATAGCGTATGGTCCACAAGCCCATATATCCTTAATCGATCGAAGGCGTTAAAGATAAAAAAAAGAAAAACGAAGTGTGTAGGGCTAAGCGGACACCCATCATGTACCGACTCGAGCTCATTGAGCCTACACATGGTTACCGCCGAAGCCGCCAACTACGCGTGGGTGTGTGAGTGTATGGCTGTGGATGTGGGTGTTGGCTCTATATTCCGGAATGTGTGTTATAAATATATATATTCGGTTATGCCTTACTATCGCCCATTGCGTGTCGAATTTCTACGTATACATTTTTTCATATAACCTAACGCTCGTATACGCACATTACATGCGAAATTCCGCCCGGCCTTAGTGGTGTTTAGGTGACTGAGTACGCACCATTTAATGCATTCGTATCGATTTTTTCTTCCCGGAATATTGTTTTTAATTTCATTTTTTTCCTCATTACCTTCCCGATAGGGGAAGTTATTGTTTTTCCCCCGCAAATGAAAAATCGATTTTCCATCAGATCCCCACGTTTCACGCTATTTCTGACCTTTCTAGACTATTTAAAACAAAATGTCTGTGTGTGTGTGTAGCTAGGTATGTATGTGGTCAATTTTTTCGCCCACGATTTCTCACGACTGAGTTATGCGATCAAGGTACTGAATGATTCCACCGAAGCGTCTTCACGTAACGTAAGATCTGATTAGTTTTTGGATGGAATTGGTCCATTACATATAGTGTTATTGATAATGTCAATTGTTTATAATGTTCTACTGCATAAACTATTAGGATTAGCGCAAAATTTATATAAGAAAAGTTGTTTCCCATATAACAATACATCTTTTATGTAGAATTTCTTTTTTCCACAATTTGCATAATTAAAGAGATATAGCAGTCTCCATAATTATATATGTAATAAGTGAACGAAGGAACCCAGCGCTGTCATGACAGTCCCAATCGGACGGCATGCAAAATTATGGATTGCGATTCCATGCAAAATTGAGCGGATTACATTTTGGATGGCATTCGTGGAGTATAAGCAATGTTATTAACAATTGTAATTGTCTATACTTTTCCGCTGGGTAAAATATTGAAGTTGTCGGTTTTATTGCGGCCGCATTCTTATTGGCGTCTCACTCCCACTCAAGTAACGCGCATAAGTCTTATCATCATGCTCACCATGCATCTACTCAAATATTCATGATTATGTGCTTCATAAATGAGTCGGTTTCGAATTCTCCAAGTCAAGTTTTCACTGTGACATTAACAGGAGTCACACTGATTAACCGGGGTATATTGCAGAAGAATAAATTTATTCCGCTGTACTGAAATACCAAATCGGGAACTTTTGTTTGTGCCCCGAATGGGGCACACACATACTCACACCACTAGTTTTTTTATCTGTATTTGCTTCCCTCGACCCTTAACTGACATAATCACGCTAAGTTTAATCTTAACTTAAAGCCAACGCGCCACGCCTGTATAGGATGTAATCAATGAATGACCGCGTAGTGGTGCAACGACCGGATTCCACACGAGTGACTACGGCGCTATTCTTCTCTTTGAAAAATAAAGAAAAAAATATGAATCATTGAGGAATAGTCCATTGCAGTGTGTCGAGTTCACTCATATCCTTTCTAATGTCGTTAATGACGAGAGGTTTAAATACCAGTATATGTAGGTATACTTGTATTATCCCACACAAAACAGAGCGGATAGGAAATTTATTGTAATAGCAAATATTGTGAATCCTTGAACTATCGATAACTATTTCATTGCCCATTTTAAGGTTCCTCTTCTACAGGGAGAGAAAAGTTCCGTAAAAAATTACGGTCCAAAACGTAATGTGCGAGTGAAACGAAACGGAATTTTCCCTCTCGGAAAACATAGCGGCATCCGGAAATTTTCATGAAAAGTTCCGTAAATTTTACGCAACCACTCCGTAAGTTTTCCTCTGATCGAAAAAATCCGCATAGAACAAATTTTGATGACTAGTTTCCTCATTTTTTTGTCACTCATTCACGTAGAATTAAAGAGAAAATTGATGGCATGAAAAATAAAATTAAAATCAAATTCGAACACGAACAAAAAAAAGTGAAGTTTGCTTAGGGATAAGAAAAAGCACGACACAGAATTGTTTATCATAGTTTATCATTTTTTGAGATTATGCACACCGGTGCGATGGCAACGTGTTCTCAAACTAAACATTTCACTTTATAATAATGTTTTCTCATTTTATAAAATGGGAATTATCATTTTCAAATGTACTTATGCTACGTTCATAAAATCGTTTAATCTCCTGTCGTAAGCAAAATCCTCAATAAATTTTCCACGAGAAACGTTTGAGTGGTGTCACTTTCGAATAACCGCGCTCTTCACTTTGCCATTACGAAGTTTTCGGTAAATTTGACATTTCCCAGAAAATTTACGGAACTTTTCCACACTTTTTCCATAACGAATTTGCCAATTGATTAACCGTTCCATAGTTTTTCGCTTGAATTTTCGTAAATACTGGCGAGATATGATTTTCACTCGCACATTACGAGAATTGTTCCGTAATTTTTGCTGAACTTCTCTGTCTGGCTATGATATAACCCGTGATTGAAGATTGACGATGTTACGTTAATAAGTTCAATTATATTAAAAGATAATACGCAGCAAATTTATCAGCAATATAAATTTAATTACACTATTAGTTCCATAGACATTGCTATTCTCATCGTACTATGTTTTGCGCTCGAGTATCAATAAACATCAGAAACACATTTTATTTTCGTATGCGCCGATTCCCTCTCACTCACTGTCCGCCTTTTCGTCCTCCATTGTATTCATGTACGCATTGTCAGTTATTACACATTACGCGCGCAATGCATGGAACCAATTCAAATATTGGCATGGCCTGGCACGGTCGACGCACGTTTATCGATCGTCGGGGCGTCACCACACTTGGCGCATTAATACAGAGCGAGCTTTGAGCCGCCCAGTGGCGCCCTCCTATGTCGTCACAACCCAGGACTTTGACACTCAAGAGTCTGTTATTTCTCATCCTCAACCCCTTCATTCTATATCTCGGTCTCGCTCGTTCTTTTTCTTGATGCATATCTTCACAAGGCATTTATTTGTCGTTGCCGAATATTCACACGATACCAAGTAATACCCTGACAAATACGTATATCAATGGATCCACTATTTCGAGCGGTATTACACTTCCATTGAGGCTAGAGATGTGATACTGGGCAAATGGCAAGGGGGGCACCAACCGACTTATACCGAGCGATTCCGACCAATCGCCACTGTTCGGCTTGAGCGCCGGTCTACCCGGCGTGTTTCATCAAAACTAACGTACGACGTTTCGTTTACGCTCTTGTTTCTATAACCATCTCTATCTTTTTATCGTTCAGCTCGGTGGTATAGCCTGTGAAAATGAATGCCAATGCAGAATTCACTGCAGTTCATTTTCAAATCAATATTATTGATATTACAGTGGTGTTACTTATGAGTCTACATAGTGAATCAGTGAAAGAGCCAAACGATTAAGGAATCTCATGATTATTAGGATTTCCATTGTGAGTGAGAAATATTCTGTGGGAAATGAAGTGAGGGAGGTGTGAATGTCAGTGAACTGTTTTGTGACGAAGCTCGGGTGATGATGATGGTCGATTGAATGGGAATCATGCGACGAACGTTATCATTTGAAATGACGGAGACAGAATCAAGCATGGCCGTCGAACAAGGTGGCCCAGTATTGAGATGATTTTCATGGGTTATTTTGGGAGGAGAATGTGGGATTGTTCATTAGTTTGCGGATAAATGGATCCATCAGTTTTGATTAACACTGTGAACTTCAATCGGAGCCTTTGCTCTAATCGGGATTTTCAAACCCAACGCGTTCCAACGTTCAGCCTCTTTGAGAAACTCCTGAATTTCTAAAGACGAATTTTCCTAATGATAGTGATCGAAAATGGAAGTGTAATCCGGTAAAAGATTCCTCAGGCCAATAACAAGCCTCGTTCAAAGGACTGCAAAGCTCTCTACTTCGTCAACCACGCATGGTCGATTTGGGGAAGAAGCTCTGTAATATTACAGTGCAGATACCTGAATACATGAGGAAGACGTATGATCCCCCAAACATATAACAAATAATTACGATGATATGAAATGAAATTCTGTGCTTGATTAATCGTTGTTTTCCTCCATTATGGAAAATGTTCCTAGTGCTTTAACTAATCTTATGGATACATGAAGAAATGAATGATCTTGGCATCATCATTAAGGTGGGTTTTTTGTTCTATAACATAAATAATGGAAAATACGTGATGGCTCAATGTTTAGTTTTCAATAATATCTTGATTAATGATCATTGATGATCGTATGAAATATATGATACGAAGGGGGTGGGTAGCGAGGATACGCAATTGCGTATCTTCTTGGTACGGATCGAAGGTGAGGTTAGAAGACCGAGTTACACCCCTTATGCTTCGTTCCCCTGAATCGTCTACACGTTAAAAGCCGAGGGTCCATAATGGTTTGTTATTGATCTAACTTTTCGCCTTCCGTGCACTTTTCTTCCTCTGTCGACCTGCGCTCATTTCTCTTCGTTGACTCTATCCTTAATTTTATGCAAGCGTAAACTAGTCACTACTTGAATTGAACCGCAAATTGGAAAAACATATATTTTTCTACGTCTTTGATTTTCTGCTATACGTGTTCTTACTGGTTATGTTTCTAATGATGACTAACAACAGCAATGTCGACTGTGAAGAATTTTTTTGGCCACAACGACATTCTACCCACGATCTGACCTTCCTGTCCTCATCATTCTCGATTTTTGGTTAAGGTACTTCCCCAGCAAACAAGGTACTTCCACAGTAAAGAAGGCAGGACTAAAAGAATTTGGCAATTTGTTAGTGAGGTGACATTTGAATATGTAGCTGATTATATTCTAAACATATGGTGTCAAGGACTTTATTTAAGGAGCTCTCCAGGTTCATTTTCCAATGTTTTGAGGTATCACATACGAATGTCGCATTTTGAACATGTTGCAAATTTCCTCAGATCTTCTCGATTTGGTACTCTAGATACTATGTTCCTAAATAGAGATGAAAAAAATAAGGCGTTTTTCGATTCTCGTGACACAACGACCTTGTGAAATGCCACGTGCCCCACTCTCTCTCTCTCTCTCTCGGCTTCTTCGCGAATCGATCCTCGACGACCCATTGAAATTTGATACATGAATAACCGTTGCATATTTACATGGTAGGAATTATTTTACAATGGTTTGCACCTTTCGAGCAGTTGCACTCTTATTCAGTATTTCTCTAGAGCATGCATACGCAATTTTATTTATTCATTCATTGAACCGTTTGCATTCAAGACTTATCAATGATTATTCAAAGACGTACTTCACTGAATGATTCTAATAAACTTGTCATCATTCAAGGTATTCAATGCCTCAGGGTGACATAAAGCATAGAAAGCAACACGGCAATTCAATCGAAGACATTATTTAGGATTGAGAAAGAAAAAATCGAGTTAGATGATAATGACAAACTAGAATTATGTCAAGCATTGAGACACAGGCACGAACATACACACACCCCTATATGCGGTTCGAAAATTACAGGTGTGTGTATGTATGTATGTACGAGTCGGGGCTTTGGAATAGCGAGTAGCGTATCCGCCTATTTCTTTAAAAGTCCTAGGTTCACACCCGGCTGCTAGGAAATATTTTCTCATTGATTCCGACCGATGGCAGGAACGTTCCGTGCGTGCTATCGGCTGTACCCATAAAATGAGATCGCACGACCGGGCGAGAACCTAACTCGTCGCGGGGGGTGGGGCCTTCCAGAATAGGCGCTCGCCATCGGAGCCCAGGGGTTTCTGGAGGTTTACCCTATGTTTAGAAGTTGGATGGCCCCAGCAGCATGTCCAGTACACCCCCTGAAGGAATGCTCCGACAGCAGCTACCCCGGGGAATACAAACGAGAGGGAGGAAACAAAAAAAAACACGCACAGACACATACACATGGATTCATACACCGAGATTTGAGCGTTACAGGTGATAAACGAGTGAGAAAAATTCAGAGGTCGAATGGAAAATTTTCAAAATTTCGTTCGAGTGTTACTCCATGCATACCTGTAATGTGCATATATAGAAATTTCGTTCGTAGAGGATATAAGAGCAATAAAGCGGGAGAAGACAGAAAACGAGACTACAGTTGCCGCGGGATCAATACTCTCGCGTCTTGCGATCATTCATCTTGCCACGCCCCTCTGCTCTTTCCACTTTCACTGGATGGTCCGTCGTTTCTACTATACCTGATCTACCCTTGTGGCCTTTGCTTTTACTTTACTGCCGTCCTCCTCATATTTCTCACGGCCCTGCCCTTCAACTCCTCTTTTTTCATCTATATTTTCGTCTGCATATTGAATTCCTGAAATCACTGATAAATAAGTTAACAAAAGGCATCAAATGAATGTTCCGACGAATAAGAGATGTAAAATGAATGAAGAAGAGAAATTACATCATAAAAGAGAAAATTATATAACTTTTTTTCTACCACTAAACTATGAGAAACGATTGAGCACGATTGTGTTACCCGTCATACCCTAGACTACCAACTCCCCTTCTTCGAGATGCTTTCTACAATCTGAATCGAATGCTTTGTACCCTAAAATGAGATATTGCGGGTGGTTCACTCAATCCCGTTTTCGATTAGAATCGGTACAGAACATCGAAGCTCAGACATATGCGTTGTATATGAACGACCCTGTGACCGGAATGAAATCTGTCCGAAAATATACTCCAATATTATCCCTCATAGATAATGTTCTTTTTTTCTCTTTTTCTTATCTGGCATTTAGAAATGGCGAATAGCATTGAAGACACGAATTGTGGTGAATATCAGAGGGACAATGAGAGCGATAGGGGAGGGAGCGGAGATGACGAGGGTGGAGGAGATACTCTTCATCCAATGGCCAAGCTGCAGATGTATGCCTCATGCGAAAGAGTCTACAATAGGTGAGTCAATATTTTGTTCAATGACGGTCTGAAAAAAGATCTTAATAGATAGAAGAAAACAAATCAAACAACAGAATTGAGTAACTGTGATCCATCCCAATAACTTCCCAACTTGAAACGCACCTCCAGTATCGTGGGTTCTCTTAATAGTTTCCCAAAGACGCAGTTCTCTCCTCAACAAGTAGTTTTACGAAAACAACAGTATTCATCATTTTTTGTAGAAAATTTTAGTCAGGAAGAAAAACCTATGATCATTTTTTTGCAAACGCCCTTTCTCTTGGAATAAATCAAAAGTTATTCTTTCCTTTTCAACAGAAAAATAAACAGACCGATTTTGGTAAAAAATCAATCGTCTTTAAAGTCCGTGAACGAGGAACCTAAAGCTGCAATAGCAGAAGCGGCACAATCAGAATATTCAATTAGCACTCGAAACTTCTAATTTTTCAATAATTTCATTCCAATGAAAAAAAAATTCAATTATTTTTTTTTCGTTTTTTATGGGTGTGCCAAGTTTGTTTAAAGCTGGCCCAACCATCCAGATTGAAGGGTTAAACTAATTATTTTGTGAGTTGCTATTTTTTTGCTTGCTGCTTCTGCTGCTCCAGCTTTAGGTACTTTCGTGAACGCCCATCGATCGTGCTACACATCACCTCGATCGAATAATTCGTTCACATTCTGACCATTCATTCGTATGCCATATGGACAGATGCGCGCGCGCACGCGTCATGTCTTTGAAATTCAATGGCACATCGCTTTTCAAATTCAAGCCTAAACCAATAACTTTCCCTGTGAGGACATTAAAAACGTGTAATCAAAGTAAGAAGTTCAAGGGACGAAAGATAGAAAGCCTCGTGTAGATGGAAAATTGCGACATTATGGACTGCAGTATGTTGAGGATGTACATGGTAGTGCAAGGCCCAAGAAGCTTTAGCCAAATATACGCGGTGTGTCAGCGTCGCGACATCCCTTCTCATTTTTCTACTTTCCTCTACGTCTGCTATACTTTCCTTGAGACGGAGATTCGTAATGCTTTTTCACGCGTATAGTGGAACACATAAGGTCAACGTCATCTAGATCAGTGTAGGTAACAGTCACGAGCGCGACCGTCCCAGGCCAGAAGGAATCATCAATTTTTAAACGGAAAATAGTTTCTTTAACTAGGGGGTCGAATGAGGGATCTATCGGGCCAACGAGAGAGCTTCCCGATTTGCAATTTCCACCCAAGATTGATTTTTTTTTTCAAAGATTCTCTTTGCAAATCAAATATCCCGTTGACAAGTGGTTTAAATAAATAATGTTATTAAATGTTCTTTGTAAAGTATTCCATTTTAGGTAAGAGATCGTCTATAATTTTTCTTTAAATGAACTCCTTTTGGAGATGAATGCAATACTTCGATTTTTTTAGGTGACTTCCCAGAATAAAATAATAAATTATCGATAACATTTCACACAAAATGCAGTGCTATCAACAGCACCCACAAGATGAAACCGACGGTAACCCAACGCCGTTCCATCATAAGTGTCCGCTATCGTATCACAGAGGTTTTCCAGGTGTTTCACGTACTTTGTGATTAGAAAATATGGTAGCTTGAAGAACGAAAGTCGACCTCAGTTGCATTGGGGGGATACTCGTCTCTGTAGTATTACCGACAAAGCAAGGCCTCACGGCGGATCCTGTCTGTCAATGCGCATAGAGTACGATCTCAGAAGATAGTATTCGAGGTATGTAAATGTGATTCAAAACAGAGTTTCAACTTTCGGAATAATTAAAATGGGTGATCTTCCATTAAGATACATTATGATCTAGAAATTGTGAATTATAATTCTGAATTCATAATTTACGATTTTAGAATCCTGAGTGACGCTTCGATTTTTCTGTGTGTATAATCGTTCCGTTTGTAGCTAGTATTTTTCATCAGGTTAATAAATGAGCGACGATTGTCGGAATAGTAGAGAGAGAGGGGTCAGTTATTTGGAATGAGGATTTGCAGAAATCGGTGGACTTGGCTAATATTTTCGGAGGCGAGTATCAACCACCTACACTTGTGGCATGAGACACACAGCATTAGTATATTCTTGTACTTGTAGGTGAGCTTTAGCTCTCACGTCGGTAACTTGTGACTCTTGGCCGCTTTCACAGTATTCATTTCCGTACAAACCGATCCAGTAATAGTTCAGGCAGTCTACGTTCCGTCTGGTTCGGTCTTCGGCACCAAAACTTTTAAGGTCATGTGTGTCTAGTCGCATAGTCTCTATGATTGGATTTCAATGACAATATATTAGCGGAGATCAGGACTTGATGGTTGGCGCCGATGGTAAGGATTTGTTAGTACCAAGAAGGTCATTAGTGTCACTCATACCAATTAACTTGTCGGAAGAATGGCGCTGCATTTATTAAGAGTCAGCATGGTAATCTCGGCGTGTGCTGGGGCGATCCGTATATATGGGGTTATTATCCGTATGACATGTATTAATAAGGTGTCGATGTGTATTTGTCCTCCTCTCTCTTGTACTCCCCGCGGTAACCGCTCTTTAGCATTTGCTGCGAAAGGGAGTACGAGACATCCACGTATGCGGCTGAGGCCAATGTTCACCATTCAGGCCATACATATTTTTAAACACAGGATAAACCTCCACTAACCCCTGTGCTATGCTGACGGGCGCCTATGATTGGACCCCCCCCCCCTGCATCAGGTTAGGTTCCCGCCCGGCCGTGCAGTCTCATTTTGTAGGTACCGCCATTAGCATACACCGGACCTTCTTGCTATCGATCGGAATCGATGAGAAAATATTTTGAGAATATTCTCCAACGGCTGGGCGCGAACCTAGGATCGTTAACGTAGGCAGATACTTGACCCACTACGCCAAAACCCCGACTCGTGTATGTTTGTGTGTGTAATCATTCAGCAGGTGTTTCTTTTGTTTAAAAATATAACTATGGGGCTTCCACTGTAAAAATAGCAGAGTTGGGGATAGGAGTATCGTCGATGAGGGCGGGGAGGATAAATTTCTCGTTGCGGATAAAATATGTGTTTTGGGGATATATATAGCCCCGATGTGGGGATATAGGTATTCCGGCGATAGGTAACCCCTGTATGGGGATATAGATAGCCCCTAATGCGGGAATATAGATATCGCCGATCTGAAGATATAAATATCCCCTATGCAAGGATACAAATACTCCCTATGCCAAAACATAAATACTCGATCGCAATGCTAGAATATCAATATCCCCTTTGTGAGGAAATAAATAACTCCTATTTGAAGAGAATGTTCCCCTTATTCGAGGATAAAATATGCTCAAATCAGGGATTAAATATATCCAATTCACTGTATGTAAAACCAACTGTATTTTATGGAAACAACTGTGAATTATATAAAAAATACATGTTTTTTGGCAAAACATATTTTTTTCTATAATTAATGTCCGAGCATCAATCATCAATAATCGAGTAATGGCTAAGTTAAAAGTTATTTTGCCCAACGTTTCGGTCAACTGCTCGTGACCATCCTGAGGGACTAATTTTAGTGAAATTATTTCTAAATTGTCAATAAATAAATGAGTTATAATTATTGTGTATTTATTAAATTTATACGTTGTCAAGGTCGATTTTGTTTTGTATTTCGTAAATACGAATCAGACTTATTGTCATGCTGCCGATACTCCGTTTTCTTTAGAGACCTTTAAACTTTAGAATTTTCTCTGAATTAACATTTTTTCAATCGTTATGAACATAAAATTATTGTTTCTCTATTAATTATTATGAACAAATTTAATTGTTAATATTACTCATTGTGGGAGCGATTGAAAATAGAAAAAAGTGCTGAACAAAAATAAAGTCGTTTTTTCGCGAAACAATGACAGAGATTCGTCATCAATGTACCAAAAAATATCATGTTATCGTATGAACTTGATGATGTGCATGGCAGTCAATATTCAAAAAATGGTTTTTTGAGCATAACAAATAAACTATGTGGAATACTATTTTTTAATACGGCTCAAAAATTTTGGTTTTAAATCCCCTATTTTCCTGATTTTTTTCTCAGATCTTTACATTTAAGCAATCGGAAATTGAGTGTAAAAAGGTGATTAAAAAATGTTAATTAGTTTCTTTCGTCTCTCCTTTTTACTATAGGATTTTTCAGAAAAATTTTATTACCGATGGCGCATACAGCTATCATCTACTTTTTGCAACAACGAGACCGTTGGCGCGTGCTTTGCACGCGCATTTCCTACTTCCGCCACACTGACTGGTGTGGCGTTAGTTTCAGTCTTACGGTTTTCGATAATTTCGATATATATCGATAGTTTCTTGCGTCTCTCCTTTTTACTATAGGAAACCAGACCATTGGCGCGTGCTTCACACGCGCATTTCCTATTTCCCCCACACTGACTGGTGTGGCGTTAGTTTCGGTCTTACGGTTTTCGATAATTTCGATGTATATCGATAGTTTCTTTCGTCTCTCCTTTTTACTATAGGACCACTAAGACCGCTGAGGCCATTAACCTAAGACCAGTTACATCAACGGTCATTGAACAAACAACACGTAATATTTTTATACAAGAAAAATTATTCGTGATATAAAAATACACATTTTATGCGGAATTACTTTTTTTTATTATCTACATAATTATGAAGAATTATGTATGAAATAAGAGAAGAAATAAAATTGGCGCTGCCATCAACGTCGGAATCGAAGCATTTTCATGCAAATTCTCTGACGTGGAAAAATGCATATTTTAGGCCATATGACTTTTAACGCTACTTCGTATATCTAGTGAGATACTACAAATTTTTGCTAAGAAAATCAACAAAATTAATGAACTTTCGAAACGAGCCGGTCCACGGGTGCACCTCTGTGTGTTGGTGTAAAATAAGTTGGTCGTAAAAATAATCCAATGATGTATAATCGAAACCTTTCCGGAAGTTGTTGGTATGAGCCGGCCTACAGGTCAAACTCGCGGTTTCATAAAATCAACACACCATGCACACTATCAACACCTCCTACTATTTTATTTATTTTATCCAATTTAATCAGATCCAACAGCGATCCAACAGTTCTCACGGAGATAGAGTCAGACAAGACAAACTAGAAGCACATTTTGGTTACTTTGCTGTATCTGTTTGTCAGCGATGGTATATTAATATTAATTAATTAATTAATACATTGGATTGAGGTGCTGTTGAAGGGTTAAATAGTATAGTGAAAACCACTTTAATTAGCGCATCATATTTCGAGTAGCCAAACCTCACCGGAATATCCTTAATTTCTCATATTTCATCCTCTTTCAACAATCACGCCCAGGTGTCGGAGGGTTTGGACTGATTTTTTGAAATTAGGTGCTTTCCTTCAGGGTTGTAATCCTACGTTATACGTATTTATAATCCTCTTTGATTAGTATACAGGAACGTACATGTTCTCTGATGGGCAGGTGTGTTAGGGCTCGCCTCATCATGTGAGCAACAAGAAGGGTATGCATTTGGCGGATGCCAATGAGGAAGGAGAGTACGAGGGGTGTTGAGAAGAAGAGTGTAGCGCGTGCCGCCGTCAAACATCCGGAGGCCAGGTGTAGACTTTATCCATTTTACCGGTGGCGTACCTATGCTCGGGCTGTATCTCTATACATATGCGTAACCCCTCCAAAATGAACTTGGGTTTTCTCTCACTCCAACCGAGTTCGATGCACACGGGTGGCACACCGCGATTTTCAAAGGTTGCTGACACCAGTACAAGGCACACAGGGTGTTTCGGCTTTTTACTTACTTTATTTCAATGGATACCATCCAATAACATGAACAATGAAATCAATGGTAGAAATAGAAATATAATCCAGATTCCTATGGTGAATTCTAGAGAAAACTTTTAGGTATTACTTACCAAGATGATTTCATAATCCGTACTGGTCACCCTTCGAGGCAGTATGCCCGCAATTGTAGCTTCCGTTTTGCAATAATTGCCAAATAGCACAGGTCGGCAATATGATAACAAATTAATCTCGGGTTGAAGAGTTAGGGAACGTTGACATATTTTTCCTTAAATACTTTTCTAATATTGGAACTCTAAACTCGATAACCGTTTTAATTTGCAAAAAAATTGGTGATGCGTTATGGACGATCTATTTACTTTCAGCGAATTTTCATGTTTTTCGGATTCTTAGCGAACTAGCAAGTGCATTGCCGGAGAAAAATAGAATATTTTTGTGTTTTATCGTCCTTCGATAACATGCGAAGTTTTATCATTATGGCATCAGTTTAGTAGGTTTTTTTTAACTTACCGCAAAGGCCACAGAGCAAGAAAAAAGCACAGAAATGCTCGAACAATGAGAGTTTTGGATCTGTGATTTATGACAATAATGTTACATTTTTTCGAGGCAATAGGATCGACACAGTGCTGGAAACTTTTATGATTTTTTCGGTCCATGTCCATCTTTTTTTCAGTGTCTAGCCAATTCTCGCTCGGATTGATGCCGCGACAGGAGTTTTTGTGTTTCGTCGTTGATTAACTTCATTTTTCACACAATGTTTACGCATCTGTTTAATGTTTTGTGATCTTCTTGGCAATGAAAAACAAGCCGGCGGTCCTCGGATCCCCCATTCGACTGTGTCAAATATGTCACCGTTTTTGTTTATTTCCCCCAATTTCATTGGTGGTAAGCTTCCGAATGGTCCGATTGCACACAAAATCAAAATGTTCCAGTACTGAAAGACCTTTTTCCAGACGAGCGGAAACAAAAACAGGAATATCTCGTATTACCCAAAGTAATTGACTAAATGTTGTTCAACCAGTTCATAGATCTCATTAACGCTCATATTTTGGAAATAAAATGGGATGAATAGTTATCGAGAATGAAGTAATAAAAGAACCGTAAATATGAAAAAATTGAAATCTAGAAAATTACTGATGCGCCATTCAATACGGTTCTTCGCCATAACAAAAGGAACCTCTGTTTCAAATTTCAAGTGTTTCTCTCAATTTTTCCGAACTCTAGAGTGTGAATAAACACAAAAAGTACAACCAAAGTCAAAAATTGAAAAATAGGAATATCTCATATTACCCAAACCAATAGACTCAATGTTTTTCAACTATATCATAGATCTCGTCAAGGCACATATTTTGAAAAAAATACAACAAAATCCATTGAATAATTATCGAGAAATAAAATAAAAACTGTGAAAACGAAAAAAATTGAAATCTAGAAAATTAATGATACGATCAAATCGACATTCAATAGGGTTCTTCACCACAACAAGAGGAGCCTCTGTTCCAAATTTCAAGTTTCTATGACAATTTTTGCGGACGCTAGAGTGCGAACAAACGCAAAAAGTAAAACCAAAGTGAAAAGTGAAAAAACAGGAATATCTCATATTACTCAAAATAATTGACGCAATGTTTTTCAGGCATATCATAGATCTCGTTAAGGCACACATTTTGAAAAAAAAAAAAAAAAGTTTCAATAATTATCGAGAAATAAAATAAAAACCGTGAAAATGAACAAATTAAAATCTAAAGAACTAAGGACACGATCAAATCGCGATTTGACAGGGTTCTTCACCACAACGAAAGGAAGCTCTGTTTCGCATTTCAAGTTTTTATCTCAATTTTTGCAAACGCTAGAGTGCAAAAAGCAAAGATAACTGTAAAAAACAGAAAAATTGAAATATGTCCGATTTCTTGTGAGCAACCTACTAGATGTTCTTCGATCGTTCCCTGGATCTCGTTGAGATGCACATTTTGATAAAAAAGAAATTAAAAAATATTCATTAGTTTCAGAGATATGAACAATCGAAGAAAAAAAAACAAAAAATCGATTTCTAAGAAACTTACCGGCAGTTTTCACTGAAATTGCGCCCACAGCTAGACGTACTCAATACCAACAGCTGACAATTTTTTGAGATTTTATCCTCAAAATTTAGTCCTTTTTATGTTCAATTTTGTAAGTGAAGATTTTTGAAAAAAATTGATACATACAGACACTATGCTCAAACTTCGTATTTTTACGTTTCAAACCATTATGTATCGTTTACAAGCATAATTAGCGAAAGTGAAAATTGACCGATTGCAATGCTTCCATTCGGAAGCAAAAAACCAACAAAATCGATTGAATAGATATCGAGAAATAAAAGAAAAACCGGGAAAACGAAAAAATCGATATCTAGAAAACTAATGATCCGATTAAATCGCCATTCAATAAGATTCTTCACCACAACAAAAGGAACCTTCGTTCCAAATTTCAATTTTTTATCTCAATTTTTGCGGCCGCTAGAGTGCGAACAAACACAAAAAGTAAAACCAACATCAAAAGTTAAACAAGCAGTGGGTCCTCGGGCCCCCCCCCCCCATTCGAATGTGTCAAATATGTCACCGTTTGTTTTGTTTCCCCCAATTTCAGTGGTGGTAAGCTTCCGAATGGTCCAATTGCACACAAAATAAAAATGTTCCAGTATTGAAAAAGCTTTTCCAGGCGAACGGAATCAAAAACAGGAATAGCTCATATTACCCAAAGTAATTGACTCAATGTTATTCGACCCGTGAATAGATAACGTTAAAGCTCACATTTTGGAGAAAAAGGGATGAATACTTATCGAGAAATGAAGTAATGAAACAACCGTAAAAATGAAAAAATTGAAATCTATAGAATTAATGATGCGATTGAATCGCTATTCAATAGGGTTCTTCACCATAATAAAAGGAACCTCTGTTCCAAATTTCAAGTTTTTATCTCAATTTTTGCGGTCGCTAGAGTGCGAACAAGAACAGAAAGTAAAACCAAAGTCAAAAGTTAAAAAACAGGAATATCTTATATTACCCAACCTAATTGACTCAATGTTTTGCAACCATATCATAGATCTCGTTAAGGCCCACATTTTGGAAAAAAGCAGCAAAATCGATTGACTAATTATCGAGAAATAAAAGAAAAACCGTGAACCCGAAAAAATCAAAATCTAGAAAACTAATGATGCGATTAAATCGCCATTCAATGGGGTTCGTCACCACAACAAAAGGAACCATTGTTCCAAAATACAAGTTCTTATCTCATTTTTTGCGGATGCCAGAGTGCGAAAAAACACAAAAAGTAAAACCAAAGTCAAAAGTTAAAAAATAGGAATATCTCATTGTACCCCAACTAAGTGACTGAATGTTTTCCAACCATATTATGGATCTCGTTAAGGCACACATTTTGAGAAAAAAAAACAACAAAATCGATTGAATAGATATCGAGAAATAAAATAAAAACCGTGAAAACGAAAAAATCGATATCTAGAAAACTAATGATCCGATCAAATCACCATTCAATAGGGTTCTTCACCACAACAAAAGGAACCTTTGTTCCAAATTTCAAGTTCTTATCTCAATTTTCGCGGACGCTAGCGTGCGTACAAACACCTAAAGTAAAACCAAAATCAAAAGTTAAAAAATAGGAATATCTCATTGTACCCAAACTAATTGACTCAATGTTTTACAACCATATTATAGATCTCGTTAAGACACACATTTTGACAAAGAATGAACAAAATCGGTTGAATAATTATCGAGAAATAAAACAAAAACCGTGGAAACGAAAAAATTAAAATCTGGAAAACTAATCATACGATCAAATCGCTGTTTAACAGAGTTCTTCACTATAACAAAAGGAATCTTCGTTTCAAATTTTAAGTTTTTATATCAGTTTTTGGGGACGCTAGAGTGCGTACAAAGGCAGAAAGCAGAAAAAACAGAAAAATTGAAATATCTCCAATTTCTTGTGAGGAACCTACTCGATGGTCTTCTACCATTTCCTAGATCTAGTTGAGATGCACATTTTGAAAAAAAAAAATAAAAAATTATCATTATTTTCTGAGATATGAACCATCGGGGGAAAAAACGAAAAAAGCGATTTCTAAGAAACTTACCGGCCGATTTCACTGAAATTGCGCCCACAGCTAGACGTACTCAATACCAACAGCTGACAATTTTTTGAGATTTTATCCTCAAAATTTAGTCCTTTTTATGTTCAATTTTGTAAGTGAAGATTTGTGAAAAAAATTGATACATACAGACACTATGCTCAAACTTCGTATTTTTACGTTTCAAACCATTATGTATCGTTTACAAGCATAATTAGCGAAAGTGAAAATTGACCGATTGCAATGCTTCCATTCGGAAGCAAAAAACCAACAAATTCGATTGAATAGATATCGAGAAATAAAAGAAAAACCGGGAAAACGAAAAAATCGATATCTAGAAAACCAATGATCCGATTAAATCGCCATTCAATAAGATTCTTCACCACAACAAAAGGAACCTTCGTTCCAAATTTCAATTTTTTATCTCAATTTTTGCGGCCGCTAGAGTGCGAACAAACACAAAAAGTAAAACCAACATCAAAAGTTAAACAAGCAGTGGGTCCTCGGGCCCCCCCCCCCCCATTCGAATGTGTCAAATATGTCACCGTTTCTTTTGTTTCCCCCAATTTCAGTGGTGGTAAGCTTCCGAATGGTCCAATTGCACACAAAATAAAAATGTTCCAGTATTGAAAAAGCTTTTCCAGGCGAACGGAATCAAAAACAGGAATAGCTCATATTACCCAAAGTAATTGACTCAATGTTATTCGACCCGTGAATAGATAACGTTAAAGCTCACATTTTGGAGAAAAAGGGATGAATACTTATCGAGAAATGAAGTAATGAAACAACCGTAAAAATGAAAAAATTGAAATCTATAGAATTAATGATGCGATTGAATCGCTATTCAATAGGGTTCTTCACCATAATAAAAGGAACCTCTGTTCCAAATTTCAAGTTTTTATCTCAATTTTTGCGGTCGCTAGAGTGCGAACAAGAACAGAAAGTAAAACCAAAGTCAAAAGTTAAAAAACAGGAATATCTTATATTACCCAACCTAATTGACTCAATGTTTTGCAACCATATCATAGATCTCGTTAAGGCCCACATTTTGGAAAAAAGCAACAAAATCGATTGACTAATTATCGAGAAATAAAATAAAAACCGTGAATACGAAAAAATTAAAATCTAGAAAACTAATGATGCGATTAACTCGCCATTCAATAGGGTTCGTCACCACAACAAAAGGAACCATTGTTCCAAAATACAAGTTCTTATCTCATTTTTTGCGGACGCCAGAGTGCGAAAAAACACAAAAAGTAAAACCAAAGTCAAAAGTTAAAAAATAGGAATATCTCATTGTACCCCAACTAAGTGACTGAATGTTTTCCAACCATATTATGGATCTCGTTAAGGCACACATTTTGAGAAAAAAAACAACAAAATCGATTGAATAGATATCGAGAAATAAAATAAAAACCGTGAAAACGAAAAAATCGATATCTAGAAAACTAATGATCCGATCAAATCACCATTCAATAGGGTTCTTCACCACAACAAAAGGAACCTTTGTTCCAAATTTCAAGTTCTTATCTCAATTTTCGCGGACGCTAGCGTGCGTACAAACACCTAAAGTAAAACCAAAATCAAAAGTTAAAAAATAGGAATATCTCATTGTACCCAAACTAATTGACTCAATGTTTTACAACCATATTATAGATCTCGTTAAGACACACATTTTGACAAAGAATGAACAAAATCGGTTGAATAATTATCGAGAAATAAAACAAAAACCGTGGAAACGAAAAAATTAAAATCTGGAAAACTAATCATACGATCAAATCGCTGTTTAACAGAGTTCTTCACTATAACAAAAGGAATCTTCGTTTCAAATTTTAAGTTTTTATATCAGTTTTTGGGGACGCTAGAGTGCGTACAAAGGCAGAAAGCTGAAAAAACAGAAAAATTGAAATATCTCCAATTTCTTGTGAGGAACCTACTCGATGGTCTTCTACCATTTCCTAGATCTAGTTGAGATGCACATTTTGAAAAAAAAAAATAAAAAATTATCATTATTTTCTGAGATATGAACCATCGGGGGAAAAAACGAAAAAAGCGATTTCTAAGAAACTTACCGGCCGATTTCAATGAACTTGCGCTCACAGGTAGATGCATTCAATACCAATAACTGACAATTTTTTCAGATTTTATTCTCAAAAATTAGTCCTTTTTATGTTAAATTTTGTAAGTGAAAATTTTTGAAAAAAATTGATACATACATAAAATTGACACTATGTTCAAACTTCGTATTTTTACGTTTCAAACCATTATATATCGTTTACAAGCATAATTAGCAAAAGTCAAAATTGACCGATTGCAATGCTTCCATTCGGAACCAAAAAAACAGGAGCAAGTATAACTGACAGGATTTTTCGCGGCTTCGTATGGTGTTACAGTACACGGATCTATGGAAAAAATAAAAAATATATATATAATCCACCCCTAGAATATTTAAGTAGAATCTTTTGTACACATTTTCAGGCGGAACGAAATAGTGATGTATTTTTCATGAATCGGATTGATTTCTTGATTACTATCTAGGCCATTATAATGTATGCTCGAAAATGCACTAATAAACAAATTGGAAGGAGAATGCGTCACCACATATTCCTACGAAATATGCACCATTAACCACATATTCCTACGAAAATACACGATTTTTGATGAAAAACTTGGAACTTCAATGACCAGTTCCCGATTCTTCCATATGTAGAATACTGAAAAAATAAGAGATTTTTTAGTAAAACTGGGCATGTATTTGCATCCAATATTCATTTCAAGGCAAACAAGCGTTACCATGTTGGGTAAGGTATCGGGACGGGGTACAGTAGATGAACGCGGAACGTGATTTCCTGGTTAATTCGCTATTTATGCCAATTATTTCTCTTTAAACGGTCACTTCTTCTATTTAGAAAAAAAAAAAAATTAATTAATGGTTTCAAACTTTGTATATGAATGTTATAAATAAATCGGAGTATCGAATGCCCGCATAAGTAACACAACACTTTATTGTCCGGTAAATAAATGTTTACAAATACAATTTTGCATCAATCATTTCACACCGTGAGAGTTCGTTCATATATTACCCCCTCTGTCATTCAGGTACTACTCCCCTACGCATTTCGGCGTTCATATACTATACCCTCAGATACTCCATTAATAAAATGCGATATTTATTCACTCTCAGCTGATTTGCCTGATTATTTTATTCCTGCTTATTGCAAATATACTAAAAATTACTTATCATCCATTTTCTTACATATTTTCGATGATGGTTAAGAAATAAACGCCTTTTCCCGGCGGAAAATTCTTAGACGTTCAGACCCACCACGGTAGTTCGTAGTCTAACGCTTATTTTGTCCATGCGTAGTGTTCAACTAACAATTAACATTTTGATAACAGTTTAATTCAATGTCTTTTCCACAATTTGTGCCGTGGCCATTCACAATTTGTATTCAGTCCAATTAGTCACGTTGGATGTGAATTTTTCGTTAATTGAAACAATTACACGCGGAAAGTACCTGTAAGCCGTATGAAACTCACTGCCCTCACGGGAAAAATATATTAACGGAGATATATATGTATAGTATACGTATATATCTGGATATATTTTCAGCCAAAAATACTCTATGTGAGATATATCTAGGGTATATCTACGTGTATATCCATGCGGTCATATAAAGTATATATCTTCATTATAAGTCAGATATATATGAAATATTTCTGCGGGATATATCTTTTTTGGCACGGGTGTGTGCTTGAGTTTTTAAAGATAATCTCAATGTCTTGAAATTTCATGGTTATTGAAATCAGAACAATCCTCATCACAATTTCCATAACTCTGAGGTTTCATAATGATCTTTTGCATGATCTTAGTCAGGAGAATGCGAGATTAGAAAATTCGCTGCACCTTGAATTCTTAGAAAATATTTAATTCATGCAAACTGACACACGATTATACTATTTTCCTTTTTTGTATCATCTACAGGCACGGATAGAACAATTTAATTGTTATTAACTAGCTCCCTCGACTATTCTCAATGGCGCAGGTAAATACAGTCAAACAAACCTTCGTTGATAGTTGACGAATGGCAAAGTGTGATTTGTTGATTGTTCACTATGGCATACCTGAGACGAGTCACTTCGTTAACTCTTAACAAATGGGGACTTAAGAGAACTAAATCAATTATACTCCCATTACTTTGCGATCATATCAGCCAATTGTTTATCTGTGGGAATGTGTAATAATTTAATTACATTCCACTCCACTTTTCTCTCACAAAATACTATTTGATATCAATATGTCTGGAACGCTCGTGACTGGCTGGATTACTACCAATGCTGATAGAACCATTATTGGCTTCATAAATTATTAGACGCATCTTAAGCTGGCAAGGCCAAAGTAGCGAAACCAAATTTGGTGAATTGCCTTGTAATCTCTTAGTTTTTCGTGAATTTTTTTCGAAAATTTTAAATTTTTCTTATCATTTTTTTTTGTTTTTTAAGGCTTTGCCAAGATTTTATCAAACTGGCAAGGCCACCAGAAAAAAGCTTATATTATTGTTTTTTGATACATTTAGGGGTTTGGCAAAGTCGGGTATGCCATGCTGCAGTTTGCGAAACTCACAGATATTGAATAAAAAAATATACAAAATAAATAAGCATTGAAAAATACGAAATCATCATAACTCGACCTCCCCGAGTTTGCAAAAGTTCCGGACCCCATCCAAAATGTAATTAACATCACTTAATTAATTAATTAATTAAGCGCGTGTACGGCTAGTACTCCAGCGGCCATCTTGGTCCGAAAAAAACTCTGTAAATGAGGATATAGACTCAGCTCGTCCTTCCAGACTTTGCAATAGTCCCAAAACCCATCCCAAGGATAATTAACATGGCTTAATTAGTTAATTAATTCGACGCGTGCATGGTCAGGACTCCAGCGGCCATCTTGGTCCGAAAAAAACTCTGTGAATGAGGATATAGACTCAGCTCGTCCTTCCAGACTTTGCAATACTCCCAAAACCGATTCCAAGGATAATTACCATGACTTAATTAGTTAATTAATTAGACGGGTGCATGGCCAGGACTCCAGCGGCCGTCTTGGCCCAAGAAAAATCCTGTAAATCAGGGAATAGGTTCAGAGCATCGCTCCAGACTTTGCAATAGTTCCAAAATCCATCCCATGGATAATTAACATGACTTAATTAATTAGGCGTGTGTATGGCCAGTGCTCCAGCGGCCATCTTGATCCGAGAAAAATTCTGTAAATCAAGGAATAAGTTCAGAGCATCGCTCCAGACTTTGCAAAAGTCCCAAAACCCATCCCAAGAATAATCAACTTTACTCAATTAGTTAATTAATTAATCGCGTGTACGGCAGGTACTCCAGGGGCCATCTTGAGCCGTAAAGGGAAGGATGAGCTGAGGCTGTCCCCTGACTTGGAGAGATTTTTGCAGGTAAAAATAACCGCTGGAGTACAGGCCACACACGCGCCTAATTAATTATCTAATCGAGTCATGTTAATTATCTTTGGGATGACTTTTGAGACTTTTGCAAAGTCTGGGAGGACGAGCTGATGCTGTCCCGTGATTTACAGAGTTTTTTTTTTGGACCAAGCTGGCCGCTGGAGTACTAGCCGTATACGCTCTTAATTAATTAATTAATTAATTAAGTTATGTTAATTACATTTTGGATGGGGTTTGGGACTTTTGCAAACTCCCGGAGGCCGAGTTATGATGATTTCATATTTTTCAATGCTTATGATATACCTAAGAGATTAATTATGGTTCATAACATATAGATTGTTAATTAATTTTTTTTTCAATATCTGTGTGTTTTGCAAACTGCAGCATGGCATACCCGACTTTGCAAAACCCCTAAATATGTCAAAAAACAATAATATAAGCTTTTTTCTGGTGGCCTTGCCAGCTTGATGAAATCTTGGAAAGGCCCTAAAGAAAAACAAAAAAAAATTATAAGAAAAATTTTAAATTTTCGCAAAACTAAGAGATTACAATGCAATTAGCCAAATTTGGTTTCGCTACTTTGACTTGCCAGCTTAAGATGTCTAATTATTAGTGCATTAGATATCTCAATGTTCAAACTTTCTGATAACAATTTAAGCCAGATGGCTCCTCTGACAGCTTCATATCGAGCCATATATTCGGCTTCGTTGGATGGAACATCCACTGAAGTTTGCCGACGAGTGTTCCAACGTATTGTACATTTGTTTATGAAATAAATTGCTGTTATAACTGAATTTTCGACACTCGTATCGTGTCGAAAGAGTCTACTTTTGATTGACTCTGAAGTTAATTTTTCACTCAATCCCGTTTCTATCGACGTTGTCGCAGGCTCGTATTGTTTGATTAGCGACATTAATAACTATGCCATTTTAGTTAATCCGGAGATTAATCCAAGAGGTGATTAGTTATAACATCTTTAGCCCGTCTTCCAGATTCTTTCCATTGGTCTGTGATCCCGTATCGGTATCGTTTCACTATCGATCACTTTTATAATTTCCAAATAAGTTATGGAATTTGGGATTCTCGCCTTCCACACCCCGTATGGTTCACCTTTGAGTGAATTGGGACGATCAATTTTCCGTTTCATTTGATTCAATAGCGGCATTGTCACTTCAATTTTTATTACACCATGTTCAATTAATCACTTCAACTTTCGCTTTATAATACTGAGTTCTAATTAGATTTACCCCAATATTCACTTTAATTGACCCACTAAAAGTTTGAAACGAGTACTGAGCCCATAAGCTATTGAATAATATAAGGTATAGGTGAGTTAGACGAAACAGTCGAAATTTGTTCCAATATATTTAATAATGACTCGACTCTTTTTCCATACTGAAAGGAAGATCTGTACACTTCAGGTGCTCACAGCTAACTATGTAACAATTCTTATTACCTAGGGTCTCCTTAAGAGAGGAAAGATATTTTCTGCCTCTTTCATTTTCCTCATCATGATATATGAGTAGCGAAATGGTCATCATAGAGTGAAATCTGTTCCACTCCGATGTCAGATTTCGTTGAAAAGCTCGGGAATTATGAAATATATCGACATTTACTTCCATACAAATTTATAGGACCTATATTACTCTCCAAAAATGTATATATAAAACGGATGCTATCTCGTTTCAATTTTGAAATATTTACTGAAAATTGAGGCGAGACAAAGAGCGAATTAACGCGGTTGATCACTTCGCTATTCGTGAGAATTACACATTCCTTAAATGCCATAAGTGCAGCGATAGCAGCTTAAGTGACACTTAGGACAAAATACAGCTTTTACATTTTTCAGAACGTTTTATATCTGCAATTTTTGCTCATACTATTCTATACAAAAGTACAATTTTTGCCATATTTATGGAATATTCTATAATTTACTAATTGCCATCGAACATTATGGAAATTGCTCAGCGAAAGCACTTCCCATCTCTGCCCTTGACAGCTACCCCATTCATTCTTCCAGTTCTTCAATTATTTAAAACGCTAAGGTTCCCCTTTTCACACTACTCCACCGTTTAACAACTCTCTGACCTCTCCTTCCCATCTCACTATATGCTTCATGTCCGATGACCCCCTTTTTACGTTTGCGCAGTTTATTAATTCTCAAGTTTAAGGTTGCTTCTTTGCATTATTCTGCCATCATACAGTTCGGAGGACGTTAACATGGAGTTATCGTGTTACCGATTTGCGTCTCGTATTAGGGTACCAATAGCCGTGAAACGCTTGACAACCATCGAATTTGTCCGGTCAGCCGTATTCACGCCTCTCGCCCACCAAAATATCTCCGAGGTTCTCAACTTTCATCCAATGAATGAACGTTCGCAAACGTACGAATCTCTCGTTAAAGGAACGTCCATAGAAATAAATATGTGACGCGAATATATATATTTTCGTGTCAGGTCCAATTAACATTTGTAAATTTTCACATTCACCACTCGACTATCGAAATTCAATATATGCAAACTCAACATTGGTTGGTCACTTTCAACATCAAAACTCAACAATGAAAACGTCAACAGAAAACGGAATTAACATTTTCCCCACGTGCTAATGTTGTACACAATAAAATATAATATAATATAATCATATTCGTAACTTTCTTTTCCTGGGAGAAAAAAAATCAGTCAGTGGCGTGAAACACGATTCTCCGATTGTCGCGTGGTATGTGCCCTGTTTATTGTCAATAGTTCAATTAATATTAATAAACGAAAAAAAAAAAAAATAATCAGTAAATATGTTTGTGAAATCCGATTAATATATGTCATAGGCGGCTGTATCGCCTTCTGTCATGTACAATTTGTATAGGAGTCCTTTTTTGAAGCCTACATGGACCTAATAAACTTCTTGATTTTTCGGGAAGTTGTTGTAAAATCTATTTTTTTCTTTTGGCTTTGTAACTAGTGTTTTAAGTACACCAAAATACTTCCCGTGGAATTCTGAACAGCTGTGTGTGTGTGTGTGTGTGGGCGTGGGTGGGTGTGGCTGCGTGTGTGTATGTTTGTATGTGTCAAATCGGAATTTTTCTCCAACAATTTCTCACGGACTGGGAGAAAGATCTGGGTCATCGAGGTCTCATTCGGAGCGTCTTCATGAAACTTAGATCGGATTAGTTGGTTCAAATTGACCGAGTAGTTTTCTTGTTATTAGTAATTGAATTGTTTTACAGGCTCCGTTGCAAAAACGGTAAGAGATACGGCAAAAACTATTAAGCAGAACTTCCTGTGGAAAGGGAAATGTATATCTCATTTTTATCACTGTTTTCCATATTTGTCATAATTAAGCAGGTATGCCGGCTTTAACCCTCGAGTTTTCGCATCGCTATTGTCGTCTCACTCCCACTTCAGTAACGCGCATAATTCTCGTCCTCACACTGATTATGCGGCCAGTCAAATATTCATAATTAGCTACTTGATAAATAGGATAGGTTCAATTTCTGAAATTTGCAAACTTTCGGTATGAACCTCACGGGTCCCACTGATTTATCCACACTAGTGTTGTTTTCTGAAATCAGCCTTCAAACATTTAATTGACGTATCGGAAAATGTAGGATTGGCAAATAGAAATTCCAAATCGAGAAGTTTCATTTATGTTCCCAATGGGGACATACACCCTTTTATCCCGCTAGTTTCGAATTGAAAATGGAAATCGCAAATGACAGTCACGGCGCTTAATAATCTCGTAGTCGCAGGTTATTTTAACAGGAGTAAAAGTAAGATGGTGCTTGTATCGTCAATATGAAATTATTATATTATGTTTTATATAATTAAATAAGATACATGAATCTTGAACCGAGTCAGTTGCATGAGGACATAATAAGAAAGTTACGAACGTATCCAAAATTTCTAAGCATGTAAAAGAGACAATTACAGATCGAGTAAACAACCAAGGTTATGGTTTACACTCAAGTGCACATAAAATACATGTGAACATATTTCCTTTTTTTTGTTTTTAAGAGTACATACACCTCTTGTATAGACCACGTTTGAATCTCGTATTGATTCGTTTAATGATTGTTGGCAGATTTTTTTTCAATATTTTTTGCAATTCCAATGAAATAATAATTATCGAATATCTGTTTTTCATTCGACTTGTGAAGAGCGAACTCGTTAAATTTAGTTATTTAACGAATGGATTTATTTCATCTATTTTTTCTAATTGTTCGGAAAATGTGTATGATAATAATTTAATATTACTTAGAAATTGGTTGATTTGAATTTGAATGAATTAAATCAATGCTCCGTGAAGAATACGTAATTTCGTTGGTCATGTTTTACAGGTCATTTTACAAAAAAGTAGCGAGTAATTATTAAAGTTTTTTAAGAACTTCGGAATAAAATGTTCAGCTTGAAAATGAGTAATCAGTAATCAAATACATTCATTTGTTAGTTCTGTAAAACATTTAGGAGTTGAAGCAAACACTATTTTGAATAAATGCGGATATTGATTCATTAAATCACCTATATATGAGTTATCGTGAGACGATAGAATCTATTCAAAAACCTCCGTCGTATCCTTTAGAATCCAAGTCTCCTAAATACTAGTTTTGATGCACCGACGGTTGTGGCCGTGAGTATTTGTTTTGAGTCGGTGTCGTGCGGACGCATGTCTACCGCTCTCTACGAAATATAAATTCCAAACGTACCGCGCCAGTACAGTGAATTTATAAATCTAGTCAAAGTTCTGGCACTAAAGTGTCAAACTTCAAAAATCTCAAACTTTCTCTGGCTCCCAAAAGGAAAGCCAAAATGACTCCTCCTGTGGAAGACCAAAAAAAAAACTAAAAAAACCGTTATGAAACCGTCAACTAGTGCGAGCTGTGAACCCGCTCGCCTCAACAAACCTTCGAACACTCCTGTCGGGCCACAACAGGCTCAAAAACAAACATCAGTGCCTCCAATAGTTAATGAAAATGACAAATTGGAGACCAAAAAATTAATCAACTTCCTGCAAGTCAACGCTTCGGATAAAAACTTCAGGATGAAATTCAATGGTAGTACCACCATCGTCCATCTACAATCGACGGAGGATTATAATAAAATCGCAAGTATCCTGAAAAGGCAAAATTTACATTTTTACACTTTCGGTCTAAAAAATGAGCGTCCGAAGAAATTTATCATAAAAGGTCTTCCCGCAAGTTTTACTGAGCACGAGATTGAAGCGGAAATATCCAAACACGGCATAAAGGTATTATCAGTCCGGCAGTTTGTGAAAACAAACAAGGACGGACACAGCAAAGAGAGTAGGCCACTACCGGTGTTTGCAATTACGATTAGGCCTGATGTAACCTTGAGCAGCCTCGCTGCTATTAAAACCATTTTCTATCATACATTTAAGATAGAAAAATACATCAAAACCCAACAACCAACACAGTTCTACCGGTGCCAAAAATTTGGACACGCCAGTCAGCACTGTAATTTAAATCCCAGATGTGTGAAATGCGCAGGCAATCACGACATCAAAACCTGCACCAGCAACTCCCTGAAGTGCGCAAATTGTGGTCTACCTCACACAGCCAGCTATCGTGAGTGCGCCTCACGAACCAAATTTGTGGAGACTCATGAAAAAAAGAGTCCAACCACCAGCACCAAAAAGAGCAGAGCGGGAACTGCTCGCTACCCCACACTCGGCTACGATGCAAAACCTGGAAAGCAACATCCATTTCGACCAGTCTCCAGCAGTCCTCGAGCCTACGCCAATCTCTACTGCCACGAAGATGTCCAGGCCATCCTACGCTTCTTGTTTTCTAACGATGGAAACCTTAAAAACGAATGTTGGCGCACCTACCACTGAACCTAGGACCATTCCGATGGAGACTCATGATCCGGAATTACATTTAAGTACAACTAAAAACTTTATCAATACAGCGAAACAAGTCCTTGATGACCTAAAATCCCTTAGAATTCTCGAAAACCTCTCAGAGATTAAGAACATGATCTCTAAAATCCAAAAAGCTGACACCCCCTTGATAGAATCACAATCATCGCATCCTATGCATACCTGTTCGAATCCACCGCTGAACCACCAACGATCCCCCTACAAACATAATAAATATCTTAGCCATTAACATTGTTGCGCTCAAACTCAGTCTGATACCGGTACCCGCAAAACACTTTGAGCGAATAATTCTAATACGTCTCAGATAATCTATCGACGAGTTACACTTAATACCTACAAACCAATTCGGTTTCCGTTCAGAACAATCGACCTGCCACCAATTGGTCAGAATCAAAAATGACATAAAATCCGCGAAAGACCGGATAGAAGATACCGTTTTTCTCCTGGACAGCGAGAAGGCCTTCAACTCTGTATGGCCCACAGGGCTTATATATAAACTCGACAGCTCAAATGTACCTAAATATTTATGTAAAATTCTACTAGCATATATTTCAAATAGATATATTCAAGTTAGAGTCAAATCACTACTTTCCGTTAAAACTCAAATTGTCGCGGGAGTCCCACAAGGGTCTATCCCCTCCCCTGTACTATTCAACCTATACATCGCTTCTGTTTTTAACAAAATACCTAGAAATGTATTCATTGCAGGCTATGCTGATCACATTGCTCTGTACTTACCTAGCAAATCCATCAATAAAGCTGTTAGAAGAATAGAAAATTCTGCTTCTCTTACAATCAGCGATTTAAATAAACGGAAAATTCAAGTGAATGCTGCTAAATCAGTAGCAACCTTATTTACTAGCTCCAAGGCCAAACCGACTTTAACTTTGCGTAGCAATAAGATTACCCCAACCGTTTTTGTGAAATATTTAGGTTTACACCTTGATTCCAACCTCCTGTGGAAAAAACTTATATCTGATATCAAGGTCAAGACTAAAATTATTCTAGTACGATTGTATAATTTGCTGTAATCTCCAACGCTCAGTCAATCTCTGAAACTTACTTTATACAAAGGGTTAATCAGACCTATCTCTTATGGTTGTCCTGCGGGGGGGGGGGGGGTGCAGCACAAACCCACTTAAACCATCCTCAAGTTGTCCAAAATAAATTTTTATGAATAATAAAATGGTCGGCATGCACAGTACGCTGGGCATGGCAACCATAGGTAAATTTATCGATAGAATAAATTCGCCATTTAAATTTAAACTACAATCCGATCCTAATCCCCAGCTCCAAAACATCAATATTGATAAGAAAGCAAATTGGTCTCGCTGACCACCTGTTTTGTCCCACCTTTCCATATATCCCTTTCTCCCCCGCCCCTCATGCACCCATTACTTATAAGGTTTTTTTAGAAGTCATTTTTCCTTATATCGAGTCATCATGTAAATAATCACAAATATCTGTAATAATGAAAAATTAGGTTAAACTTCGTTCAAATTAGATATAAAGCCAACGGCTGGTGATCTAGAGCACTTAAGATATTAATACTGTATATAGTATGTATATATGACAAATGTTAATAAACAATTTCCGAGTCAAGTCAAGGTTGTGGCCGTGCGGGTTAAAGCACTGGAATTGGGGGGGAGCGATTGAGATCTGAGATCGCTGGTTCAAAACCGGCAGAGGCGGTATTTGGGGTTTTTTTCAGGCTTTAACTCACACGACACAACCGAGCGGGAGTTTCGTAAAAGAAACGAGCTGTACAAATCTGAGGTTTTTTCCAATGGTTTCCCCTCGATTCCAGTGACAAACTGGGCGAATGCTATGCAGTGGGGTTAAAGGCGGGTGGGATGGCAACAAATCGTAAAGACCCGAAAGGGTATACGAATAGAGTGAAATTATATTTTAATTTAATAGTAGTTCTGATGCCACGCTCGATCCACAAACAACACGCTTATTTGACCAGCTGTCGCATCCTTTTGCCCGAACTTTATCCTCAGTTTCCTGCGTTGCCCGGAAAATATGACGTACCACATGTTCTGTTCTTTTCTGATACCCTGTTGTGTCTTTGTTATCCCTAGTCAATACATCGTATCAGCTTTCCGCATTTATATCTTATTAATTGTTGAGAGATCGTACTATTACAAAATTGCCGTACTTCGTTTATTTTTGTATTTTTGAGCAAATTATGGCCGATAAAAATTGGAAGAAAAACTAAAATGCTCTTTCTGATGTGTTTATAAATTAGTTATTATTCTACTTTTACTCTCAATTAGACCCATGGGATATTGTGTAATTATTCGTTCGGGCTTATTTGAACGATTCCGTCTCTAATCTCAAGATGCCAATGAATTAAGTAAAATGAAACCAAAGAGCTTTCATTTTTTGGGGATTTTATCCATATGTACATATGAAATTTTGAGCTCCCCGAAATTAGAAAATATCGTTGGGGGAGCGAACGCGACCTCTCTAAGCTGAAGGGCGTCCCTCAAGTATTTTTATTTTTTTCCTCTTATTTTCTAGCTATTATGCCCATTTCAAAGGCAAAATTTTTGCTGTCTTCCGCATCATACGCTAATAGAAAATTGTTGTTTTGCGCTCATAGTGCACTCTCTCAAAGGTTCAGATCACGGTTTTCTCGGTTGTAATACCCCGAGACCTTAAAATTTATCGGATAATTCCCGATAGCTTCGTTGCTACACAGGGAAGCTTGAGGGAATTGTCCTATAAATTTTAAAGGTCGAGGGGTATTCGGCGGATTATTTTTTACCCTCTGATTTTGACTAATCAGAGCACAATGATCGAGGTTACATGGCATTTTACACGAAATGTAGTCTCCACATCGCGTTTTTCGTCTTCGTGGTGTTGGCTAGTATATTTTTTTTAATCTTGAGATCAATTCCAGGCAGTGACTCTTTGCCGAATCGACTCATTTTGCACAGGTTTTGAAAATGGACAGAACCTCTAATAGAAGTTTGAACCACAACGAAATGTCAAAATCCGGAAAAACAATTGAGGATCTACCGGGGTTTTATCAGTTTGATAAAACCCCTGTGGCCCGGTGATTTACCAAAATAACACCAACGTGAAGGTGTCATGTGACCGCGAATACTACGCTCTGATTGGTCGAAATCGGGGGGTAAAAAATAATCGCCGGAATCACATGAAAATATTGTCACACGACCATAAAAATGAGAAATTATGAGAAAATTTAAATCAGGAAATTTGGAATCTATTCGTTTCATCTGATAACCCCTTACTTGTATTGGTTTCTATTTTTATTACTAACTCAAAATTTCGACTCCTATACGGACGTTAATTGATGACATATAGCTAATAAGCATGTAGTTATTTCGGCAAAGAACATCCAAATCGAGCATATACCAAAGCCTCATTTGTCTATAAAATCTCCTCGGTTTGAGGATGAAAGATCCCTGATCTACAAATATTTCCCTCTCCCAATTGGCAATATTTTATCCCTGACTCTGAGATATTTTATCCGCCACTATACATAAATAAATATGCCTAAAAGCGGTGTTGTCATATAGCTGAGTGGGATTTTTTTCGTGTAAGCTAGGGTGATGATTTCAATAGATTGATTGATTAATCGAAATTCAAATCACTTAAATAGATCTACTCGTGTTGTAATTCGAGTTTATAAAACTTGTGGGCCATCGAAAACGTTCCTGCATCTCTGCCATGATAACTGCAGCCTATAGGAGAAGGGACTTGCAACGGAAAAGTGAAGGGCGAAAAGACAGCTGCAACGGGTGCGCGAGATAGATACTACTGTTGGGATTGTGGCACGAGCCCCATAGCATGTGTTTTCTTCTCCTTCCTTATTTCCATTAGTTCTCGACCCCTCGATTTTGTATCTTATTGCTTTTCTTATTTTTTTTTCTTACTTTTCCGTTCCTCCAAACCCAATGTGTTATTCGTATTTTTAAAATACGGATTTTGTGCAGCTAACGTTGATTCTTAAACGAAAAAAGAAATTATTAAACGAGATTGTGTTGATAAATGAGATTGTAATTTCATTCAAAGAATCTTTATACGCCAGATTTTTCCGACTGAAGTCGGAGAAATACGATCGAATTTAAGTTATGGCGCATTTTGAGTGTATAACAATCGATTCTACGGACAAATGTCAACTTGGGGCAATTATAACTAGACTTGAATAGACTCCCGCAACTCATGCCAAACTTAAGTTGATTTTCTACTTAAAATCTGTAAATATAGGCCTCGACCTAATCTAATCCTACTCAAGAGGAGGATTCGGATTGAATCAAAACAATCTTGTTGCAGTGGAGCTTGTGTTGGAGAGAAAGACAGAGTGCAAAAAACTGATTGAAAATTATGGAAAATGAGTGAGCAGAACTCAAACATTTCCGGAAGGCTGAAAGTTTCAATCATTGTAGTAATCTCCAACAAGACGAAATGCGATATATTAAATTCCAAAATCATTGAATTCTTCTAGATTCATTTTTACATTTTACAACTTGAAAAAATCAAAGAACTTGCGAAGGTGCCTTGAACATGTGAAGGATTTCACCAATAATTGCAAAAAATTTCTCACCAAGTTACGTCTATTCTTTCCATTCTTTCGTTGAATTTATTCCAATTGAGGTACTTCCGTAGTACCCACTGCATGATGCAAGTTTCGAAAAACTTCACAGTACTTAAAATTGTCGCTAAATTGGAATATATATTCTTGCACATGTCTCAAAAAGACCTCAAAACCTGTAGGGGATTTTCCATGTCATTTTCGGAGGTACACAAGATCAAAAACTCGTTGTCCCGACTTAACGTAGGACGATGCCCAGACTAGTAGTCTAAAAATGATCGTGAAGACAACGCCTTCAAATTTTGTACATTTTTCACCGTGACGACAAGGCTGCAGACCTACCTTCCGAATCAGGAACTCATTATTCTGATATATTTTCAATTTTACATGTCATGAGCAGCTATAACTTGATACTAATTATTAATTATCATTTTATTTTTTATTGTAAACTGAGAGGAAAATAAAGAACACGCAAGAGAGATTGATTTATGAGCTGAATTTTAGGCTTGTGTCCAGAACAGATATTAAGGTTACTTTTCGTACCAAAAACAATCGGAATAAAAACGTCGACTAGAATAAAGCAGGACGGGGCGAGTTTCTTAAGCAGGGGGCAGCAGGTGATGCGCCAGGTGGAGTGCGACGGCGCGTGGGCTTTTGCCCCCCCCCCCTCCTCATCTTCCGGTCACGTGTCCTCACCCCCAACACCATCCCCGCACACAAAACGTGCCTTTCTTCCACCTCGATTTCCAAACTATCGTCTTTTCACTCCCTTTTTTTCTCCTTTCTTATTTTACGGGGTCTCATTTTTCAGTTCTATGCCTTGAAGAGATCGTCCATCAACCCCTGGAGTAGGCGACCGACAGATGCTTCGCCCAATGGTGTCTGAAGAACCCCCTATCTGCCTAGTGTTAATTAACTGCGATATACGCGTCTGCATTTATTTTGGAAATGTTCAAACAACCGATTTTCAAAAAACGTTCTCTTTACTTTTTATAAAAAAAATTACACAGTGTAGAAATATTATTAGAGAAGATACTAGAAAAATCACATAACTGTTGCGTCTAGTTGTCAAGAAATTATTAGATAAAGCCTAATTATTTTGTTAATGAGCGAGGTGATTGTTTTCGATGCGCGAGACGGCAACACCGCGGCTTGGACTCTGCGGCGCGGACTTGTTTGAAATGTCAGGTTACAATGAGTAAACTTCAGTAATGGAGTCATTGTTTTTTTTTATTTTTTATGAACACTATAGAAATTACCAAAGGTTGCAAACGGTAAAATTTACCGACGTCAGAATAGCCGAGTGGACTAAGCGCGCAGTCTTAGCGCTGCCGCTTGGGTGCCTGGTTCAAATCCCCTACAGGGCGAGAATTTTTTCGGAATGTTTGATGAGCGGGAGGTTGTTCATAGAGTAGCCGCCTGTACCGACACAGGTTTTCTGTAGTTTCCTGGGTCTTATCATGCGAATGCGGTGCAGTGTATGGTCCACAAGTCCACATATCCATAATGGATCGAAGGCATTAAGGTACTTCCACAGTAAGTGGGGGTAGAGCATAGAGTGGGCGTAGAGATCAAACGTTCCGACAATTCGCGACAACTGTCAAAAAAAAATATATGAAAAAAATAAAAGTTTCGCAATGAATAGGAATTACTCCGATTTGATCCTTATTTTTTTCTATGTCGATTAAAACGATTGAGAAGATTTTTTATTCTAAGAAATTTTTCATTTCAATTTAATTGTGAAGCGTAAATTTCACAATTAATTTGGCAACAGCGCTATTTCGCTCACTGGAGTTGGCGCAATTGTCTCCCGAGAGTCCTATACCATACTGTACAGTCTATAGTGTGTGCTAGAAATTCAAAGCAATTGGCGGGAGATCGCGAGCTTGACGTTTCAGAGGTTACGGTTGATTTGTGGAAATACCTCACCGAAATTCAATCGGAAAAATTAAACTGCAAAAATAGAAAAGTTCTTCAAAACCGAGATATAATGGAAGATTCGTGAAACGAAAAAAGTATGAGCAAAAAATTGCAGGACAAAAAGTAGGAAAAGCCAATCGGAGGAGGAGGGTAAACAAACCCCAAATCGAGCTTGATGTTGACCCTGATCCATTCGATCCAATAATTCTTCATAATAGGATTGTTAATCTGAATTTGTTGGGTAAGGAACTGAAATGCTCTACGTGCGAAGCCATTCTGTCCGTAAACAACATTGTCAACGAAAAGAAACGTGGTTTGGGTTCATATTTAGAGGTGCAGTGTACACAGTGTCCCTTCGTAAAAGTCATACCCACGAGCAAGCTCGTTGATGATCCAAATGGTACGAACAGACAGAGCTTTGAAGTTAATTCAGTTTCTTATCTCAAACAATTCAACAAAAAATGTATTTTAGTTGCCCATAACCTAGCCTTTGATGGACCACGACTCTTACGATCAATAGACAAGTTCTCTCTACTCGATGAATTTCAATCAGTTGTTGCTGGGTTGGGTTGCTCTTTGGAAGGGTACAAAAGTAAAATGAAGATAACTGAGCCAAAGAAAGGTGAATTAACACTATCCACTCTAGCTCGTGCACATGTGAAGGATGTTGACGAAAATAGTACCCATGATGCTTCCTACGATGTCTTTTTGTTGAGACATTTTGCGTGCAATGTTTTTACACTTGAAGATATCGTGATACAGTTTATCCCAGTCTCGGACGCTCTAGCGAAGTATCAGACTCACCAAGATATCAAGGACACAGTCAATTCCCTCTCAGCATTATCTGCAGTAATACCAATCACTTTAAGGCAAAGCAAAACTTTATGGCTCAAGCTGGCATTGGTTTCGATCATTTGCTTTAAGCCTTCAAGGATGATGGAGCAATTGGGCTTGTTGAATTGCTAGAGAGTAAAATCAAATATAGACCTCGTACTTTTAGTCTCCGAGAAACGTATGAAAATATTGTGGATTACTTTGAAAAATTGCGTACTTAATCAACTGTTTCCATGTTTATTTATTTGATTATGGAGAAAATGGAGTTTATGGATTATATTGTTCCCGCCAAATACTATGGATTATATTGTTTCCGCCAAATACTATGGATTATATTGTTTCCGCCAAATATTATGGATTGTTGAACGTTTCCTGAAAACGAACAACGAAAAAATGTTTAGTTTAGTCATTAGTGGTGAAATATTATGAATTTTTAACATTTTCTAAAAATGAGCAATAAAAAAACATGAGAAAGTCGAAGCCAAGAAAAGCCGAAACATTTGAATTTCGCGCGCTCCCTGAGCGCTGTAACCCCCTAACAACGTTGCCGCGCTCCCCTACTGTTCTCCATTTTTTCATAACTCCTCCGTACAATTTCATTAATTTCGCAAAATCCATTCTGGAAATTATCAAAAAATTAAGTCGGTATGTATTCTTGAATACTGTACGATGTGATTGCGCGAGCATTACAATTTTTATTTCATTGCCCAGTATTTTTAATTGCCCCAGCAAAATATGGTCCCATGAGACCCTGTGTTAATGACATATTTTTAATATTTTTTTTCCAAAAAACTACGCTGATTACATGGTTTTGAAAATTTGAGGTAATATTTTGAATAACTCAAAGAATATATTCCCAAAATTTCAAGGCTCAATTTTCATTGACTTCTGTTCCCATACATTTACCCGTGAAGTACCTTAAAGATAATAAAAAATTAAAAAATTAAATCTATCAAATAAAATAACAAACTAGTCATGTTCTGTTTGACTCAGGATTCTGAAAAAAGGATATAATTTCATCGATAACTCGTTTCACTTTCGTAACTCGAGGTTTGTTCATATCATTTCGTTCTGATAATAATTGCGTCAATCCTTCTTTCTGTTTACTTGCTATCAACATTTCAAATGAGATACCAGCATTGGCAATTTTTCATAGATTGTCAGATATCTGGCCCTTTAACGTCATTAACGAAGCTAACAACGTCTGTGTCCTATCTTTGGTAATTTTCAATACAACACACTCCAAGTACAATTTTTTGGCAAGTAACGATTGTTCGGCGTCTGTAAGTTTTTTGTTTTCTTTGGTACGCACCACCTTTGAAAAAAAAATGACTTTTCTTATTTCCTACACTCACTTTGGCATAGTTGCCTCTGTACTTGAACTGATTGGATATTTTTGATAATTATTACGGGGCACCGACAATAACCTCTGCGCATCCACTCCGAGAAAATTCAGGGTTGGGTTCTTAGGGATTAGACGCAACGAGTGAGTGACGCGCTGTACGCGGTTGCCACGATCTACTACGCTCTGCGTTCACTATACGCATACGTATCTGGATAATCGTTCATGATCAATTGGCACACACACACAAAAGCGTCCGGGGGTCTGACGTAGTGGGTAGAATATCTGCCTACTACGTCAGAGATCCTAGGTTCGCATCCGCCTGGCGGGAAATATTTTTTCCGTACCGCCTTGTACTTTTCCTCGTTCGGGAATTGATATTAGCCCTGTTCCGAACTTGAAAAAGTAAAAGTCACTACGGAAAAATGTTATCCAGGCTGTCATTCTGGGGATTTTTTGCTCGCGCCTTCGCCTGCTCTCGGCTTCGCCTTGAGCGCAAACTTTGCGCGAGCAAAAAAGCCCAAAATGACAGCCTGGAAAGATACTATTTCCAAAATATTTTCTCATGAATTCCGACCGAAGCAGGCACGCTCCGTATACACTACCGGCGGTACCCATAAAATGAGACCGTACAATCCGGCGGGGGCGGAGGGTCCATCATAGGCTCCCGCCTAAGTCAGCTCCAGCGGCATGGCCCGACTCGGATAAATATATGAAAAAATATGTAATATGGCCGAATTTGTACATCCTGCAAAAATATATAAGACATATATAAAAATGTTATTTTATATATGTCTCAAATAAAAAAGGTGCCAATTTGGTATAATATGTTCAGAATATATAGTCTTCCATGTGGGCATGTGGGTCCCTTTCGAAAAAAATGGTGAACAGCGACTGCCGTGAGGAGTACATGAGAGAAAGCCGGAAGAAACATACACACACACAAACAAAATATCATAAATATCTGAGGACGGTACAATCGAGTTGCTATATTCGACAGAACGAGGAACATATTAATGAAGTGCATGTGTTTAGTTACGCGAAGGAATATGGATGATATAATGTCAGTAAGAGCCATTCCTGATATTTTTCACCAAGAATATAGACGGATTCCGCAGTAGAGAAGTATTTATTTAGCGTGGTGTGCCCATGAATTGAAGATTTATTTGACAATAAATCCGACGATTCCATATTTACCCCTTGGGCAAGTCTCCTTCACTCTCCAATCAACACGTGTAACCATTTAATTTGCATAAATAATATTCCAGAATTGATTTTGTGTTTCAGGTGAGTAAAATGAAGCTGTCGGAATCAGGAATCTGATAGTCTGTCAGAAGAATGACGAGGGCAACGGGTAAGGTGACTTGATCCATCATTAATAGTAAATCAGTTCTTGAATGGAGTCTATGATCTCCAACAAATTGCCCAGGGTCGCATACAAACATTTGAGAGTACATTTGTTCGCGCATAAAGGTTTTTCATTTCTGAAGCGATGAAATTGATGAAAATTCCCGGGTATTTCAATTATTCAAGAATCATAATACGAGAAACCCCATCGTTTACTTTCCATAATCCATAAGTCCTAAGTTGAGCGGAAATGCTATAGAGACCACGCACGATTACCACTACTCACACTTGGGTTCAATGTCGCGACAATATAATGGCAGTGTAACCGCTAAAAATAAACTTCACAATTCGCTCTTACTCGACCTGTCCCCCTCTTGTTTTGTTATACTGCATTTATTACTTCTTCACATTAAACTAGTGAGCCCTTATGCGCTCCTGCGCACATTCATCTCCCACTCATGAGTAGGCATTTTCATAATCATGTGATTCACTGAAAATTCGAAATCAATACTCTAAATACGAGAGATAATAACTTGGAAACAATTGAATTCAAATTAGCCGCACTCTTTTGCGCCGTCAACTCCACGTAATAGTGATCAGTCAATTTCGAACCGAAAGAGCTTCATATGGTTCAGTATATTGAAGAGGCCATGAACAATAATAAATAATTGTGACCGTTTGGAGCTACACAATAATCGTCCATACTTGCAATTTCTAATTAGGACCATTTTTCTTCAAAATTGTCTTAAGGTATTTCGGGCGTGATAGGATGGTAATGAAGTTCAGCAGCCAATTATTTGAATTTTTTTATATACATTCTGTAAATTATTCTAAAGTCGCGTGTGTAAAGTCCTGAAGAGCATGGTTTTTTTTTATTCATTTTTGCAAAATAGGTCATTTAACCCGTGTTCTTATGGGAATCGAGGAAAACAGTGATAAAACAAAAAATCCAGCTGCCAAAGTGACGATTTTTTTCCCATATTCACTGATTCAAAATAATTTGTTTTACATAAAAAAACATATATCGCTTCAGAGCTTGGTTTATGAACAATCGGTTGTTTTATGTTAATTTTGACTTAGGATAATTTTTTACGAACGATTGCACTTAAGGTTTTTTCACACTGTTGGTATTGTGTCACACCGAACGTTCAAAAATTCGCGGTTGAGGGTTAGCAACTCGGTAACATAGCGCGGTTGCCACGTTTTCTTCAAAATTTTATCAATTTCATTAATTCTTAAAAAATATATTGCAAAACTATTCCATACATATATTATATTTCGTCGATTTTTAATATATTTTTTTAGAATCGCAAGGTTTGTGGACACCGCATCCAACCAGGCATTTTACAAAAGTTGAGATTCATTGTTCAGGAGTTGGATTTTTCAGAAAATCCATTGTGTCCTCCCGTCACACTGCCTACAGTCCGTCCGCGCCCGAAATACCTTAAGAATTCCATCGAAGTCTCACCAAGTAGACTGGCATACAATGTCATGAGACTATTACCGAGAATTTCATTTCATGACAAAAAGTATTTGTCAAATTTTTCTTCGCCGACACACTCTTGCGGTAAATCCAAAATTAAAATAAATGGGATACGAATGTAAAAGCATACGAAGCTATCACTATGATATCACCGTATGTCCTAAATTATAGAATTTTTCAAACAACAATCATAGATAATTTACTTAACCGTAATAATTTCCATTACAGAGGGTTATAAACCATTGCAATCATTACCAACTAAGAATGATTGGACTGGTGTTGAACAAAATATAATTACATCTAACCAGCGGGTTGGTTTGCGGGATTTTGTCGGCGAGAAATTTTGACTATATGCATGTACCGCTCAACGCACACAGGCACACGCTTTGTTGAAGGCAATCTAGAAGAGTAATAAATACCTTGCAAGTGAAACCTTAACTTCTAAGACTTGCTTCCATTTCCACAATTGTGCGTGTGTGTGTGTGTGTGTGTGTGTGTGTGCGCGTGTGTGTGTGTGTGTTTGTTGTCTCGGTCCCTCTCATTTGCACGCCCCGGTAGCAGCTGTCTGAGCTTTCCTTCAGGGGGCTGCGGCCGACTTTCGCCATCTTAGACCACCGTATTTCCAAACACAGAATGAATCTTCAGTTACCAAAAAATCATAAAACAAAATATGTCCTGAACTATGAAAGTTATGAAAAAAGTCATAAAGCATTATGAGTATGTTTTTGTATGAGGAATAACATTCAGTTATTCCTATACAGTTAAACCTATACAGTTTTTCTCCTGTCTCTAACCGTTCTGACGATAGAGCGTCGCAAATAATTAAAATTGTCAATAACAATCGAAGGAATTATTTGTTGAGATTGACACTCCTTTCCCGCCTGGATATCAGTGAGAGGTGATTTTTAGTTAAAGGAGGAACAAATCGATCGAGCCGTTTACGAGGAACCGGTGACTAAAACATCACACACACCCTATAGTCGTATAATCATTTCTTAGTTGCATCGAGTTCCATAGTTACTTATATATAGTGATCCCTGCTCATGACTATTCATGTATAATCTGCAACTGCATTGGATGACTCGAAACTTGAAACGTCATATTCATTCTATGACGCAATGTTCTGAGACGTAAAAATACGAATTGTCGGATGGGGTGTTAGTTCGTTGTCATCACTTCGTCGAAGATATTTTCACAAAACTTAACGGATAAAAGCAGAGAAAACGAAAATAGAATATCAACTTTCACTGAAGATTAACCCAATTTAAGTCAGATTAGAAAACAAGATTCTTTATCATTTTCTCGAATAGAGTGTATATTATTGTATTCTTTTTTCTGTTTTTAAATACTCTCCATTATTTTATCTATAACTTTCCTGAGAATCGCGTATGAGGCTTGCTGCCGTCAAAAGTAATTAAGCTCATTTTTATATTTTTTGTTGCATCAAACCTTATACCATACGGAAGTACGTGAATAAATAGAAAAATTGACTTCAGAACTCACGTGAATTTAAATCATATTTCGACCAGATCACTTCGACCAGATAATCCCGAGTCCATCTGGGGTTAAAAAAATATTGATCTGTTTCAAATATGAGAATGGGTTCATGACCCAAAACAAAATGCAACTTACTTCCGTAATTTTTCAATCACCTTGATGAACTATTTTAGTCACGAAGAATATGAATATCTTCCCCTAAAGAAAAACGAAAAATACTTTAGATATATCTAGAATTTTTTGGTGGATATTCAATGCAAATTAAGGATATGCTACTTGTAATTGAAAAATAGGAACACAAGATATCAAAATTGTAAAAATTTACATGGTAGAATGTGCGCGAACCGATCGCCTATGCGGACGGAATCACAACGCTAATGTACACCACAGCAAACACGATGGAATTCGGATCGTAGTTATTTAAATCGCAGACGCCGCAAGTTGCGCCAACCAGATGATTATTGACGATGTGAATTATATATTAGCTTGTCTTAGAATTGAATCACGAGAAAATCTCAAAAATAATTGGGCAGAAATAAAATGTCATGAACTTCGACCTTGTCGGCAAATAGAACTGTAAATTAAAAACTCCCCATGAAAAATTCACATTTTACGCGCACCATTGACATAATGTACAGCGAAGAAAGAGAAAACAAATAAATTGGAGGAAAAAAACAGACGTGACGTTTTGTAACACGTGAGGGTATTAATTTCAATTATCTACGTCAGGCACAGAGTCATGTGATTGTTCCTACGTCTCAGAGGTATTTTATAACACTAGTTCAAATGAACTCAATTGATTTAAGAATATTCATATTAATTCTGCGATATAAAAGTATTTGAATACTTTATTATTAATTCGCGAAATTATCCTGATGGCTTGCATTGTATTTTTTTCCTTAATCGGACCAATCATCTGTTTTTACAAATTCACAATTTTATTGTTATCACCCGTATCTTCGTATTCGTCGTGCAAACTGCTATGCAACTGCCTTACTATTTTGTATAGACTGATTTTAGTTTCAATATTAAAAAATAGCTAGTTGTTAATGTCTTTCGCCTATCAAAAATTGGATTACAGATCGAATTTTTTCCAATCAAATATTTCTAGATGTCCTACAGAAAATAGAACTTTTATAGTACAAGGAAATATATATTGTATTTTCCGAAGTTTATTTCACTAAAAAAAAGCAAAACTAAGGTTACGATATAAATAATTCTATGATATATTTCACGCAACACCGCATTTAGCTAGATTTGACTGACAATTGAAAGTGATCGGAAACGATTCCCTCAATGAACCTCCACGGAAAAATATTGATGGAGTACAATATTTTCCAAATATATTTTATTTGCAAACTATAAACCAACTTAACTTTGATTTCGATAAACTGAACAGGGTTAGAATCATGTAAATAAATACCAATGAAAAACAAAATTAATGACAAAAATTGTCCAACTTCAACATCAGGAATGAAAGAAAAAATGCAAAAAGGGAATTCTCGCTGGAAGAATTTTCCGTGGAAAAATTTTAATAGGGCAATTTTTGCGGAGGAATAGACTTTTTTCAACATGATTTATTTGTCTCAAACAAGTGTTAGTTGGTGAGGTGAATCGCCCGTGGTTGTGCCAACGTTCTTTGAGCGTGCAATGAAACAATTTTTCACATTCTATTTGGGACTCTATGAAAAGATGTAACGGAATTAGCCTAACTTTCCCAAAATGTTTTCTTAGTAGCCACTGATAGCTACAATAACGCGTTATATGAGCATTTATTAAGATTTAAGTTTCGCAGATATTTGTCAAAATGGCTTTCGTTTGATACCACAAAATTTTTTAATAGATACGGTGATACTGGTCGCAACGACACGCACAACACGTGAGAATTCTGATAGAGGCGAAGAGTGTAATTCCCATTACCTTAACTATGTCATCTAAACGATTTTCGAATTCGACTCAATCACATAAATAGCTATTTGAAGCATGAAAAAAGTTTCGTTCTAATATTTTAATTTTCCAACGTATGTTCGATAACGAAAATTTTAGTGAGAGCCTCCTCACGCGACTACTAACGGGTTGAAGCTATTTTCTCGCCACATATAAACCTTACGCAGGTCGTACTTAGCAATGGTTGCGTAGCTTTCGTCAGTTATTGAAACATTTTAAGGCGACGGCCGAGGTATGGCGCCACAATCGAGGCGGCACGGCGTCCCGGCTGTCCCGCTAGAGCGTCACTCCGTGAAGCGCGCGCAGTCCCACGCGGAACGTGAACCTCGGAATTTCTCTTTTTTTCAACATTTATAATTCCCTCACAATTTTACCTAACTATTTATTGGATTATTCCACCACTAATAAGGTGAAAATCACAAATAAGTGTGTATGTACGATTGGGAATTAATAATAATATTAATTAACTGTGTAAAGCTAGTACTCTGGTAACGCGTGTCCACGTGGGGATTCGTGCGACAAAAATTCAAGGCTTTATCACGAACATTAAACATCCAGTGATGAGTTATTTTCAAAACAATTATTATATATATTCTACCTAATTGCAAGAAATCAAGTTGAGTGCGGAGTTATCAAGCAAAAGGGGTTTATTGAACAAAATGATTGATCAAGGGACAAGAACCGGTGATGGAAAATCCAATTGGGAAATAATACGAAAGAACTGCAAAAAAAAGGTAATTAATATTGTATACGACAATGTCAATTATTCCCAAATTCTTCCTCAGAATTCAATTAACTCATGAATTTCTCTTATTCTACGATAGAATACCATGTAACTGTGCTCTGCTGCGCAGTATTCATTTTGCGTAGTACGATGAAAACGAATTAAGATTGTTCCGAGTTGTGACAACATTGGACTTTCCCGCTCTTCTTTTGTTTACCTTGTAAAATTGTTTCTCGCCTGTTGGTGAAGCATATAGCAATAATGAATAATGGTTGGTAGTTACTGACTTCAATTATATACTTTTGCGGTAAAAAAAGAGTATTCTATCGGGAACTTCATTCAAAAATGACGGTAATAGCTTGCCTATATACATATGTATATGTAAAATGTGAAGCACAGTCGCGATTTACTTTGCTGTCTCTGTACAGCGACTGCGACGCATACGGACTGACGTCTACTTACGTAATATGTTTCTAACTGATAAGTCTTTCTCTCTTTTTCTCAACCTCGTTTGCTCCCGCCCCTTACCCGCTCTTTCACAAAGCTAAAAGGGAGTTGGTATTGGGCCGTTGAGGAGAGGGGGAGTTTAGTGCGCATGGTGGCAATCCAAGATGGCGTCGAACTAACGCTGTGCACGTGAACAATGATGACGGGAAATACGTAGATCTTCAACTTGTTGGGATGAAAAAACAATATATTTGCTTCTTCTATTGGCGTCCAATTAATCTTCGTAATTTGGCAATTGTAATGAGTTTAAAATTTGAACTATATTTGTCGAAGAAATGATTATCAATTTTGCCTCACATTTCAAGAACCTTTTTGTTCTAATTTTGCCATTGGAGAACTTATTGTTTTACCCTCGAAAGTGAAAAAATCAATTATCCGGGCCGCTTCAAGTATTATTTATGCGATAAATATGAGAGATACAAAAAAAGTAAAGAATACAAATCAATACGTTATGAACAATTTAATTATTATAAACAAATGAAAGTTACCACATTTGGGGTTGATGGTTATCGGATTCGTGTTCAGCGCCCCAAAAAACGTAAATTTCAATAATAAAGCCCACTGCGAATTCAAAAATCATTTTTGGTCACAGAAAAGGGCACAGCGTATGGACTATAAAGTGTGAGACTGTGATGAAAGAGGACCCGAGATCGATCGCGATCTTCAGTTGATTTTTTTTTTTTTTTCATTATTATTATTTTTCCTAAATAAGGTCACTGAATGGTTTTCGCGGGTTCCGGCGTCACTTCATTATTACTATTACTATTATTACTATTACTATATCATTATTCCTAAATAAGGCCACTGAATGGTCTTCGAGGGTTCCAACTTCACCTCGGAGGCCACCCAGTAAACGAAGCGATGCAAACTTTTCCTAATCGCTCTGCAATAGTGCTCCCTCTAACCAGAGGGTGAGCTCTATTGCACCCCAGAATCATGTTGTCTAAGTAGACGAAGGGACCCAAGGATGACAGCTTTCTGCATCTGGCCGGCCAATATGTAGGCCTTACGCCTGCATGCTGGGATGGTTTCAAGCTCAGATACGAAAGACTGTTTCATGCCCCCAAGAGAACCGATGATGAGAACGACGATTTTGATTGTGAATCTTCAGTTCAGCTGACGTAACTCGAACAGGAGTGGTTGGTACTTGAGCCGTTTTTCCTCCTCTTTCGTGGCGATATTCGTCTCAGCCGGGGCTGAGAACTCGATGACGTAGATAATTTTATCGTCGAAGTCAAAGAGAACGATGTCAGGCTTCGTTGCTTGAAGAAGCTTAATTGTCGCAAACGAGAAGTTCCAGTGAATCTTGCACCTCTCATCCACGACGACGGTCTCAATATCTCCTGGAATATAAGGCAGCACCGGCGTCCTATCTATCCCGTAAGAATGCCGCAGATGATAATATAACACTCTCAGAGCCGCGTTATGACGATGGATATAACTAGTGATTGCATATGTGGGACAAGCCGACAATAAATGCATCAGAGTTTCTGGGGACCTTTTGCAAGCCCGACATCTGGTGTCTAGAACTTGCATCCCCATAACGCGATTTCGATAGACTAACGTGTTTATGACACCATCTTGACAGGCACAGATGAAGCCTTCAGTTTCAGACATCAAGCCAGCTGACTTCAAGAAGGAGAAAGTCAGCTGCATGGACAAACCTTGTTCCTGCACATGACGGAAAACACACCATGCATGGGTCTATCAACATGTTGTCGGAACAAGATGGACTGCTCCGCCTCCTTGATGATTGCTCTGCGTCGAGACTTTGGCTTAAAAGCTAATGAATCATCAGCCAAAATGCCATCTCGACACAGAAACTCCAAACCGAGGTGCCCAGCTGCCGTGTCCGTTGCCTTATATAGAAAGGCCTGGAGCCCATGGAGTTCGTGATCATGAACAAACTCCATGAGGGAATCCGTGCCGTTCAATATGTCACAAGCCAATCCAAGGACAAGACGTTCTTGGAGGCATTCCAAGCTAAGAAGGCCCCGACCTCCATTATCCCGCGCAATATACAGACGGGGGGATGAAGATCTTGGGTGAAGAATATTATATTATATTACTATTATTATTATTATTATTATTATTATTATTATTATTATTATTATTATTATTATTATTATTATTATTATTATTATTATTATTATTATTATTATTTATTGGGCGAGAAACAGGGAATACTTATGCATTTAATCCAAGAAAACAAACGTTGATAACTTGGCCATAGTCCAGCAACTATGTGCGGCCATTGCTTGGTAGCCGAGTCTTGGCCGCTAGTCGGCAACCAGCAACGGCCCATCGTTATCATTCCAGCACTAAGCCTTATCTTGGCCAGTACTGGTTGATAAACGGCGCCCAACGGTCGGCACCCTGGCCACCAGCCGTGGCACGTTACTGGCCCGTTCAACTTTTCTTACCCGGGAAGTTATGACAAGACGCTTCAATTACGTATTACATACATAGCTTGATCGGATAATTTGTTCACAAGAAATCGTTCCAGGAGAATTTTGGTCAGGCACACACACACACACACAGAGTTTGTTTTAAATAGTCTAGAAAGTCATAAATACAATTCCACCCTGAATTATTGTTGAGCAACTTCATAACATAGAAAACTTAATTTGCAGTTGACATTTTTCTCAACCACCCACTCAGTCCTCAACCTATCCGTAGTCACGGTTCATAAGACTTTCACTGAAATTTTCATATTAACAAAAGGATGTTTGAAAATTTAAATACCTGAGCTGAAAAACTTCTTCAATGCCTCAAGTCAATCCATCGGTTTAAGGTGAAGATAATGTCTATTTATACCACACAGTGCCATTGATGGGAATTTTATCCTTCAATTACCCGTGCCTTTAGAAGAGAATCACGCCGTCTATGGGGAAATTCTGAAGCATCAACTGAAAGCATTTTTGGTAGACTTTTTTCATGACCATTAGTCCATCTCCTCTACATTTCGAAATATGAGGGGTTTACAAACCCTAAAGAACGCTGGTAGAATGGCGCAATCGCTCATAGATTAAACTTCGTGAATTGTGTACTTATCACCGCTGGAAAAATTATACGTGTTTGGGCTGAGTAGTCTTCGCGTCTGAAAGAAACTATGTATATACATATTGCGAAGATTGTAAAATTGAGCTGAGAAAGAAAAATTGAACTTCGATTTTATTGATTAATTTTGGGTCTCAGCAACTCTAGATCATCTCTATTTTTAATTTTTGAGCAATATTTTATATCATTTATACAAGTTATTTTCAGGGCTTTGATACTTTGATATCTTACACGGATTAAGTTTTATTTAGTCATGGTAAAATATTAATTTTCCATTCTAATAGAGTGATCAATCTCGAATTAACATAGTTCTCGGATATATTTAATATCCCTATCTGGGGAAGCTATTGTTTAGAAATGCCTTTAGCTGGCATATACGTAGAAAATGTATTTAATTTTTTCTTCAATTATTGGCATTCTTCACTAAATTCAGAAATAGAATGAAAATTTGTTTTCAAAAGAGTTGTATACTAGTTGCGAGCCATACGTAGAAAAATCCTTCTGGCAATTTCCACTCGAATTGGAAAAAAAATCTACAATTCGGAAAGAAACGAATGTCAATCCCATAAAACCTCAGAATGTAGAAAGATGTTACATTTTTTCCCCGACGATCCACGGCTAAACATTCAATTTTAGTGATTTATGCAAGATATTTCAATTATTTTAATTGGTACGAATGTTATGGCTTTGACTTTCATAGATATAGCAATGTTAATCTTGCTTTTCCTTCATACAAAGGACACCGAGGAAGTAACTGAAGAGTGTTTGAAGAGTATAGGAAGTCAGAAAGTAAACAGTGCTTTGGATAAAATAAATTCGGAACAATAAGAATAACCGGGACATAAGTGTGACCCTCGACTGGTCGCATTGGGCGAATTAATCGAATTGATCGAATTGATTGTGTGTGTGTGACGATACACGTATGAAGTGAAGTTGTAAATCAGTTACGCAAATTCGACTCTTCATCGATCTTTCATTTTTTATCGATATCTCGTAAAATATGATGGCTAACAAAACAAGTAATACAACATGAAATATCAAGTCTCACGAGAGGAACAACTTTTGTTAGACACTTTTTCTCGTATCTATCACCGTTCTCAAGATACAGCGTTATACCCAATTAAAATTGCTAATAGCAATTGAACGAATGGTGCAATTGCAAAAATATTTCAGACCTGGAAACTCAGAAGACGCATCGATTGAAAAAAAAAAAGTTGAATCGGTCCAGCAGTTTACAATAACTTACCCTATCGGGAGGAAGTTAGGAAAGCACATTGCTCACCTCTGAACAGCTTTATTTGCGAATATTTCAATTTGATTCTAATGGCATTGGTCTCAAAATTTTCCAAATTTTGAAGAAAAAAAAAACACAATCTTGTGTTTTTTTTTCAATTCTAGATGCATAAAATATTCGGACTTCTCGTTTTTCCAACGGAAGTCTCTAAATGTTAAACTTCAAAATTCCCTGCTTCACGATGTTTGTTGAAAACGCCAGAATTATAATAAATCCAAAGTGAAAAAGGCTACGGTATCGTACATCTTCAAACTTTTCAAAGATTTCAAGATCAATTGCATTTGAATGCAATGGAAATGGTCGCATATGAAGCTATTGGAAGGTATAAAGCGGAATTTCGTGCTCTTTCAGTATTCTGCACATTTTAAGACCAACAGAACCTCAATGGATACGAGAGTGCACGTTTGAGAGTACTAAAAGCACAAGCAACAATCGATTAACTTTTCCCGAATTCTTTTGCCCCTAGTATTGTTCAATTCTATATTTTATGGAGTTATGAACGCCTCTTAAACGGAGGAACAGTGAATTTCACCGATATCACCCTTAATAGGCACCGAATCCCCCATGACGTTGAACTTTCAACACATTTTTCTTGAACTGGAACGATGAAGCCCAATAATTGCCGTATCAATGGCGGATCCTCTTGTTCACTGGTGCGGCTGATTTCTTGGGCTATCTAGGTGCCGTGATCGTCATCGTTTCCGCCTCTACTATATTCGGATTACAGAGACTCTTTGGTTGATATCCTCCTCCCACTCTTTCTTAGCTATACGGAGCCTCCCATTTCTTTCCTTTTTCAGATTCAATTATATCCTATCTTATCGATGATCACCAACACCAACCATTCACGGTGGTTAGATGAATGCTCTGAACCCTAAATCTCGGGGAAAATAGTTCCATTTATCATGATGAATTAGCGTTACAATTGGAAATAAGACACGAATTACTTGAAGAATTCGGGAAAATCATAATTTTTTTTTTGGTAGAATAAATAGTATCAACTCATATTATTCCATCAGAGAACATAGAGGATTTCCTCATAAAATACAGGTTTTGGTTGGGTTTGAAAAAAAAAATTGTTTCTAGAAATTGAGGAAATATTCAAAATGAAATACAGTTGCATAGTAAAACCAATCAAAGTTAAGGTTACAGATCAGGGTGGCGTAGAATTACCGACAAATTTAAACACTCAAAAAGCTTAACATTTCGCTAATTCGAGAACATTTTAAACTGCATGAGTTAAACAAAAAATTTCTAACCCGAATAATTACATGCCATCATCGTTGCATTTTTGAATGTAGATCATATAGAATTTATGTGTATGTTTGCGAATTTATACACCCTTACATATGCTACACATATATCGTAAAACCACATTTTACAGGCAACACACGGAGAGAAAAGTTCTTTAAAAATTACGTAGAGTTTCGTAATCCGCGAGTGAAATACAATTCAGTTAAAAATGACGGAACGCGCCGGAATTTTAACGCAACCTTCGCGTCATTTTTCTGGAAAATTCCGTAAATCTCTCGTTCGTTCTGTAATTTTTACGGATCTTTCCAGAAAAATGACGCGAAGGTTGCGTTAAAATTCCGGCGCGTTCCGTCGTTTTTAACTGAATTGTATTTCACTCGCGGATTACGAAACTTTCTACGTAATTTTTAAAGAACTTTTCTCTCCGTGCAGCACAGGAACCAGCCCCCCCCCGGACTTCTCTCTCTCTATCTCATTTGTATGAAGTGACAATTGCCGAAGAAAATTGACTTTATTGAAGGGAGCTGATCCGAATGTGAAATTAGCCATCAAATCAAATTCCATTTTGCCTGAGGGAAATGGTCCGTCGACAATTGAGTGCCAACTGCAATATATATATATATTGTTTAAATCGTGCTACCGACGACGTCGTACTGGTGAACGCAAGCGTAAATCAGTTCGTGGATGCATCGTTGATGCCAATCTGTCAGTTTTGGCTCTGATTGTTGTCAAAAAAGAAGAACAGGAAATTCCTGGACTCGCAGACAAGAATCTTCCACGTCGGTTGGGGCCCAAACGAGCTGGACGCATTCGCAAGCTCTTCAACTTGACCGCAGAAGATGATCTTCGTGAGGTCGTCGTTAAGCGCCCAGTCCAGAAGAAAGCCAAGAAGGAGCGCTTTAAGGCAACCAAAATCCAACGTCTTATCACACCAATATATATATATTAGACCGAGTCAGTTTTTTTTTCGTCCAACCAGGCTTAAACTGATGCACTAGGTCTACAAAGCAACCGTGCAAAAGAAAAACCTAATCAGATTTTTTTATAAGGCCCCGCCAAATTTTTGAAATTTGCATTGAAAAAAACACGAAAATTTTGGGTTTTTTCAGTGTGCCGTGTGCCCATCCTTTGGTATGTGATAGAGATCAGTTTGATTGGTCCAGAAACTTTGTTTATAGGTTAGACTTGAATATATGACATTAATTAATTTTTTGCCGAGCACATAAATAAACTTTCCTACGATGTGATCGGTTTTTGTTTAATAAAAATTTCGCAAAAATTAGCGGTTTATGACGTATATCTCAAGAACTATAAATGTTAGTGGTCAATATTATAGGACAATATTTGTAGCTTTTGTAATTCTCTACAAAATCGATCTCTACAATAATTACTTTTAATGTGGGGGGGGGGGGGTAAAGGTCGGAAGGCGAGGGCGTTCGTGCTGTGAAGGTGTTACGCTGTCCGGACACTTACGGGGGGTGGGGGTGAGGGTCGAGGGTGGGTGGTGGCGTGGGTCGAGGTTTGGGGGGGGGGGGGGGGGGACGAGGGCCGAAGGATTCCGAAAGATTCCGAAGGGTGCCGAATTATTCCGAAGGTTGCCGAAGGATGCCGAAGATTGCTGAAGGTTTCCGAGGCATTCCGGAAGGTGCCGAAGATGGCCGAAGTATTCGGTAAGGATTCCGAAAGGGGCCGAAGTATTCCGAAAGGATTCCGAAGGGTGCCGAAGGATTCCGAAAGGATTCCGAATGATTCCGAAGGTTCCTAAAGATTCCGAAGGTTCCCGAAGATTGCCGAAGGATGCCGAAGATTGCTGAAGGTCTCCGAGGCATTCCGGAAGGTGTCGAAGATGGCCGAAGTATTCAGTAAGGATTCCGAAGGGGGCCGAAGTATTCCGAAAGGACTCCGAATGATTCCGACAGAATTCCGAAAAAATTCCGAAGGATTCCAAATGATTCCGAAAAGATTCCGAAGGTTCCCGAAGCATTCCAGAAGGTGCCGAAGATTGCCGAAGGATTCCGAAAGGTGCCGACGATTGCTGACGGATTCCGAAGGGTGCCGAATGATTCCGGAAGGATTCCGAAGGTTCCCGAAGAGTACCGACGATTGCCGAAGCATCCCGAAGGATTTCGAAAGGTGCCGAAGGATTCCGGAGGTTGCCGAAGGGTGCCGATGGATTCCAAAGGTTGTCGCAGGCTTCCGAAGGTTGCCAAAAGATTCCGAAGGATTCCGAAAGGTGCCGAAGGATTCCGAAGGGTGCCAAAGGTATCCGAACGGTGTCGAAGGATTCTGAAGGGGGACGCAGGATTTCGAAGGGTGCCGAAGGATTCCGATTGCGGGCGAGGGTCGAATGCGGGGGGGGGGGTGGAGGGGCGGATGTCGGGGGTTGACAACGGGACGGCGCGGAGGTTTTTCTACAATGATAAGTCAAAATCAAATGTTCTAATCTCCTCCTGGCCTACAAATGTTTTACCATTCTACACCTTCATCATTCTACCCAAAGCATTATTTCAAATGGATAAGACAAAATTCATACTCCTCTTCTGAAGTTTCACTTCTCTGGCGCGTCAGGAACTACACGCCAATTTTTGTCGACTCAGGGGAGCTAGTCTCGCCGCGTCTGGCGATTTACTCACCGTGGTTTTGTCAGCGGAGAGTCGAAGTCACTCACCACTCTGACTCACCGGTGACATACAAACGGTGAGTCGATCGCCATGCGCGGCGAGGATGATTTTGAATTCGAGGATTTTGTCGTGAAGATTTTGGATTCGAGAATTTCGTGAGGTAACCCATAATCAAATATCTTTTAATTTCTCACAGTGTTTATTGTCACCGGTGAGTCAAAGTCGCTCACTCAGTGGTCAGTGACTTCGACTCTCTGCTGACAAAAACACGGTGAGTAAATCGGAAACACGGTGAGATTTCTTTCGTAAATATCATAAGAATGAGGACATTAACAGTAATTATTGTAGAGATCGATTTTGTAGAGAATTACAAAAGCTGCAAATATTGTCCTATAATATCAACCACGAACATTCATAGATTTTGAGATATACGTCATAAACCGCTAATTTTCGCGTAATTTTTATTGAACAAAAACCAATCTCATCGTAGGAAAGTTTATTTATGTGCTCGGGAAAAAATTAATTAATGTCATATATTCAAGTCTAACCTATAAACAAAGTTTCTGGACCAATCAAACTGATTTCCATCACATACCAAGGGATGGGCACACAGCATACTGAAAAAATTCAAAATTTTCGTGTTTTTTTTCAATGCAAATTTCAAAAATTTGGCGGGACCTTATACAAAAATCTGATTAGGTTTTTCTTTTGCACGGTTTCTTTGTAGACCTAGTACATCAGTTTAAGCCTGGTTTGACGAAAAAAAAAACTGAGTCGGTCTAATAAATATATATATATATATTAGACCGTACATATATATATATATATATGTGTGTGTGTGTGTGTGTGTGTGTGTGCGTGTGTGCGTGCGTGTGTGTGTGTGAAGATAATTTTTTTCTCCAACGATTTCTCACCATGAAAATATGCAATTGAGATGCTGTACGGCGCAAGTGGAGCGTCTCTGTGGCCTTCAAAGCTGATTAGGTGTTGGTTGGAATCGGTTTTGTAGTTTTTTCATATTTCCGAAAAAAATACAGATTTATATGGAAAAAAACGGAGACGAATCGTTCCGTTTCAAATAAACTCTACTTAGTTGGATAACCACGCATTATTGGATTTTGAAAACGTTTGTATTCCAATTTTGTTATATATATTCCAGTTGTCAACACAATTTTTAAAATTGCGCTGTGCTCAGTGTGATTGACCAATGTGTCACGTGACATGTTCGTATGTAGCGACACCTATCAGATTCCAGTATTCCAAATTCTATGATTCCTATGTTTTTCTTCGAAACCAGTCTTTCAATATTTAATTGACGTGTCGAAAGATTTAGGAATGGCAAACAGAATTTACAAATCGGGACGTTATGTTTGTGCTCCCAATGAGGGCAAACACTTCCATCCCAGCAGTTTCGTCAGAATCGCTTGTATTTTATTGAAGGTAGTTTGAAGCCAACTACTTTAACTTTGAAATTATTTTTTTTTCATAACCAACTTTTTATATCGAAATACGGAATTTCTTTGAGTCGCAGAGTGAGTTCCGGCAAAATTGTAGCAAAACAAAATTATCATGGAGACAACCCTTCTTATCTTCACTGGCTTTCTTCATACTATTCGAAATAAACAAAGAATCGAAATATTAATGACATTGAAGTTAGCTGATTTCAAATTGAGGAAAAAATTTGCTACAGGATATCTCATAACACACAGGTGGCATTTGAACGAATGACCATTCAGATGATTCAGGATCAATTTATTTCTTCGTGATGAGTCCTAAATTTAATCACGATGACCTCAAAATACCTATATGTGAAGTGCATGGCTCCGAAGAACCACTAAAAACTCATACCACAGGATATTTCACTATATAATGAGCGTATTGAAAAAAAATAATATTCACCTTTTAAGCTTGACAATATCTGGTCGTGATAGATCTACATTTTTTCCAAATTTTTTAAAACAATAAGATATCCGTTGGAGTGTAGTGGAATTTTGTAAGGTTGTAAATCACACATAAATGGGCTCATCGAGAATTAAAAGATAATCACGGTTGAGAAAGTTGAAGACCTTTCCGTGATATATATTTTTTTTTAGAAAATTTCATTATCAATTTATCCGGTGGTGAATTTTAGATTAATCATTAGCATCGGATATCTTCATTGCAAATCATGTAGTATGTTTTTTAACAATGCCACTTTTGAATGTCAACGAAATCTAAATGTGACTATAAGTTCAAATTTATTTCGATTTTTTTAGTTACCATAATTACCATAATAGGAAGCTCAATTTTTACCAATGGATATCTTTTATGCAAGTTACCATATCATACAAATCTGAAATTCAGCAACTCACTGCGGTTCTAATATCCACATGAATTCCCAGTTTTTCATTTCTTTAAAATAAATTTAGTTCAAAATTTTCGGAAAAGGACATGCACTTGAATGAGTGCGGTTCTAATTCCAGTGCATGTCCTTTTCTGAAAATTTTGAATTAAATTTATTTTAAAGAAATAAAAAACTGGGATTTCATGTGGACATTAGAACCGCAGTGAATTGCTGAATTTCAGATTTGTATGATATGGTAACTTGCATAAAAGATATCCATCGGTAAAAAATTGAGCTTCCTATTATCGTAATTATGGTAACTAAAAAATCGAAATCAATTTTAACTCCCTGGCCATTGAACTGCCACGCAACCATTCACTGTGGGATAAACGAATCCTTATAATAGATGATAAATGAGTGACTAATGGCTATAAATTACTCAAATGGTTCATTTCCAAATGTTTAGTAAGTACTAAAAGGTTATTTTTTACCTATTTTTAACAGAAAATAGACATCCACGCAACATACACGCAATATCGTGGATCCCAAATCGTCAGGGCTTATAGTCACATTTAGATTTCGTTGACATTCAAAAGTGGTATTGTTATAAATACAAACTACATGATTTGCAATGAAGATATCCGATGCTAATGATTAATCTAAAATTCACCACCGAATAAATTGTTAATGAAATTTTCTAAAAAAAAAAAAAATATGTATCACGGGAAGGTCTTCAACTTTTTCAACCGTGATTATCTTTTAATTCTCGATGAGCTCATTTATGTGTGTTTTACAACCTGACAAAATTCCACTACACTCCTACGGATATCTTATTGTTTTAAAAAATTTGGAAATGGAGATCTATCACGACCAGATATTGTCAAGCTTAAAACGTGAATATAATTTTTTTTTCAATACGCTCATTACATAGTGAAATATCCTGTGGTATGGGTTTTTACTGGTTCTTCGGAGCCATGCACTTCACGTATATGTATTTTGAGGTCAACGTGATCAAATTTAGGACTCATCACGAAAAAATAAATTGATCCTGAATCATCTGAATGGTCATTCGTTCAAATGCCACCTGTGTGTCATGAGATATCCTGTAGCAAAGTTTTTCCTCAATTTGAAATCAGCTAACTTCAATGTCATAAATATTAACGTATTTTTATTGCACGAAACTCTACAAATGGCCATCGCCCGAAAGCCTTCAACCATATTTTTTGAAATTTGGAACAGTTCGTAAAACTTTTATAATGTACAAAATTATAGAAAGTCGGAATTTTTTTGATGTTTGAAACAAGTCTTAAATTTTTTTAAATTTCGAATTGGTTTAAAATGTCAATTATTGAAATTTTCTTCAAATTTCATTTTTTTGACGATAAATTGGGAACACGGAATTGCTTTTGATTTTCCGAATATTTGAAATTCGTTCCAATTGTTTAGAATATTCTGGAAAAATGTTAAATATATTATAGTTTTGGAAATTGCGGCCATCGCCCTCTCCACTGCGATAGAGATCCAGGCTATTAGAGTTCTCAGTGCATTCATTTTTTTTCATACTTTTCCCCCGAGAAAATATAGGACATGCTGAAAGTTGTGCACGGTCACGTAAGTCGCAAGGTAATCTGGATTTTCCATTTTGTTCTTAAAAACACGTCAATGCTTATGATATGATGAAGAAAATATCGAATCACCTTCTTCGCAGTTTCTCGCAAATTTCGGAAATGACTGAGCTACTGGAACATTCAAAAGAGTCTCTTAGTGAGATGGTATGGGCGGGGGCTAGTGAGAAGCGAACGTAAGACAGAGACCTGTGTCCAAGTTTACAAGGGTTCCTGGAAGGGCGTCCACCTCCTCTCTTGGGCGTTTTTCATGTGGACCGCATACTCTTCCGAGCCCCCCCCCCTCCCCCTTCCCCTATTCTCATCATTCGTCTTTATCTTTCCTTTTCCCAGGCGCCTTAAAGATTTTACTTTACCTCCCTCATCGTCAAAAAAAAAAATCTAACCGTTCCCTCGGAGACGAAAAAAAATGCGAGGATTAAAAATATATGAAAAAAAAACGCAGTGGCAATCAAGTTTCTTACGTGAGGAGAATCTACACGCCTTATCTTATCTTACCAAGGCGCATATTATTGAGAACTTGAAGCAAGATAACAAAATTCCATTGCCCACGATTTCATAGTTGAATTACATTCCACAAATGTTTTATCCATTCCCTTTCAATTGTCAGAAAGTTGAATAATCAAGATCAAAAATTAATTAATAATTAAATTGTAATTGTACGTCTTACGTACAATTACATGGCTATGAGAGAGAGATACAAATTGGGATGGGTGTGAAGTGCAGGGAGGCTACTCACAGATAGTGAGAGGGGCGGGGGGGGGGGGCTATGTGGGGAAATGTTTTCCTGTGTTCCCACGGCGCATCGTTGTCCACACACATTATCTATATGTATATATATATATATCTCCTCATACACATTGAACATACTCTGCGTACAGTCATGTATTCACTAACACGCATAGACAGTATCCCTTTGCCCGTGTCCCCTCTTCCTGCTATTTCCCCCACTCGACCACCAACCATGAAGAACTTTGCGTCTTTGACTCCCCACTACGCTAGGAATAAGATGGAATGTATGCTCTGAAGGGGAGATTGTCATGGGCTTGCTGCACCACCCGACTCGTCGCTGTAACTGAAGTAAATGAAAGCGTACAGAAAAAACTGTACTATTTTAAAAGGCTAAAAACGTAACAAAATCAGATATTGATGTGATTAACCCAGCAGTAGTAGTGGTCTTCTCTCGACTTTGTTTAGGCGCAACTTGAGAGAATCTTTTAGATTTTCTTTTGGGACCATTTGTCGATATATGGAGAGAATTGTATCAGCATGTTTTTTGTAGTGCATACTGAGAGCTACAGAAAAGTTTTATATAAACGTTCGCTCTTATCTTTAGTTTTGAAGCTCAAAACACTTGCCGTGTATTTGAATGTAGTGTAGTAGCCGTGTAGTAGAATGCTGCTACATTTCTTCATGGACGGGCATAGATATATGTAAAAATTGTCAAAAATCTTATGGCAAGGATTTCTCCCGACATAATAATCTCATTGCGGCGCTGTATGACGCGGCCGATGCGTCTTCCGGAACTTCAGAGCTCATTAGATTTTATTTAAAATCGGTCAGGTAATTGATTAGTCATTTTGAAAACAAAATAGCAGAAAGTAGGAATTTTGGATTTGGCTCAAGAATTATGAAATTTGCAAAGAAAAATGGTAAAGAATTTCTCTTTCCTCAATAAAATTCTTTGCAAAATAAAAATCAATATTTTTTTTTTGTTAAATCACTGAATTATGAGATCCTTGAGAATCTTGGAAGAAATAGTAAATTAGGAAGCCCTAATGGGTCACATTCACGTGTCCCACCTGCGTTTTTTTTTATCATGGATGCGGATGATCAATTGTCTTATTCTCAATTTATACATTTCTTAGAACAAATGAACGCTTGGATTATCCTGCAAACGTCCGATATGCAAATATCCTGGGGCGAAGGGGGGGGGGGTATGCTTCAACTACCGATAGATCCCATGCCCTCGTTCCCCCGTCCGACGTTGACATTGGCGGCATTCTCTCACGTGCCGAGACCACCTCAGTCCGAACCTTGTGACATCTCATCCTTCAAGATACATGTAATTCCTCCCAGCCCAAGTTCATATGACATGAATATTGCACCTAAAGCAATTTTCAGAAAGAAAAATTGTATATTTGTAAAATTTGATTACACGCAAAATCATATTCTGATGATGACCATGATGTAGATAATAATAACATCAACATTTCTCCGTTCTCCCCTAAGATAATTGATTTCAAAAATAAAAGCACGAAACGTGTATAAAATTTAACGTAAAAAAAGTGAGTAAAGCCAGTGGGAGATGGTTGTCATTCCTCGTTTGGCTTACTCATGTTTCTGCTGCATTGCCGGGTGTTCGAAGTACCTTAACTAAACGGGCATCTGCACCGGCACACCTTGGTTGGTCATTGGTCTCTGCGATTTTTTCCCCTCTACAACCTCTCCTACTCCCCACCATATACATGTATATAGGTATACATTAACTTCTCGGTGTTCCACATAAATACACAAATACGCGTATATATTCAGGGCTACGGCCGCATTCCATAACCCCCGCTGTCGTCCCGACTCCTATCGTATACTCGTCTGGTGGACCTACCTATCCCCCTCTTCTCCGCCTATCCATTCCTCTTTTCCCTACTACCAGCGTCATCATGTCGGTGAGTCCCATCTTGGGGCCCTGTTATAATACCTCAGTATATGAGTGCGCCGCTCTTCATCCATCTTGGTTAACTAAACCTGTGTGAGGTTCCAATCTTCGCCGAGATGGCGGGGTTATATATGCTGCGGGGGGGGGGGGGGCACGCAGAAATATTTTGTTTACCTCAAGTCTCAATTCTTTGAATCTGGCGGCATTCGGCCTCGCTTCTCGGCAGGGCGTCTTTCTCAATCGAACCCGATATATACAAGCCACCTATGCCCAATTCTATCTCTGTCTTATCCGATTCGCTGATAGGTACCTGCGACGTGGGCCACGTAAGAAAGAGCTGTGTGAATTACTTTGAAGCTTCTTCCCTCTCCTCACATCCTTCCCCCTCAACCGGCTACTTATACATTCATACTAAACATAGGCCACATATCGACAGTCGGTCTTATTTTTTTGCTAGAGATTTTGGAATTCTCTGGCGGTAACTGCGGGTCCATTATTTAAATATATATATTTCCTTCCACACCATGGACGTTTTCTTAATCATCAATTTTTCACCATGGTTGACCCTCTGTCAATTCTCGATCTGGGATTGTATCGTCTTTCCCCCGAAACCTTCCCATTCTCCGTCGGATCCTTTAATGCATTTGCAATTATTCCAGGCTATTTTTCGGAAGTGTGTGCTTGTGTGTTTTTTCCTCCGTCTCAATTTCTTATACTTCCCACGGTAGCCGCTCTGCAGAAGAGAGTACGCGACAACCACTCATGCGACTCGAGCTAGCTTTCGCCATTTAAGCACATGCTAAATCTCCAGAAACCCCCATGCTACGATGGCGGGCGTCTATTATTGATAGCGCATACGGAACGTTTCTGCCATCGATCGGAATCCATAGGAACGGTTTTTGGTTGAAATCTATTTACTTTTATAAAAACAACGAAGGAAGGAGAAATTTTGGATTCAACAAAGCAGAAGCCATGTTATTGAAAAATGCTCAACGACTTTTCTGAATGGAATTCCACGCAAGAAATGTTCGATAAGATTTTTGTCTCCAATTAATTTACTACAGTAATTTAGTACTTTTTTATTCTAGAGCTTTTCGGAATTGTTTCATGATTACAGGGAAATTACTCATTTTACTTGCTGGTGATTTTTTTTTGTATTGTGAACACTTTTCAAAATTGTTTTTGGCAATTCTGATCTGTTAGAATTTCGTTTGAACGCAGTGTATGGGTGTGTTGGAAAGAGAATTCAGTTTGAACCGACCCAAGCGACCCACAACATCTCAACATCTTTTGGTCTTATGAGAAGAAGGAAGGGGGATAGAGACGGTAGGGTAGGTAGCAAGAAGAGCTCAAGATATATAGCAGCCAGCAACAAATGAGATCCTTCTGAGAATCGGGCCACCGACACAGTGCCTATGGCCTCTTGACGAGGGTGAGAACCTCAAATTTATTTATTTGTTTGTTGATTTTTCCCGCCCTCTTCCTATTTTCGAGGAACCTCTATCAGTGAACCTGGGAAATATTCTCACGTTTATTCATATATCCATAGTATCTCTACACTTACCCTATTTGGAACTTTGTTTTCGCAGGAGATTCAATGAGAGAAATAAATATTAAATGAATGGTTGAACAAAACAACACATGTTCCAATACATCTCTCCTCCGTGTCTCTCTTTGTGATATTCTCTAGCCCGGGTAAGAATTGCCAGCGCTCATATGTTGGCCGAGCGTCGCCCGAGAGCTGGCACGCCAAGTGTCGGGTCCCAATGGTTGGCCAAGGGTTGGCCGTTGATGGGGTTGCCAGACATTATCGGTTTTATGCACTGGCCGTTGGCGTCACATTCCCAGGTAGGAAACGCCAGCGCTCATGAAACGGGGTGGCTCTGGCACAGGTTTGGGCTGTCAAGCCTTGGGCCTCAAGCTTGGGCCAAAGAGTGGCCGAAGTTCATAGCCAGGATTTGGTGGAAGCTCTGGTTGCCGCATCTGGGCCAATGCTGGCCTGAGGATGGGCGGCCAGGCCTTAATTATCCATTCATTATTGTATTAAAAATTTCAATTTAATCACATCAATATAATAGCTAATCCATTAATTGAACTAATCGATGGATAAAATGAAGAAATTGAAAAATAATGTGGCTAAGGGTTATATGGGGATTTTTAACATACCATAACAATGATTGTGTGGCGGCCGAGTGGTAAAGTGAGAGACTGGGATGCAAGAGGGCCCGGGTTCGATGCCGGCCTTCCCTGGATTTTTATTTTTTATTTTTTTTTAAATTTTGTTTTTACTGAGCGAGAAACAGGGAATACTGATGCATTTAATCCAAAAAAACAAGCGTTGATAACCTAGCCATAGTCCAGCAACTATATGCGGCTATTGCTTGGCAGCCGAGTCTTGGCCGCTAGTCGGCAACCAGTAATGGCCCAACGTTATCATTCCAGGGCTGAGCCATACCTCGGCCAGTACTGGTTGATAAACGGCGCCCAATAGTCGGAACCCTGGCCGCCAGCCGTGGCACGTTACTAGCCCGTTCAACTTTTCTTACCCGGGAGGCTTGGCGCCATCAGTGTTTTCTGTGAATGACTGGTATATAGCCACCAGCCTCCAATCCAATTCGAAGCGGATCAGATAGGCGCTTGAGCCGCAAGCCGCGCTTACAAGCAATAGGAAGAAGTTGCATCCTTTTTCTTCTTGCTTGGAACTTTATCTTGTTTCTTCTAACTTTTCTCTCTCTCTCTCTCTCTCTCCCTCTCCCTCTCCCTCTCCTCCTCTTCCCCTCCTTTTTCTGTCGTCGCTCGGCACCTAATTGGGGCAGGAATTTTTGGGAGGCCTCTAAGAGTCGTTGGCTGCTGCCACAGAATCACCGTGGCCCCAAAACCAATGCCGATCGTTAATTCTGATAAAAACAGCCCGTTTTCGTCTCTGGCGCTAATTTTTTTTTCTTCATTTTGTACAAATTTCATTGATATTCCAATTTTCCGTCAATTTCACTCGTTTTGTCACTCACGTTTATTCCTTCCTCCAGTTCATCTTCGAGAAGATTTTTTTCTTTCATGTTGGTGAAACGAGAAATTTGTAGGTAGCAAAAGTAAACAAAATTTCTTGGAAGACAAAAAATGAAATAAACACGGAGTATTTTAACATTTATATTATTCGGATAACTGTTAGCGCCGGAGAAAGAATGTGGTGTCGGTATGGAGACGGGAAGAGAAGGATTTCTCGAGACATGGAGTTGGGGTAGGGGAGACTCTTCGATTCTGAGAACCTTGGGGTAGGTCCTTTGAGAAACGAAAAAAATGCAGGCATAAAGAGGACTGTGTCCTGTGGGAAAAAGGAAAAACGGGGGAGATAAAAAGAGCCAAATGACAAGCTTTTCACAACCGCTGTGAAGCCCTGGCGAGGTTCAAAATTTACACATGCCAAGTCCAAACAAAAGAGAAAGGAGCCAGAAGGAAATGGGCAGAAAATTCCAAGAAATCTTCTCATTTTGATTGCTCGATGTAACGTCACCAAGCAGTTGAGTTTGTTTTACCCAAATTAGAGAACGAAAGAAAAAAATAAAAGGACTCAAGAGCGAAGAGAACTGAAAACGAGAACTTTTGAGTTGAATTTCTTGGAAATTTATGTGGTCGAGAAAGCCGGATAAAGCCTATGGGTGGTAGTAAGGCGTGAAGAAGCAGGGGGACAGGTAGATATATACATGAACGGATACTGATGCGATAAAAGCGTGAGAAGAGACCAAGAAATCGAAGGCCAGCGCCTTTACTTCTTCTTTTTTTTCTGACTTTGCTGTTGCTCCTTCTGTCCTCTCTCTCTCTCTCTCTCTCTCTCTCTCTCTCTCTCTCTCTCTCTCTCTCTCTCTCTCTCTCTCTCTCTCTCTCTTTCTTATTTGCGTCAGTCTATTAACATTTTAACATTTATTCATTTATTTATTTTAGCATTAACCTGACACATTAGACTGATTAGCATAAATGCATATTTTACTGTGATATATATATACATATGTGTTACAAGCTCTATACCACCAGAGAATTAAAAATTGTAATATCGGCACCAGTCATTTTTACCACTTTTTAGAGTTAAAATATTGTACAATTATTATTTAAGACTGAGTGGCATAATTAGATATTGAGAACATCCAACAATTTCGACTGTGATATATGTGTGCGTAATTGGTGTATAGTATCGCTGAACAAATCCCATAACATGTAACATTTTTTTGTTTTTTAACATTGTTTAAAATAAATGGTATCTCTCTCTCTCTCTCTCTCTCTCTCTCTCTCTCTCTCTCTCTCTCTCTCTCTCTCATATATTTTTCTTTTAATATTCATTTTTTTATCTTCCATTATATTTATTGTGATCATCTTCCTAGAAGGACTTTTGAAAATTTTCCTGTGATGAGAAAAAAACTGTATCAACGAATGCATACCCGGACCTTTGTCAAGTAAACCATTATCTTGTGGATGCACTTGTGACTCTGATCTCCCTTGTAAAAATATTGTGAATTCTCGGAATAATTAATAAAGTTCTACGGTCGTAATTCATCGTAGAAATGAATAGGAGGGTTTTACCCTTGAAAATAAATGATGAGCTGAAGTTTTGGAAGATACCGGAATCCATAAACTTCAGTCGCCTGTCAGGTTTTATTCGCATCAATTTCATAAATTATATAGAAAACCACATTCAGTGTCACGATTTTGGTAAGCAAGAATGTTATTGGGGAAGGTAGATACACTGTACATTTCATCTTGTCTTACTTTCTACCTCAACTTGTCAGTCACAACGTTAATAAGCTACAGGTCTCGTCGCTTCCCATATCCCCGCTCAGTTTTGCCAGACACATTGACGCGCAAACTCGTGGCGACTTTCAGTCTGCCACTGGGGAGAAAGTAATTTTTTTCATGGCATGTAAGCCAGTTTTTTTTCGATCATCTTATCTACCGAGTAATCAATAAAATGTTCAATTACCAAGTTGATTTTTTTGCACTGAAAAATCTATAACTAAAAGGGTAGTATGTAGCAAGTGCGAGAAGAGACACCGGTGCAAGCAATATCGTAGTTCTATACTAATTTTTTATATCCACAGATTGAGAAATTATTGAGTAGAGGAGCGTGAGGCGTTATGGTACAAGGTGCATAATGAGACATGTGCTCAACCTGGGACGTGAGCCATAATGGTACACTCCCTCTCTACTCTATAGGGGTGTACCATTATGCCCCATCCTCCCCTACCATTCTGCGATTGAATGAGAACGGAAAAAAGTAATATAAATAAATAATACGCGGCCTGTTCTATCAACGCCCCTAAGATATCTGACATACCAGAATCTGAAGTTCATCCATTCTTTCCCAAGAGTCTGGTATCCTTCGGAAACGGAATCGCATATAGAAGGATATTGACTACTGCATACAAATTGGATTCCTTCCGGAAATTATTTTGTACAAAATTGTAACAATGGTAATCAATATTTACGGTTTGATTTCCGTCTAGATCGTAAAATACGGTGAAACATATATACACACCTATACATACATTGGGGAGAAGGTCTTCCTATCCCATTTATTCAATTAAGGATGATAGGGCATTACAGTCCATTGTAGCTAACACAAAATATGGGGCGTCTAACCTAACATCGCTATTCCCCAGGCTAGAGAATTATCACTAGCAGTAACTCTCTCATCTTGACAACGTTGCAAGGAGCGTCCAATCATGGGCCCCTCAGCGTATACGAGTATATCTATGTGTATAAGTCGAAACGTCATGGCGTCAAATGATCCGGGTAAAATGGTATTTGATAAAAATGGCAAACAACTCTTCATACGGAAGCGAAAACGTGTGCCGGGAAATTTATCAACAGAGATTAGGCCAGGTGCAAGTGCGTAAAAGTAGTAAGGGTTGTATGAGTGTACAGATGAGGAAGAAAATGGCTGAGTCGGACATAAGTTTTGAAATTATTTGTGATGCATTTCGAACTCGTCAAGAGAATGACATAAAAACACTTCTGGGTATTGACGAGACTGAGGTTGTAAGAGTTACAAATAGCAAACAAACTATCCAAAGCATTGTTGATTTTTTAAAGAAATTTCCTGGGGATCTATAATTCTATATTTGAATTGAAGTTTACGAGTTGTTTGAGGTTTGAGATCCATGCAATGTCTATAAAGAGGTTAGAAATTTATTATATCTCCCGACATTTTTGTTATTTGTATGCTGTGACTGCCAAAAATTAATACAAATAAAGTTGGTTTGATAAAAGTTCATCTTTGGTTACATAAATCCAATGATTCTGTGCCTTCACGTATGGTAAGCCGGTATACCACCGATAGACACTTGAATTTGCCGCTACTGCCGCGCGTTACTGCGGCGTTGTCACGTTGAACGAGAGGGAGAATGTTTGTAACTAGACGGGTGAAATAATTAATTTAAAAATCGCAAAGCTTCCTAATGTTTTTAGAAAAAAAATGAAAAAATCTTAATAACTTTTGCGAGTACACCCAAACAGTTTCAGATTTTTATCACTTTTTTTAAAGCCTACAGATTTTTTTAACGCTTTTCTCCATAAGAACCTATGTTAAGTTTAAACTTGATTATCTGATACGAAAGCTTTCTAAAGTACTTGAAATTTTTACTGAATTTTGTTTAGGGGAAACTTAATACAATAGTATATTACGTACGGCAAGATGTGATACTCATATCACGTACGGCAAGAAATCAAACTTTCTGGCCGTGTGTCGTATGCTATTTTTCTTTCTCCCCACCCGAAAGTACGTTCAACAATAAATATATCAATTTTGAAATGTTGACGATCAATCCAACGATGAATACTTTTGTGGCCTGCCCGCGCACGCCTCTCGTCGGTCACCTTGCGAACTACATACCCGCCCGACTTTTGCAAAACCGAGGCGAAGCCGAGGTTTTTGCTGGTCGGGGCGGGCAAAAAGTAAAAATGCATGAAAAAACATAAAAACATCGAAAAGAAAATTAGAATGCCGAAATCACTTTTTATAAGCATATTTTCCTTCCAACTTTGACCTCTCTGTCGAAATTTCTAAACATCGCGATAAAGAATCGCTCATTTTTCAGGTTAGGTCAGTCTCTTCATTCACCGGCGGGGAACAGTTTTAATTTACTCTACTCTTTCAAAATCAACTCGTTTTATCCACTATTATTTTATACACTAAAGAAATTAATGCATAATTTAAAGAAATTTTGTTCCACAGGAGCACTGGCGACATGAACCTTTTATGCGTATATACTATACAGAGAAAAAGTGGCTTCGGAATTTGACACGTTCGGTCGCGATTTGGGCACTGAAATATATCATGCGCATGCGTAAGCAAGAGTCGGGGAGCTTCGGGTGGAGATCCGAAGTTTACTCTTCCGTTAGCAACTCTCGCCTGCAAACGCGAGCCACAAAAGTTTTGTGGCCAATCACAACGATTCTCCGTCGAGAAACTCCAGAAAAGCCGTTCTTTCTGGCGTTTCAGACCACGGTGGAGAGCGTACTTTCGGGTCGGGGAGGCAGAAAATTATTTTTTCCAGATTTTTATCACTTTTTTTGGTTGATGTGTTTTCTACAACGAAGCTAGACTATATATTAGAAAAATGCATATAGAAATATAACAAATTCCACTTGCCATTTTGTTTGGTTTAAGATGACGCCACGTATTCCCTAGTGACATATTAATCCTGCATAAATAGCTCAGAATCACCAAATACCAACTTTTACAGTAACTCTAATTGCAACTAACAAAATATTAGAAGTACATAGTGATAGAACTATAGAGCAAGAGTTAGAAACTATCACACCGAATATGATTTTCTGCTATGATAATTGTGCTATCTGATTGGAACACTGCTTACGTCTGATTGCCACTTTACTATTTGATTGCGCTAGCTGATTTGAACGTCACAAACTGCTTACAATGAGACAAAAAAATTATTTATTATACCTGCCCTCCTCGCTCCCTATCAATAATGATTGAATGGAAAACTCCATAGAGAGAGACTTTGGTTCAGACTGGTTGAAATGAGTCTCAGTGAATTAATAAAGGCGTGAATAAACCAAATAGTTGAATGTCCCAGTATCGGCCCAATATGGCGTCGTGGCGGTCAGTGCAAAAATATAATTTCGTTTATTGTGAGTAAAAATTGAAATCGAAGAAATTCGAAGTAAAATGATTGGAATCGTAAATTGCAAAAGTGGAGGGAAATGAAACAAATAAGTCAGTTCATAAAGTATATTGTGAATGGCAGTTCTGTGCCGGTACCCGAACGTGTGCCGATACTGGGACCTCCACGGTATTAGCTCTCGAGCGTTTCTTACCAGTGCGTCAATCAAGACCATGTGTACGATATAGACGCAAACATTGAACCACTTTTCATTCATGAAACACACTGACATCCACGATTCGTATATGTAGGAATACGGCGGGGATAGAAAAGTAACAGTAAAATCGTCGAAACAGGTCGGAACTATTGAGGTCACTGCCCCACACAATCCTATCAAGAATGAAATATTTTCTCATCGTTTCATTCATTAATTCATTGACACAACTTGAAGCTCTTGAGACTGGGAGAGAAATTATCAATGATATTACGAAAGAGCGAACGAAATTCCGTTTTCTCTCCCCCCCCCCCCCCCCCCCCCCCCATGGAAATACTTTTTTTCGTCTCGGGTATGAATGAAGTGGGAAACGTGACAACTCTTTGCTACCATTAGTACATTTAACGGTACATGAATGTATATTTACCCAAGACGAATTCTTGTCGTTCGGTATGTGATGGGTGTGATGACCCCGATATCGCGTCACGCGGCGTGTTTCGTGGACGAATGCAGGGCGGCCAAGTAACACCAGAGTAAGTATGTTTAATGAGAGGCAGATAACCTGTGTGCGCGTGCGCGCGACAGTGTGGAAGAGTGAGCGAGAGGGGCAGGGAGGAACGGGGGCTGACTACGATGACGGGGTTGATAGAATTTTACGGGGGGAAGGGGGAGGGGTGTCTTTAAATTAGATTGGAATGCATCAAGATGTCTCTGGCCAGCGGATGTATAAGGTATACTATGGCACTTGCCTAGGGAAAGTATGCACACCTTTCCTTCTATTTCTACAGCGGTTTATTCTCTCACTCAAGCTATTTCTCTTTATCTGCAACGCAAAGAATACCATTCATAGATTGTTGCATACACTAAGTTGTAGATACTTAATGGCACCCAATGGGATTGTATGAAATTTAAAATCGTACTGGTATTCATATATGCATTAATTAATGTGGGTATTGGTGATGAAATAATGATTAATCTTTTCGATGTAAATTGCATTAGGCAACACGCATAGTCACATAGAAATTCAATAACTCAGACATTTTATCTTTTTTCTAATTCCATTGGTTTTGAATTTTACAACAGAATCAGACATAAAATTAGGGAAAAAATTAGAATAGTTTCTAAATAGAAGGAAGTACGTGAATACCACTTTCAACATCAATTCCTCCGAATCCCATACATACTTTTTTTCTCTTCGTTTTGGGGGCCAACCTTTCCTTCCCCTTCAATATCCAAATGCCTCTGGAACCTATTATCGGCTACTTTTGGTTAGTATAATGCATTTCAGACGGCGGCGCCTCAAAGTTCGACGCCTCTAGGTGGATATTAGGGGGTACTGCCAGCGCTGAAATTCCTCAGATATCTCATAAATTATGATCTTGAATGGGAGATCAGCCCCGGATTAATCAAAACTCGATGCACGAATTCCAATAGCCTTCAATTAAAGGTGTATTAAGGATGGATGCCAATTAACTTTTCCCAAACTCGCAATGACACCAACAAAAAAGAGCGAATTTGTAAGTCAAACCGGAAACCAAATACAGAGGGAGAAAAAAAATGATGATTTTCAAAAAAGGTTCCGTAATTCCCGAGCGATATTGCGTTCAGAGAAAAATTAGAGAACGATCCTGACTATTCTAATTCGATAGAAAAATTACGTGAAACTCATAAAATATCACATTTGAATCTTGATTTCTATGCAATGGTACAGAAAACTGACGCGAACTTGACGGAAAAATTCTAATTTGTTTCGAAATTTTTCCCTAAACGACATTAGCTTGAGACTTACGCAATTCTGTGGGTAATTTTCAGTGAATTTTTCTGTCCATGTAGGTTTATATGATACAAAATTTTGAACACAAGCCAAAATCAAACCGGGCATTTGGTGATTTCAACCTAAACTGACTGATTTTTATAATACCCCTTCACATTCCAGAACCATAATGATTATCAAGGAGCGAAGAAGTTCTTATTTTCACTTCCTTAGAACGTAACATCTAACCGAATCGCCTTTCTAACATTGAAAGCTCGCTTAATAGTGACAGATTGAATAGAAAAATGATCATTAACGTGTCAAACTGCTTCTTTGACCGGCGGAATCACAACGGAGGTGTGTTTAGGCTAGGATACGCGAAAGGAACGGTTGAGAATAAAATAAAATCCAGATGCTGTTCCTTTTCCAAAAGATTCCCAGAGTCTAGTTTATCCACCTCGAGCCAAAAAATCGATCGGTTCTTGGCACTGGCTAAGAACTAAATTGTTGCATGTCTACCTTTAGTGATTTTTCTCAGCGATCGACTGAAGAATATTTCAATATCAATGATAACAAAAATAATTGTTACTTCACTCTACAGCACATGATAAGCCTGCGCTAATTCCTGATGTGTTCGCAAAATTAATAAACACACTGCACAAATGTTCAAGAGTATTTGTGAACAAGGGAATTATTATATTAACGAATTATAGAAGGCATCACATGTTTACTGAGGTGACAAATTATTTCAATCTAGTCACTTCATGAATAAAATATACCATCGCAGAAAGACGAGATGGAATGATCCCTATGACTGAATATTTCACACAAACAAATTGTTCATAATATATAACATCTATTGTTTAAACTACGAATATTCGAGGTTTCCTCTAGTTTTATGTAGCTAAATCCAAATATATTAACTCATCTATATTCTTGAATTCTCACTGCAATAATATCTTAGCGCCATAATAATTTTGTAAGCACGATTTTCGATTCGATATATTTTGTACAGGCCGTTAAAATCTGGTCGATCTATCCTAAAATTCATATAACTTATAGTTGATTATTCACTTAAAATGATTACGTAAACGTAAAATGCGGAAAAAAAACGTTTGTCAAGAATAAAAAATGGCTCAGCGCAAGACAGGAAATAAAAACGAAAGAAAAAATAACCGAAGAAAACAGAAAGAGGGGAAGAGCAGAAAAGCCCACACGGCTCTGGCCGGATACTCATACTTCCGGTCCCACACATGGTTGGGCGGGGGTTCCTCCACCGCTTCCCACCTCCCCCTCCATGGTACCCACATGCACACATACACTTATATAGGTAGCTCCCTTGCCATCCCCGAAGCTTGATGTGCACATTTATGGGCACCAATGCATCCATACACTTTATTTGTGTACACTGTTTTACTTCCTCTTTTCTTGCTCCCTGACCTCATCATCATTCTCGTCTCTTTCTTGCTTCAAACTATCGTGCACAGAACACTGACTCATATTTATTTAAATACAGAGTGCAAAGACACGCACAGATCGAAGGACGACAGAAGAAAGATGTAAGTGTCAATTTCTACACATTTTATTCAGCAATATACGTTTTGATTCAAGAGTCAACTTAGCATTCCTTTATTGACCTAAACAGTCAATTACAAACTTGAAAAATAATGATCTACGTCTAAAATAATTGAAAATAGCTGCTCGTCTATTTTAATTTGTGCCTCGATTCCACACCTTGCGCAGTAAATACCATAATAGGAGCCAGAAAACTGAAAAAAGTCTGTGATTATGGGTTTGGCACTTGACCAGAGACTAAGAATTATTAATACCAATTTTTCGAGCGATGGAGATGATCGTATCTTAGTATACATATTTATCTGACTTAGTCTTGGCCTTCGGGATAAGTCTCCGTCCCCTCCCACCTCACCACCTGTGTTCATCTACCGAGTGTGTTGGTGTGTCACGCTTGCGCAATGGGCTTCGAGGGACTCGTGAAATAATAATTACTCTCATTGACATTTTTCTTCCGTCCTCTGTACTTCATCCACTAGTGTAACTACACATGAAAGAGGAGGTATGGTGAACAGTGAGTACGCTTGCGCACCTTTCACTGACTACTCGTAGTCCATTCTACCATGCTTCGGTAATCTAACACGGATACTCGCTTATCTCGTATCTCACATGATTGTTCTATAAATTTCTAATGAGAAGAAAAAAACGCCCACATGTTCCAGTATTGTGGTGTCATAAAACTTTCAAGTAGAATACTGAATAAATATGTAGATCCAACGATGCCTTCCCCCCTCCCCATTCACAAATTCTAACTTAGATATTGACTAAAGCCGTGCATTAGCCTGACTCACACGTTGACAACTTGTTAGTGAGTATGATGTTTGGGCATTCCGTTGTTGAGCGGCTTCAACGAACGAGAGCGGAGTGAAGGAAGGAAGACGAAGATATGTGTGTTGGAGCGTAGGGTGAAAGCCGACGGAAAAAACATATATATATACATATATATATAAAATGTAGTGGGGTCAAAACTCGTTGGTAAGGGGAATAGAAACGTAGAGGAGGAATTTCCTGTTATGAACATCTTCGAATGCATCTGCTGGTGGTGTCGTTTTGGCCCTCTTAGCGCATCAACTGATATCTCGGGTGTACCTATAATGCATACACTTATGTACGTGTTATAATGTGCGTAGTATGGGAAGCCATGTTTTTATCTGTGCACAATGTCATGGATCTAAAACGAATTCGAAACATGAACCAAAATTAATGAAAAGAAATGGTATAATCTGAAATAAATGGATTTTCCGTTTATTATAATACATAATTGATCATCTGGATACGTGTACGCCATTTTGATGGAATCCATAGTAGGTCATTGGCCGCATTAGTTAAGCCACAGAATGCCACTGGCCTTAATAATTCGAACGGATACGCTCCTTATGCGACTCTGCTAGTGGTATGACACATAGACTCTGTCTCATAGACAGACTATAAAAAATCAACCAAACCATGCAACCCACAAGTAGAAATGACAACATGAAACATACGCAGTAATTAATGTTCATATGATCAAAAACATGGAGAAAATGTAGCATGACATATTTGGCCAGGCTTTGCCCATACAAATATAGATGGACACAACCTTGCAGTGTAAGCCATGAACGAAGAAGTGTGAAAGAGAAGGAGAGAATGGCGGTAGTGGACAAAATAAGAAAAGTTAGGGGAAGCGGGAATTCGACAACGATGCACGTCTGTTTGGCGGTGAGAACTGGCGAGAACGCGGTCCTCTTCTGAGAAGTAACGGGTCTGTTGTTTTATCCCCCGTGTGCCTCACACCGCGCCATCGTCACCTCAGTATTAGTGCACATGTGCACGCTCAATGTACATACACAATTGGTCGTGTTTGGACGTTGTGTCGTCATCACCGGCTGCGAGTCACTTACCTAAAGCACTACTCAATACTCAACCGGGGGCATCTAACGCAAAACGGTACAACAGGGCAACCACTCTTGCTTAAAGAATTTCAACCGCAAGAAATAGTGTGTGGCCCATCGGGGGGACAGCCTCTTCTGTTGGCGAAGCAAAACCCGGCGTTGTGCGGGGGGGGGGGGCAGGAGGGAGAGAAGAATTTCGCCAAAAATCTGTAGGCAGCAGTGCGGCCCGTGTGTTGTTGGTACGCAGTTTGTTGGATCAGAGCGCGCGCGTATAGTTGCGTTCGAAAACGCGCTTGGGTTTTGAATTTTTGTGGGTTTGGCTGGGGATAACTTGATTGTGTTAGTGAGTCGGTATGAGAGACTTTAGTTTGTGCATGCGCCACTGTACGGAAGGGGGGGGGGGGGGCTGAGTGTGTGTGCCTCGTTCGGTAGGGCGAAGCGTGGTAAGTACGGGACCGATCTCAGTGTGGGACAGACTATGGTGCCGCCCGGTGGGATTCTGAATTTTAGTCTACATTTCCCTGTTTTTTTTTCTACTGAAATCTTCAGACTCGCTCCGCACAAGCCCTTCCATTAATGTTTTTACAAGTGCTTTGTTTCATTCAGTGTTGACATTTTATGAAACTGTGTTAAACGTGAATTTTTGGGGCAACAATGGAGATTATGGAGATCATTGATCTGTGCCAGAGTGATGTGGAAATATGTCTGTGGTTTTGTTTGGATCAGGGAGAGATTGGTACACGTGGGGCGATGACGCCACACCGCGGCCGGAAACGACGCGGGCCAGTACCCCCCGGTTTCAGTTGTACCGAACGGCAGGAGGAGGGCGAGACGGGGCGATTCACGAGGAAACTTTGAACTGACAAGTGATCAGGAGGGAAAATGACACGTGCTAAAGTTTCCTAGTTATAACCTCCGACAATTAGTGAGTTAACATTCCAATGCCATTTCATTGATAAAATACATCATCATATGATGATTAAGTTCCAATTTCATGTGCTCAGTTGATGCTGTGATGTAAAGAATGAGGGAAAGTTGTAGATTCGAATACCGATTGAGAGTGATTGAAAAAAGCGAGGGAAAATTAAATTGAGCCGCGTTCATTGGATCGGTAATTGAACGATTTCTTATGATCATTGAAACTTTAATGGGTCCTCCCGCTCTTTGTTTCTCCTCCTTACCCTTTTAACCGTGCGTCACGCTACACTACGGTACGCCATAGTACTATAGAGATTTCCGGCCTGAACGCAGGAAGTGAGACACGCGTGGCTACGGTGTGTAAAATCGTATGTTCCCATACTACGACAAGGCTCAGTGCAATAACTCCTTTAACAATACGTTTTCCGATAAAAATATTTAGAGGACACAAAAAAAAAAACCAGGACAAAAAATATCGGCAATAAATGCCGCAATTGTGAATAATTGCTAAGGAGTAGGCAAATCATTTTTCCTCGTCTCTTTCATTACTTAGTTTCATATTATTTTGCATGACGCGCGGAGAGGAGACATCCTAACGAGAAACACGATGGAATGCTGTTCACTGACCTCCGTCTGTTATTTACTGGTTCTTTTTGCTTAGTTGCATTGCATTCATCATTTCAATCGAATCAATTAAAGAAACATCCACAAGGTTATTTCTTGCAAATGAGGACTAGAATGAATGTCATTTTCTGTGCATTGATTTCCCCTCATTCGTTTTAATTAAAAAAATATACCGACCGCAAATCGAGGGAAAAGAACATTGCTCACAAGTACTGCTGCCGTAGCGTCCACTGTGCGCCTTGTGTACCTCAAGTTCAACGCTCCCGCGCATGTGCAAATAGATATACAGCGTATAATATACGCGAGCCACAACACACCGAGAGGGGCATTCAATGCCTCCCTGTCTTTTATTTCAGAAATTATTGTTATTGTTTTCCTTGCTTCATTCCCCTTTGGGTGCAAAGGAATGTAAATGCATACGCATTATCCATTTTTATAATCATTTCATTGCTTTATAATGACGGATAGAGGAATCGACTTCGGGAAATATTCATACGCATTCTGTGCCATTCAAAAATCATATATTGTGCCACGAGGCTGGAAAAATTAGTTTTTATTTCAATATATGCGAATATCATTCACAATAATGTTTCTCGAAAAATCTGTTGTGCCCCGACTGCTATAGGAAATTTTGTTATTCGGCAGGAAAATGGCAAGTTACCGAACCGCAATAAGGTGAGCTTCTCGGTGGCTATGTACGTTCAAGTTGATGTGATTATGATGTGTACAATCCTATTGGTTTGAAAAATGCTTTGCAAGTCTAGGGTAAGAATTATATGATTATTTCCCTATATTCAAGTTTTTGTATGATTACGTTACTAACAATGGTGATGGAGCCTCTATATTTATTACCTTTGATTACATTGGGGTTTTACAACGTGGCTCCAGAATCACATAATTGATCATTTGTGGAGATATCCTTCATCATATTACACACTCACGCAAGGTGGGCCCGAAAACAGCATTCTAATCGAACAATGTGAAGATGGAATTACATTATAGTAGACGGTTATTACATAAAAAGAATAATAATATGTAATGGAAAAGAAGAAGCGAGTTGGGATGAGACAATCGGTATCTTTTCGGTCTCTCCGGCGGCTTGTTTACGTCCCGCCGCAGTACGACGGGGTGAAGTGCAAAGGCACTGATGGCTATCCAACGAATAGAGTATAGCAGTTTGGCATCCGTGGCGGCGCAGCAGCGGCGGGGGTGGGCAAGAGGGGCTTCTCGAGGCGTCTGATACGAGAGGCCAAGCAGCGTGAGAGTGGCCGCCTTGGTCGGGCCATTTAGTGCAACGGGCACTCCCCCTCCCTTCCGCCGCCTCCCCGTTCGTTCTGTTACGGTCCTCCATCTTCGTTTTTGCCCCCCCCCCCCTTCTCTCTTTCTCTCTACAACACACTCTTCCGATTACCCTCGGACTTTGTCGAGTTCCTCCGGAGAAAATCAACGAACCTGAGGTGCAATGAGTGGAGAGATTGGTGAGAAACAAGGACAGACAAACAACTGTCTGAGTCGGCGACTGCCATGAGAGAGCGGAATGCATGAGAAAACGATGGTTAGTGGACACCCCCCCCCCCCCCCCCTCAACCGTCTCCCTACTTTCTCCCTTAAGGGTGCAATGGTAGATAAATATCAGATATTTTTTGAGTTTTTCAACATTTTTTATCAGAAATTCAATCTTGTCGTAAATTTTAATGATTAAGATTCCACATGAATGGGCAAGTTTGTGCAAAACACATTCACACATTCCCGAAGTTTGGTCTAGCAGAGAATCATTGAATTGATTGCTAAATAATCAAGCAAACTCATGAAAACTCACTGAAACATTTAAGATTCGTCATATGTGATGAAGGTTTTAAAAGAATAACAGAAATAGGAATTTCATGGTCAAAAAGATGTTTTTACTTGAACAAGTACTTGAATTAATTTTCGTCCAATTTTCTTCCAAGTCAACGTCAATGTAATTTGATATTTCTCCAATGAACCCCACAGTTGCACTTAATGTACGATTTGCATCATGTGTCAATCGGTCACTTAACGGTCTTAACCATCATAATATTAACGTTTTTTATTTTTCTTTCAATTTCAATGCCGAGAAATACCAGTAGTACTACCTCTCCTCATTCACACTGTGTTTCAACGACGGCGATAAATTGTTAATACACTTGAGATAATCTATATATGTGTGTAGAACCATATATGTTTTCAAAGTCGGTAAAACTGCTTGTGTATACTTTTTTGCTTATTTTATTTAACTCCATGCGTGCCTCAAGAGTGTCTCGGTTGGGTCATTGACTCTTGGTTTCTCCTTTCTTCGAATTCTGGACCTCCCAACTCTGTCCTCATGGCTTCTGAGGTATGTGCGTGTATTGCCTATACTGTTTAGATCCTACCTACAGGTTTCAATGCAGCCTCTTTCGTGCGCGTTGTACTCATTCATATCTCTTGTGAAGTGCTAAAATGAGGTGAGCTAACTAAGCTTCGTTATTTCTTTTCAATACTTAAAATATACATGCGATAATTAATTTTTACACAGATCTTGTTTGTGAGAGATAACTGATGTTTAGGGAGAAGGTTCCTATGAGCTTGATTCATCTCTCGTATAGTTTGAGCTACATATAAAAGACACAGTCAGGTTCATTTACCTTGTTTGTGGATTTTTAACATTTACCATCCCTCTCTCTTCAGATTGTTGGAGAAACACTCAAGTTTTTTTTTCTCAATTGACAATTTTCCCAATTCTTATTAAATGTCGGTTACTCATTTACCCCTCATCTTCAACTAATGACGATAAAAAAGAACTTGTGAAGAACTGCTAATTAAAGCGGTCGAGGTTCTAGTACTAACACCCAACTACTTTGGAATCACCGATGTGACTCGTAAAGACACTGAAGAAGTTCTCTGTTTATTTATATTTACTTTTACTTCTGTGTGCCCTCATGTACCGTACAATACCCAGTTAGAGACATTTGGGCCACATGGAATCGGAACGAATTTTCTACTCTGGTAAAAATAAAACAGAACAGAAAAAAACTTCATAATAAAAAGAAAAACTGAGAAACTATGAATGAGCCTCTTCAATGCCTCCTCGCTGTTGGTGGCTCCTCTATCCCGCCGCCTTCTTCTACGACCCGTTAGTCGGGCGCTCGACAAATATTTCCCCACATTTAAAGCGGGGCCTCCTGCTTTATTAGAAAGAAAAGTCGGTCGGCGCAAATTCTTTGCCTTCCACTTTCACGAAAATTTAGTCGAGTTTCACGTCGACAATCCAAGAGATTTACCAAGAATGCATGCAAACAAGCAAATTTCTTAATTTAATTTGAAACTAGTGTGCAGTAATTTACAATTTGTACTCTAAGATGCAACCAACAAAGTTTTTAATTTTTCCATGCACCGTGAAGTACCGTTTTACTTAACGCACGCCTTGCGTGAGCGAAACAGTGCCCTCAGGGCGTCAATGAACATCGCGTTCGGCACATGGGCAAAAGCAACTTTTATTTTACGTCTCCTGTCACACACAGTTCTCAGTGAATTTACTTATGCCCTTCTGTCGACAACCGCTATCATAATAGAGCCTTCATTGTGTGCCTTATGTGCCTTCATAGGACCTAACAGCTAATCTGTTTCATTTCATCTCATGTGGAGAATACCAATAATAAAAATAGGGATAATACGTTTACTACAGCCAGGTATTCGCACGCGTCCTCTATCAAAAGAGTAAGGTATTCTAAAGAAGGAGCATTGGTGGGGAGGAGTGGGGGCAGTGGCGATGTCCTAGCGAAGGTCACGGTCGGGAATGCGGTTCGCGTCCGTCGGTCCAAAGCGGCGCGATTTTCTCCTCATCTCTCGCATTTACTCTCCTTCCCTTCACCATTCCCTCTTGCTCTCTTCCCCCCCCCCCCCCCCCCGCCCCCTCACTCTCTGTCCCCATCGATGTTAGTGCAGTATGCAAAGGAATGTACCAAATACACTGACCACCGTATACTCGGCCTACCTCCGTCCACTTGTTTACGTCTCGAGAGATACAGTCCCTTCACCCTCTACTTCCCTCCCATTCTCCTACCTTTCGCTATCCCAACCTGTTCTCATCACATGAGAGCCCAGCCTTTGCGTCGTTATTTTCTTTTATTTTTCTCTCGTCCCTTTATCTTTCTCATTTTCGCCATGGTGCTCGATTCGCACAGCTATGTGAACTAAATCGAATTTTTTAACTTATCGAGATGGATAATAATCACTGTTGATGCACGAATGCATTTATCATAAGAAGCGAATAACCAATTGGAATTCATAATTTCTGTCGAAGCCTAGATTGCAAAAACTTTCATCTGGTTGAACTACCCTAGTAGAAATCCAACACCGCGCGGACCGCGCCGCGGCGTTGCAATGCAGTGTTGGGCGGGGCGGCGGTATTGGCACTTGACACCGCGTAGACCTCGCCGCGCACTATCCTCGCAACGTTCTTCGGACCCAGCGCAGCGGTATCCTCAGAAGGCTGCGGAATAACGCTGATGCGCGATGAAGAAAATACGCAGTATGATAAATTATCATATTGAGATTAGTGATTTAGTTTTTAGTTATGATTTAGTACTGAGTTTTAGTGATTAGTGAGTATTAGAAAAGTCATTTTATGATGAATGTAAATTCCATCGTGATCACATGTGTGAAAAACTAATTTTCAAAACAAATTATTCATTTTTTTGTCTGTAGATGGCAAAACCATATGTTACCCGAGGGAAGTGAGGTTAGAATAACTGCTTCAGGCCCGTAATAACATAATAACGTTCATCAGTTTGGAATAAATCGAAGAAAAAATAAACGAATCATGAGTGCGGTGATTTTCCACAAAAAAAAACTAATTTGTACTTTTTTTTATAACCCAAGTTGTTCATGAGATTAGTGCAATTTTTAAAAATACTTGTCACTCATCAATTACTTCAGCTAAACGTAGACTCAAAACAGCAAAACCGCGACAATCATCATGTTTGAACATTTTAAAATCTTACGGGACATAAATCGGAGCAAAACACTTGGATAAAATAAGGATGAATTGTTCACCGGTTATCTTTTCATTTTATCTATGATTTTTCACTCTTCACAAGTAACTAATATGCACTTCGTCGAACCATTCACCATAACCTCCGAAATCATGAGTTAAATGAAGTGCGCATCAAACCTTCATGTCAAACCAACATGCGCATCAAACCTTGCGGCGCTGTATCCGCACAATGTTGCAGGGGGCCTATTCTCGAGTTTGAGTGAAGCGAATTTGTGAACGGAAGTGGCTCCGCTCACGCATCGCTTTGGTGATCGCAAGTTTTCACGAACGGATCGTACATCCACACGTGAAGCAGTGTGAAAACTTGCGCTCACCAAAGCGATGCGTGAACGGAGCCCCTTCCGTTTACAAATTCCCTTCACTCAAACTCGAGAATAGGCCCCCAGGCCCAACACCGCCGCGCCGTTCAACCTCGCAGTGCTAGGGCCGATTTCTACTAGGGTTCTGTGAATCACAGCCGGCCCTGACCCACCCAAATGTTACACCACGTACGCCAGTGCGTGGGTATATGCTTATTCAGAGAGCGCCCCGGGACCTGGCGAAACTGCTCTCGCACCGCTCACCTGAGATTAACTTTTTACCTGTCGCACTTACAAGGAAATGTTATAAGATAAAAAATATTCATTTTCGTGAAATAAGAAGCTTTTGTTTAAAACTTTTTTTCTCTAACGCCAATACTTTAGGTAATATGAGCCTTTAAACAATTAAATTGTTAATAACTTTTGTTTGCATCGGTTCTCGGCAAAACGACCATGAAATTCGGAATCTACACATCAAAAAACATAAAAAAATATCAAGTCGACCAATATTTCTAAAAATGTACGCTAAATGGTAGCTAGCGTATGGACTATAGGTGAAACGAGTTGTAGCGCGACAAAAGAGATGATAAGTTCAGGGGGTAGTGAACTGCGTCACAAGGTAGAGGGGTGTGTGCACTCGCCTCAAATCAATATTTCTCCTCTTTCTCTTTCTCTCCTTGAATCTATGTGGAAGACTTTTTTTCTCTTTTCTCTCTTCCTCTACTGCCAGTTGTAGGCCAGTACAGGTAAGGGTTTTTCATGAAACGTGTCACCCATCCACTCAATGGCAATTTCTCTTGCAGCTGCATACATCATGGCATATGTCAGGGGTATTCTTAAGCCCTGAGCTGTGCGAGAGCGCTAGCCCGTGAATTCCCCGAAAATCTTATTTGAGTATAAAAATAAGTGTTGACGCTTTGTAGAAAATTTAATTATTGTTTTTTTTTTCACCGTTTGATCTGGTTAGAGAAGACGTATTCGTGTATTATTGGTGAAATGTGCAACATTAGATGGATGTCATTAAGACATCAGGGAGAAGTTCGACTATGATGATTACAATAGAACAGACGAGAAAGTACACTCCGACCAGTGTTGTTGATGTACATTCCTATTCGGCATCGTGTGCTTACTTGCTTCGTCCACTAGTTTGCGCGTCCTCCTCCTTCTATAGCGTCATGCTAACGCAGTTGAGTAGTGGGAGAAGTTCATTCAGTGCGAGTACAATTGTGGCTTGCGCAGGCGCGTTCCTCCACTCCTTTCTCGCGTACACACGTTACTCACGCTGAGGGTCCCATACCATGCGGCCACTACACACCGTCGTGCCTCCGCACGTATCGTATTCCCTCCCCCTTCCGTGCTTCTATCACTCATCCTCGCCGAATAATTCTTGCCTTATTCTTTATCATCTCTCCCCCACCGACCTGTCCTCCTTCCCACCCCTTTCACTTCTTTCTGGACTTCCATCGACGCTCGCATTCCCCTTTTACGACATTTTTGTACTTGTCGTACGCAGGCACTCCAACGGTTATGCGACAAGTCTGGTAAGTGCCCGAACCAGTCTCGTTCATTCCCTCTTTTTTTCACTATAACCTTTGGAACCGCCAAGTCGCGGTAGACGGTGGTTAGAGGGCGACACCTGAGGTTTTAATAATACAAGGTTGAAATGGCAACAGTGCAAATGAACGAGTGATTGAACTTTCATCCAGCCTAATACCACAGTCCATGTCCACCTTTCATTATTTATATGCGTTCACTCGTTTTAGGCGTGCTTTTGAAATGATACATTTTTTGGGATTTTTTTTTGTTAAACCAAAACTCATTTCAATAGTCATATATGAAAGTGGCGAAATCTCGCAAAACATTACAGTACCCAAATACATAGCGGACGTGCTCATAAAATCGAAATTAGAGCTGAACCGATTTCGTCCCGAGGAAAAAAGCATTTACATTTTGTTATTAATCACAAACACAGTAAAAAATCTGCCCAGTACTCACACTTCAACTAATATTAATTATCATTGAAGAAATGCTTTTAAAAATAACATTTTCGACTTGAATTCCAAAAGAATAATCCATTTAGACCATTTCAGTAGTGATTAAATTTTTTTTAATGGATATTCAAAAAAAAAGTTGTTGGCGGAAATGACAAATGGCCGCTGAAGCGTCCGTGACATTTAGATCAGAGCTGAATGGTGCCAGGAACATTTCTAAATTGGACGGCTTTTTCGACTATTGTGTAAGGGATGTACCATGAAAATATGTTCGTAAACCTTAGTGCTTCAAGGAAAATAAGGAATACGTAAAAAATAGTGAGAAATGTGGTTGGGGAATTACTGCACGGAATTCTAACCTCTGGTCAGTAATGGCACGGTCATTTTAACATAAACCAGCCTAGTGAATTCAATTTTTTTACCATAATCAAGTGATTTTAAGAGTGAATATCTAAATATTCGGATGCTGGAAATGTGTACAATAAATAATGGAAGAAATCTACTGCCCCGGAAGACATTATTTATGACAACTTTTAATTAATTCCCAGAATGTGTTGACAGGGAGGTTAGAAATTTACATTTTTCAATAAATGTTCGGAAACATTTTCGGTTACATTTTTCACCCACAATCGATTGTTTTTTCATTATTTCTACATTTTTCTATACTGAACTCCCGCCTTACATTGAAATACCTAACCTATATATTTTAAATCCTTCATCGAAACCTACAAGACCCTTAATCGTGCGAGTATTGTTCGGGTCACCCTATTTCTGGGTTTACTTGAGAAAACATGCATTATTTCAGGGTGTGCTCAGATTCTTTTTTTTTTGTTGTGCATTCCAGATTCTGCCATTTTTTCAGGTTCGAAACACTTGCAAAGATGTGCATTTCAACAAAAGTGACAAAGATAATGGTAAATTCAATGGAATGTTTTTATGTATTTTTGCTCATTCGAACATAATGCTATTAACTAAATAAAGAATTGTAAATTTTTATTTTCTATAAATTTCATCAAATGCTACCAATTTCATAACACATGAAGTCTATGAGGTTGTCATATTACATTTATTTTAACCGTGAAAAATGGGAAAAGCATTTGGATAGGCTTGATTTATGGATCCACATGAACGACAGATGCATAGACAGAATCCACCCCCTATTGATTCCCTTCTGTTTCCTTCGAGTTGTCATTCGGAAGCACCTGGAGAGCTGATTTTTTTGAGGAGTCGAAATTTATGAGGAGTCTCGATTCAGGAACAGAATTTTTCCCTTTAATAACACACAGTCAAGGTAGTTACGTGAGGTAAAGCGGGATCAGACCGCTTTGGTTCGAAAATGGATTTTCTATTAATTCTTTTCAAAAGTACAGAAAATCAATTTTTGCGAGTCTTCCCACTCACAGCAATGTGAACAAACTTTACTGCGCAAGAAATGTTTATTCGTACAAAATTTGCTCCAATTTCAATAGTAAAATCGATTTTCGAATATACAAATACTTTTCATTTTCTATGTGAAATTACCACGCGAGTAGTGATATTGTTGGGGTTGTAAACCGCGTCGTCGTAGAGGATAAAAATCCAGAAAATGTGTCTTCACACCCACCTCATTCTATCTATGGTACGGAATAGCCTATATTTCGTTGAAGACCCTATTCGGCGCCCTCTCTGTCATTTATCTCGGGATCTAGACAGGGTTTATACGTTCATATAGTAGCTGTATATAAAATACATATGTATCATAATACATGCCTGGAGTCTGTCCCGCGCATTTTTGGTGGGCTATATACAACCTACACGCGGCCATGTTTGCGCGGGTGTCGTGGGCGTGGCGTGATGATGCTGGAGCGCGCCACGGTCGTCGACGAGTAATGTCGGCTCAAATCCCCCCACTTTTGTTCCGTTGTTGGACCGCGTGGTGGCCACTGTGGCCAATAGTACCGCGTGCATTCCCAACTCCCTCACTTGCCTTTCCCCCACTTTTTCAATCATCTCCCAGTCACCCTTGCGGTGGTCTCATATGAGATTTTTCAACCGAACAACTCGCTCCCACGTTGTAAAAACTTTTTGGGTCGTATTTTCTAACCCTTGAGAGATTCCGCTATAGTATTGTCAATTTCGGATGGAAGCTAACTTACCCTCAGGTTTGATTTTTGTCGCATATCTCAAAAGTGAGAGTAAACGACGAAATTCTTATGAAGACCTGTTGGTAGAGACAATTGAGTCCTGCCAAAGAGTTGCCATTGAAAATTATCTCAATTTCTCTAATATCGGCTCTGAACCATTTGACAACAACCGGGGGCAGCATTAAATTCACTTACCTGTCTGTATGAAGAAATGTATCGTTTCATTCTTGTTCGGAATGACGAAATATATTGAATTTGGAACGTGAGTCCATCTCTAACTTGCAAATATTCATGATACTTTTCCAAATGAACCTGTTCCATTTTCATGAACACTCCAGTTCAATTAACTTAAAACATGTAAGAAATTGAGAAATACATTGCTTTGTGCAGCCCTCATCATGCAACCGATTAGTTCGGACCGAGATGTATGCCTACTGAAGGAATCATGAAAGTTGTTGTGAGGAAGACATTTCCATAAGCATTTCAATATTTCCATAGAACCTTTAGTCTCGAAAACTATTTTCATAAAGAATTCCCTTATACTTCTTCAAACAATGAAAAATACAATGTTCTATAGGTACCGAATATCGCCAACTACTTAGTCCAGTTATAAAAGTTTTGCACGCTTCCAGTGTTGAATGCAAATAAAAGCTATATGATCCTAGTATATTTCACGTCACATTGAAAACTCCATGATTAATTGACTTTGACGTCCGAAACTGCTGTTCTCGTTCGACTGTTATTCCTAATAGTCTCATCTTCTGATTTTTTCCTTAGAAATCCTTTCGTTTTAACCGAAAAAATTTAGACGTTTCGGAAGTCGAAGTGAATGAATTATTTAATTATCTTATTTGACTTATCTCTATGCACTTATCACTGTAACCCCCATTGTAATAGATGAATACAATAAAAATGCAAGGGTAAAAGCTGAACCCTAAAATAGTGTTTTCCGAAATGTCTCCATGAATTTGTTGCTTAGTACAAATCAATTGAATGTCGTGTCTTAGCTACATGCCCACTTTTTTCAATACACACAGTGATCAAGTATCAAGTCCTATATACCACCTTGTATTGAACAAGAGTTGAATATAAATAATGGAAATTAATGAAAAACGAAATTCACATGTTCTTATTTGTTTATAATTTTTTTTTCTATAATTTTGTTACAGACAATTGGTAGGTCGACTTCTGGTAGATATCTTTCGAAGTGCTATCGATCAATGCACGGCCCTCAATGTCTCAGAGGTGATGCAGCCTGTTCATAAGCTGGTTAACGACACAGGTGAGCTGTCATAATACTTTCAATGCTTGCTTGATTATTAGCGTAATTGCATTCGGGAGGATTGGAAATTGATAACAAATGGACAAAATCCTTCGTTAGAAAATCGTCTCATGCACAGTATTTTGCTTTCATTCCATGCACAATATATTTATTTTTAATAGAAACAATGGAATTTCCTTCATTTGTATATTTTCGAGCAATGAATAGTTGAAAAATTGTGGATATTGCTCGAATGAATGATTTTGCTTTTTTTCTTTTAAAAAATTATTTGAACTGCACTTTGAAACTATTATATGGAAGTGTATATGAAACTATTATGGTTCAGTGTATTGGGGGGTATCTTTGTCACCGGAAGTGAGACACCCGGGCATCTAAGAATGAATCAAACCAGAGAAATGTTCGGAAAGGAGCGAAGGGGACTTTATTTTTAAAACCCGAACCCCCACCGACTTGCATTCCCTTGGTTATCCTATTTTTATTATTAAACTTCACAGTAATATATTTTTTTCAACCGAGGTAAGTAATATTTTGCTACAAATAACCATAATCCCACACACCTCGCTGGCAAAACTTCGGATAAAAGTCATAATCTAGAGAGCATTTATTTTCAGATAAAAGAGTGACAAACAGAAACGGTAACCCCAATAATTTATAGGTACAAGAAATTTTCTTTAAAGCTATACGTTGACTTTGATTTTATCATATGTTACCAATAGAGTCAAAAACCAATTGAAGAGTACCAGCAAACTTAAAATGTTGTATTTTTATTTTTTCCTGTGTTTCAAGGGGGGGGGGGGGTGAGTGTTCTTGTGTTCCGCCCTCCAGTAAAGAGGAAGGAAGTGAAAGATAAGACCTTAGTAATAGATTGTCAGTGACTGCAGCCCAACCAGCAGACGTACATTCAACTTCCTCAAGAGATCAAGGATCATCTTGGGGTGTAGCACGAGCCATGACTTTCAGGATAAAAGCGGCAGTTTTTTCCCTTTCACCCCACCCTAGTACCTGAATTGAGGCACGCGCCAGTATAGTCAGTAGGTTTTGATGTTTTTTGGTCAGTGGGGAGTGAGGAAAAATAGAAAAAGCAGTAATGAGCCAGCACATGTTGTCTTCTGTCTCTCTTACACGAAAAAGTTTACGAAACGAGGGAGGGAATTGTAAGGAAAAATATTGGGGGAGGGGGTGTCAGAGGTCGAAAAGATGACATGGCCTGATCGTTCCAAATTGTTGCCTTCCTTTGAGTTGAGTGTTGAAGGAATTTTTTTTTCTTATTTTGGATGGGGGAGAAGCCCTGCCCCATTTGCCTCCTTCTGGGAACTCATTTTTTTCGTGAGGAAGATGCACTTTTCCATTCAGTTGGATATATGCGCTCACAGAAGGCGCTCACGGCTTCGGGCTAATGGATTTTTTAAAATTTTTTTACGTTATTCAAAATGTTCATGTAAATTTTTCCATTAAGTGGAATAGAATCTCTCGAAGGATCAGTAAAGTAACATTGAACGTATTTTTAAGTTTTTTTTTAAATCATGAAGAAAACAACGCCAATAGCTGTTGTGATTTTCCCGCGTAAAATTTACCCGCCAAATTCTTTACCCGGAGTTGCCCAGTGAGTGTGAGGAGAAGAAGCCGACGCGTCTATTCTTGGAAGTCGTTTGAGTCCTCTTACACCCAAGGTATTCGGAATTTTTCGGGACTTGGCGTAGAAATTCCTGAGCAGCACAAAATCAGAAAGCGTCGTATGCGCGTCTTCCTGTTACCGAAATTATATTGTAATTGTGAATTGATATTGACATCTTGATTGAAAAAACAAGGCCATCATTACTATTATGAAATCGTCAGCATAATTAAATCGTGGGAAATCTCGAGAGGAAACATTGTAAGAAATCGTACGATGGCATTTCATTAAAATATTTTTTTCCTTTTCCAGATGCTATCGTTAGACTGGAACTGATCGAGCACCTGCCAAATGTGGCGATGATATGCCGAGAGGCGCCTGACAGATTTGGAAATGTTTTATCGCATCATTTGATTCATTTAATTGCAACGTTTCTTCATGATGAGGACCAACAGGTTAAACACTATTAGAACTTAATTAAAATTCTATACAAATAGTATTCAGAATTAACGATTTTTTATTTTTAAACAATTTTCTGTGAAAATCTTTTCACAACTAGATTCGTTTACTTTACAAATTTCAATTCTGTAATCCGTCAGTGGTCGCAACCTTCATTAGGTGTGCTTTGAGAGAATCTCGCATTCTGTTTTGTGACCATATGTCGCAATGTGAAGCAGTGGGACGAATTTTTGTAAAAATCGTTTTTGTATTGCATATTGAGAGCATATAATGTATGATAACGCTTGGTCTGAATATTCGTTACCATCATTGGTTTCGAAGATACCTGCAAAAGATATAGTAAATACTTTCTCTCGATGCCGTCAAATTTCTTAATAAGTGACTTTACGAGTACAACGGCATGGGTAACACGTGAGAGTTCTGGTCGAGTTGAGGAATACAATTCATGAAAACTTTACTTTTTGGTATAAATCATTTTTATATGCACCTAAATTACCTGAGACATGAAAACGGTTTCGCTCAAACATTTCAATTTTGCGACATATTTTCCATGATATGGAAGTTCTGCTGAAAGTCTCATAACGTGACTACGGACCGGGTAGAAAGATTATTCTACTATCTTAAGTGTTAAAATGTATCTTTTCTCTAAGTAAATGCCTTTTCATTACAACAAATTACAGGTGCGGAACTCCACTCATGCAGCTCTTCTCGCCCTTATCGAACGTGGTTTATTGGACAAGGACTCCATTGAGTTTGTCCTGGCACCCACCCTCCTGATGATGGGAAAACAGCCAGCTGTACTTGAATATGCTACGCTTGCCATAGATGTGAGTTTCCAATAATTTCATAACATTCCTGATTTCAATATTTGATAAGGATGCTTAATGAAATTATTTGTGATTTATGAACGAGATTGTACGTAATGGCGGATTCTGGGTGAAAGACATGGGTAGTGAGATGTTCATGAGACATTTTCCGTCTCACTACCTTGTCTTTCATGCGGTGTTCGTATTCTCACGTGTATCATCAATTTCATGCCATTATTTTATTCATATTCATTAGTCGTTGATTATTTACCAAATTGAACAATTCAGAAGTAATAATTTATTCTAGGAATGGAAATTGAAGGTGTGGACATGCTTTTACCATCAAAGCTGGTTTGTTATAGTGTTTTGACTATCACAGCCAGCTTTGATGAGCAAAATTGTGTTCAGTGTCAGCCATGGTGTATTTTCGTTATATATTTATTTTGTAGTAAAAGATAGCTTGAAAAAGTATTGGAAATTTATTTTCAGGGACATTTTTCGAAAGTTCTTTGCGGTCCGGTACATCAAATTGGTTGTGGAATGTTATCAATCATATCACAGCCACTTTGATGAGGTCGGCTCGTAAAATTTGTCTTCAATGCGTAGACGTCGAGACGGAGAAAGAGAAAAGTAAAATTGAGTTTATTGCCTGTTAGAGCCTGTTTTTTTTCTTTTCACACGAAGGAAATAGTCCACGAGGAAGAAACACGATCCAATCGTCAAAATGGTTGTGACGTGTTGTTTACTCTCATATCACAGCCATTTTTGACAAGTTGGATCGGTGTTTTTAACGTCAACGAAGATGAAAATGGAGAAGTAAATGAAGTTGGAAAGTGAAGAAGTTTTATTAGCTGGAAACGGGATACAATTGATAGTTGCGTCGCTCACAGAGTGGTTGTTGTATGTAGTATAGTTTTTCATATCACAGCCAGCTTTGATGAGCGTCGCGGCATCTACAACTCAATAATCAACCACAACAACGACAACAATAACCACCAAAAATGGAAAAAAAAAATGAAAAAAAACTAGTGGGCGGGATGTATTTGTGCCCTCAGTGAGGACACAATGCAAACTTCCCGATTTGGTAACTCGAATTTAAGAAATCATGTCTGTTTCAAACATTTACGAGACTTCTCACTTGAGTATTTATTGATTTTTTTTTCATTTATCTATATGTCGCTGCCTTTTATGATTTTTTTCATAATCAAGAGATAACTGCCTCTCCCACATTAAGGCCATTTACTTCTCATTGAAGCTTTGAGTCTCATTGAAGCATTTTAAACCCACGAATATACTATTCCATCTTGGAATAGGTGAATGAGGGTAAAAAAACGATCAATTTTCCAGCATACAGATCGACTCAAACTCGAATTCTAAGTCGGTCCATGTATACTGGTAGATACCAAATGTAGAGACCAATTTTTACAGCCGCCATCTAGTCTCCATTCATGCACTCATCACATGAATTATTCAGTTCTAACAGCTCTACCACCTTAATTAGGCACATTATGGGAAAAAGTCAGAAGACATTAAATGTAGACCTTGGTAGGAGGAATAATTTATACTAATAATTGTTTTCCCTAACTCCAACCGTTTACGAGATATAGCGTTATGAACAATTGAAATTGTTAATAACAATATGTATTCTCAACCAATATCCATCAAAAACTAATCAGGGCTGAGTTACATTAAGACACGTCGATTGAGACCTCGATGGCTCCGATTGGTGTATCCATTCCTGAGAAATCGTTGACCAAAATTTCGGAAACACACACACACACACATACATTGACTCAGAATTCGTCAGGGATCATTTTGGTACACTTAAGACCCCAGTTACAGGCCGAAATGAAAAAGTTCGATTTCGGGGTGATTACAATAACTTCCCTATCGGGAAGTTAAAAAACATAATGAAGTGTGCTTTAATGGATGATATACTACTTATATAGCGGGTGCTTCTTTATTTGTTTTAATGCGGATTATTCTGGTTCGTTATATCTTAAATTCTGGAGAAATATTTACATTTTTTTCTTTTTTTTAAGATTTGAAATTTTGAGAATTAAGACATTTTATAAGTCATTAATATTTTCCAATTATCCGAAGGTCTCGACAAAGGGATGAAACAATGAGGTTGTTAGCAGGTTGAACACAAAAAAGTGTTACATTTGTGGCGTAATTTGATATTGCACCAAATTCTTCGTCAATTCGATTATTTTTATGTTCGACTTGCTGAGGACCGAGACAAAGCCCTTTCGATTTTCTTTGTACTATCGGAAATTGATTTTTTCAAATTGTGCAAGGTTTCAGAGATTATAAACGAAATTTCTTAATGAAAAAAAAATTGTTTACATTCGATTTTTTTTTTGTAATTCTGAGGATTTTCAATTTTTTAAAATTCCGTCACAGCTTTCACTGCCTGCTTGTTTCGCATATTCTTCATTGATATACGTTCGACCAACTGATTTATCTGTCAGAGACTTCTTCCGTAAGGTCATAAAATGCCGTAATATCTGAATATGGATTTAATGAATGGTGATAATTTCGGTACTAAATTGAATTTTTGGCATTTGAGAATTTAATTTTTCTTTTCAATTCGAATGAAAATTGAGATCATAATAACATCATAAAGTTGTGCTCTTTTTCATACTATGTATTTAGATCGATTGTTAGAATAAAAAAGAATGAATCCAACAATATATTCTTAGCTCGAAGGGGCCAAAATAGTTTCCATCCCTTGAATAAATAGCGAAATTACTTTTGATGTATTCACTCATTTACGAAATTTAACATATCTACTGTTCTGCCCGTCAGAGTGGTTGTGATGTGGTGCCTTTTGAAATACATATCACAGCCAGCTTTGATGAGCGATACAGTACGATTAATCCCATCAATACATTACCTTTATTTTTATTTTTGTGCTAAAATTATGTTCGCCAGCATTTTTTTTCTTAATCACCGGAAAATATATTCATTGAGAAATACAAATCTAACTTGAATTATTCTTCTTTAGGCTATGAGCAAAGTTGCTCCACTCCTTGATCCCACGACAGCAGAGAGACTTTTTCTGAAAAGATACCTATCCCTCTGTTGCGATAAAAATTTCTTCTTCAGAAAAATCTGTGCTATACACTTTGGGGATTTCTCGGGTGCGATGTCGAAGGAAACAATTTATGAAAAATTGGTAAGCGTATCAACTAAGTTTATCCAAATAAGTGTTACTCTAAACTTGAAGAAAATAGATGTGCAAAACTTCACAATGTAGAAGACGATTCGAAGTGTACGTAGTTGAGGACGTTTAAAAACGGTTCTAAAAATTTCAAGCGTTTGTACCTTCTACTTAGTGACAGAAAACGACTTTTTGACGTTGTATATTTATTTCTTAACTTATTCATTATTTTATTCATTCACTCCCATCAGCTCCGTTCATAACAATAATGGTACGCATATACGATGAAGAAAAAGATACCTACAGAGAAAAGAATTGTACATACCTTGTAATTCAGGCTAAAACGAGAAAAACAAAATGAAAAAGAGATTTAACAATCGGTTATTATACTCCTCACTGTTGAGATGAACCATGACTTAGAGCCACCAAAGAAATTGAATTTCATCCAATGGAATTTCGAATAAATATCTCCATCAGTAAGACATAACGGGCCTGGGAATTTTGTCCGTCGGTTTTAGACGTGCTCATTGACATATGAATTAACTTTTAAATCATTTGTACATTTAGGAATTTTTCACATCTTTCTACTCACGAATTACACTGAGACAATGCCTCAACCCCTTTGACGAATGATGTAGGACAGCGCAACAAACAAGAATAACGTAAATTAAAAAAAAAACTATTTAGAAAATACAATGATGCAGTTTTTCAATGGCTCGATTCTTCTACCATCTCACTAAAATTTATGTGACATTCATGTTTTTTCAATTTTTTGACACGTTGGTACGGAGTAAAAAAAAATAGAATTTTTTTTTATCATGCTGCGTGGTTAGTAAGGGTTCGATTACTCAGAGATTTACATGCTTTTTTCAAATTTAGATTATTTAAGGTTTCATGATGACCGCGATCTGATGAGCCAATCATGCCTAAATTATTCGGAATTAATATAATTTAACATTCAATAACTCCGTATAAGGCGCGCAATTTTTTTATTTTTTCGGTGTGTTTAACCCAATAATAATACAGTTGATAGTAGGGACTGGCAATACTAGTCAGATCGCCTGCATACGGTAACTACATGCATTGTCACCGGCGCGGCTCAACTTTCTTTAAAAAAAATTATGGCTTGATGTTTTATCAATGCGCGGAGCGTCCACATATTGGCAACTCTGTTTATTATGTCTTGGATTGTTTTTGATCATGTTATAATTTTAAATGGATTTGCCCTTTTTGATCTGTGATAAAAGAAGAAACTACGCTATTCGTCGCTTATGTGTACTGGTGGTTCTGCGTACCTGGTTCAGATAAAATTCGTTTCTATTATGTGACATATAATATGGCTATACCCTGCCACTTCTCTGGTACGTCCATGATACGCAGATATTGTACTAAGCGAATTCTTATTGTAATAAAAGTTTATTGTCAATTCTCATGATAGTGGTTCATGCCATAAGGTATGATGCCAAAAATGTGAATTTTTGACAGAAACTTAAAAATGTAAAACTCTAAAATTTCAAATCGAGCAAACGAGTTTAGTTACAATTGTGAAACTTTTAGACGCCTTAATCAGATCATTCTCAAAGTTTCCAATATATCACCTATTTAACAAATTCATACCTATGCCAAAAATTGCAATAAATTTAAAACAACAACAAAAATATTAGAAATATTAATTTTAAAAAATTTCAGCTTCCAATGTACGTATCCCTGTGCAAAGATGAAATTTGGTCAGTTCGTAAATCTTGCGCCGAAGTAATGGTATCAATAGCCTGCTGTGTATCACTCGAGCATCGGCATAATACCTTATCAGCAATACTTGCCAATTTTCTTGATGATCAGTCAAAATGGGTTAAGTTATCAGCATACCAAATACTTGGACCATTCATCTCCACGTTTGCAAAACAATTTACTGGTTTTACGTACAATCAGTATGGTGAACTCGTATTAACGGATGAGCATGGTTCCGAACTCAGGTATAACATGTATGTATGCACATCGTTTTATTCCTTTTTATTTTTACCCCTGTTACTTTTCTCGATATCTCATTATTGTTGAAGCATTACTATTAGTAGACTTTCAAACATGAGGTTGAAGAATTGACTCACAAAAGAAAACCTAAAAATTTACAGGATATCATTTTCTGGACCAGGCGAATCATCAACGTCGTGTAAGTCCTCAGCCGATGAGGAATACGATGATAATTCTGGAATGCTTAATTCTCCACTTGCAGTAATTAATCAAAGGAATGTGACTGCTTTGACATCAACAAATGCAAGCGTGGTTGATAAATTTGGTGGAATGTTAAAAGAATCCAAAGCAATTGTAAAAATAAACAAACAAACAATAGATGAGCGTTTATCGAGTGATGATCCCAATCAATTCAGTCCATTTCTATACTATTATATACCCCCCGATTTGCCCCTTGATGATGAATTAGTCAAGGCAGCCACTGGAGATGCCCAACCAGCAGCATTAGTTTCAAAAATTGAGGACCAAGTTGACCCATCGGATGAGATACCAGTAATTGAAGTAACAATTCCAGATGATGATAAGAAAAATCAGAAAGTTGGACATGAGCCAGAAATTATGGAAAATGACTGTGAAGAATGTCAAGACACGATACAACTAACTAACAATAGTAGTGAAGTCGACAGGAAGTCATATAAAGGTAGTGAAACTAGTGAAAGAAATAGAAGTGCCAATGAGAATGAATTGATTATTCGAACACCATCAGAGTCCACAGAATTGAATGAAACTGTGGATATATCAGTTGATACATCAGCAGAAATAAGTTTTAGTGAGAAACAAAATCCAATCAGTAAAAGCACGGATGTAGGTAGTCAAACAATCGTACCACAAGTGTTAATTGATTTTTTTGTATCAATGGCAAACCCAGAGGCCTGGTGGATATTAAGTAGTGCAGAAGTTCCACGTTATTGTGCATTTTATTTTCCCGCTGTTGTTTTGACACTTGGTAGAGAGAATTGGGAAATGTTGAAGGCTGCCTATGGTTATTTATCTGATGCTAGAGAGTACAAAGTTAGAAGAACTATGGCGTCCAGTATACATGAGGTGGCTATGATATTGGGTGAGGAGGTATCTGGACAAGATCTTCTGCCCATTTATGATGGTTTTGTAAAGGATCTGGATGAAGTACGAATCGGTGCCCTCAAGCATCTTGCAACGTTTCTCAAAGTACTCAAACCCACAGACAGATGTAAATTTTTACCAAGACTGAAAGGTTTTCTCACTAAGGACAACGAATGGCATGAGTGGAATTGGAGATTTAGGGAGGAAGTCGCTAGGCGATTGCTCGAGACTATTCCACTTTACAGTACTCAGGATGTTTCAACCCACATTGCTCCACTATCATTCCCACTACTTATTGACAAAGTTGCTGCTGTTCGACATATGGCGCTTGCATTGGTAAATCTAAAGTTTTAATTCACAATTTTAAGTGTGACCGACAATCGAAAGGCTGAGAATATACTTATTCTGTTGATCAGAGACGATTGAAGATTGGGAAAAACTACAAAAAACGTTTGAAAATTGAAGTTTTTGGGAATTACGAAAAAAATACAAATTGCTCTGGAATTTAAAAACTGAAGTGATTTGAAGAATCCCAAAAAAATTACAACTTGTCAAACAAATTTTTTAAAATAAACACACCTTTCACAAATCCTCAAGATTTGTGTATTCAAAAGAATAACATTTTTTCAAAATTTCGAAAATAAAAAGACCGATAACTCTAATTTTTTATGGTTTGATCACTTTTTGGAATTGTATTTATTTTTTCGTTAATCCCACAACTGTCCGAAACTTCATAAATTGTGACAATTACAAAGCTGATTTCAATCTTTGACTGATTTCAATAAGATTAACAATTTCTCAAATTTAAATCTACACAACCAAAAATATACCCAATTATATACATGGCACAGCTCATCAGAAACTTCAAACCATATTGAACGAAAAAACAGTGATCTCTAAAAAAAAATGATAATTAAAAGAAAATTATTCAATCTTCAATCCAATCTTCAATCTGACTCAAATTCGGAAAAATTTATAACTTCCGACATTTTCTGAAACTTTCAAATTTTTCAAAATTAGGTGAATTTTTAAAAATGTTAAAATAAAACAAGATCAACTTGCAAGAGTTCCAATAATATTAGTAATTCCAGAAACTTCCAATTTGAAATAGAAATAAGAGAAAATCTAAAACTATATAAAACAAAACCAAATACAGATGTTCGTAATTTTGAAAAATTGAAACAAACCCAATATTTGGAAATGTTTGTTAAATCTACATTTATAAAAATGCTACCATTATAAAAATTTCACAACCGCCAAATTTTCGTTAATTGAAATATTTTAAACTCTGCGGAACTTTTTTAATTGCAAAATGAAAACGTTTTCTTGTTTCTTTTAGGTGACACAGATAATTTTTTACCTATCCACTGACGACGAGCTCGTTACAGCTCTGATCCAGCAAGTCAGAATTATGCTAACTGCTAATTCGAGTAAGTGGGCATGTCGTCAAACTTACGCATTACTGTGCGCATCACTATTATCGAGTGAAGGCATCTCAGGGGAGCGGTTCACCAAAGAATTGTTGCCGTCTCTTCTGGGTCTTTCCTCAGATGTTGTCCCCAATGTAAGACTAGCTGTAGTCAGAACACTCACGACACAGGTGTTCAAAATCATGAGTAAGTATAACTTGTTTGAAATTTTTAACATAAAAAATGATTTTTCGAGTACGAACTGTCGAGGTAATGACCATGTTGCTTCCATCCAATTAGTAGGACAACGAGAAAAATCTATCTCAGTTATTTTGTGGTCAAATGACGTATCCAAAAATTAAAATGTTCAAGTCTTTGATAATCCTGTTATGAAGGGCCTAATTTAGATTTTAAGTTAGAATGGTGGTTGCCCTCTAGAGGAAAACATGAAATGAAATTTGAAGTCTTATTACGTAACCTAGTCGGATGAGGATGTTTGTCCACTAGAAGAGAAAGGATAAAATTCTGAACAAAATTGTTCAAAATTTCAAATAGATACAAAAGTCTCTATCAGAGATGATTTTGGTACAGTTCTCAAAAAAGTCGAATGAACTTTCGATGAAAGAGAAAACAAGATAAAATAATGAAGAAAATACCCAGCAAAGAAGTTTCGGACTTGAATCTATCTACAAAATTTGGAATCGCTCGGAACATTTTTCACCAAATAATCCCATCGTTATTTTATAGAAAGTGTCTATTTGCCATCAATACTTTTTATAATGGGAAACAGATAACAATTTAAATCTATGTAATCAATCAGTTCTGATATCGAGGTAACTAGTTTCTAGCTTTCTTTTTATTTAATTGGAAATTGATAGTCAGAAATGGAAACATTTCAGTATAATAACAGGGATTAAAGTAAATTTCAATTCTTTTCCTGCGCATAAAGTTGTGAGTCTTGTCAGTTTTGAGATTTTTGTGGCCCCATCATTAATCTTAGCAATGCATTTTTTTCCTTGCAACACAAGGAAATATTTTTTTCGTTAATTATGCAACACGGAAGGTAGAAAAGTACTATTTGTCCATGTAGACAGAATTTCACACACGGAAAGCGTGACTTCACGCACTGTGTATCAAAAACGTTATATTTTCATTTCATTTTTCAATTACAATTTTTTCAAAATAAAGAACAGCCTTTTATTAGATAAACGGGAGATTTTTACACATTACCAAGCGAAAAACAAGAACCAAACTATTGATCGTCTACTATTGAGTGTCAGCAATGTTTCGAAAACAAACATTGAAATTAGATGAAAAACGGCAGCGCAAAAAACTGATGTTCATGTATAAAGCGATACAAGCAAAGCCTGAGAAACACGTGGGGTACAATTAATTTCATATTTTGCATAAGTATTCTCTCCATTCAATAATCAAGCAAAATGATCTGAATCAGATTTTTGTTCTTTGTAAATTATTCCTGTTATTATGTATTGTCACGAGAAGCGATAAATAAGGAAAAAATCGTATTTTTATTTGTTTCTTTTTTCTTGAAAATATGTAACTCACAAGGAGGAAATAGTATTTTCGACATTGCTGCTACGTTCAGCTCGTGCCGAAAAGTAACTATTTCAGCACTCGTAGAACGTAACATTAGTGTCAAAAACTATCGTTCGACACACGTGCGATGGGGTGTTTCAGCTCTTGCGATTGGCAGCGCTCGGCTTCGCCTCGCGCCGCCAACTTTACTCTCGTGAACATCCCATCGCACTTGTATCGAAATATACTAATTTCGATACAAGGGCATCAGCAAGTTTTCTGGTGACTGTGAGTTTGCAAGACGAGTCGAAAGCGAGTTTTGCAATACTGGAGGCAGAAAAGTTGCTTGTGCCCTTGTGTCGAACAATATTTTTTGAAACAATGTGCGTGGACACCGTTTAACGCACGCGCAGCATGTGTGAGTCGTTCCTCCACGCACAGTGTGTAAAAAAATAGTAGCAAACTACTGAGTGGGATGTATTTGCGCCCTGAGTGAGGACACAATGCAAACTTCCAGATTTGGTAACTCGAGTTTTTGAGATCATCTCTGTTTCAAAAACTTGCGAGTCTTCTCACTTGCGTATTTACTGAATTTTTTGTTTTCATTTCTCCATATGTCGCTCCCTCTTTTTGCCTCTTTTTTCTAACGGCTCTACCACCTTAATTATGCACATTATGGGAAAACGTCAAGACATTGATTGTGGATCTTCGTATGAGGAACAACTTATGTCAACAAATTTTTTCCCTAACTCCAACCGTTGGAGGTAGGGAAATTTTTTCCCCTCACTCCAGTCTGTACATATACTATTTTCCTTTTTCTTTCAAGTTATCAAAAATCCGAAGCGACTGTCTTCCAAAATACTTTAAAACACACACATCCAATAGTAAATATACAATTGCCAGCGTAACTCTTGCACCGACACAAACCACAAATTTGCGGTTTCAAATTGACGAATTATCGGTTGTTTATTTAAAAACCATTGATCAAGGATTATCATGGATTTATGGCCATAATGGTCTCTTAATGCTGTTATTCCGTAAATTTGAGCGGCATGCCATTTCCCTATTCGCCTGTGAAATATACAGAAAAAAACGTCGCGAATATCAATTACCTTATAATTTTGTTTTTAATTTTCCTCATTTGATTATGTTTGTTTAAATAGAAACATTGGGACCAGAACAAGCAGACAAGATAAACCAGAAAATGCGAGTACTACGTCAAGATCCAGACAGAGACGTGAGAATGTTAGCTGGCGGTGTTGCTGGCAAATATCAACCAAAATGGCCCGATGAACCAATTCTTACGCTGCCTAGAGTCTAATAGTAAAGTTATCACTCAAGGAATCCATTGGAATGAAAAGAAAACCCATGAATGAATAATGACAGAGTATATCCATTATAGTGAAGATGAACAACATACATTCTTGATTACCGTTGTTATACAAATTCGCCTCAGTTTTTACTTTTTAAGATACGAACACGAAAAAAAGATAACGATGAGTATAGCGCATTTCTGTTTCTCCATTATTTCGAGTAAACATAGAGTAAGGAATAAATAAATTCAATTTTTTATGCAACAAAAAAAGAGCCCTCTCATTTGTGCGGTAGAGAGTAAGATTTTACTGCCAATTGATATAACTATAAATATATAAATGATTACATTTGCACTGGGAACTTATTTATCACATCCACTATTAGGTTTCTTCTTCTGTTATCTTATTTTCTGCCCGTTAACTGAACGAAGGAGATTTGTCTTACTCTAGTGATCTTAGAAACATCCCAAAAGTACAAAAAAATAAATGAATAAATAAATTAAATGAAATTACCAAGTCAAATATTGTAGTCACGCCCAATGATTTTTAAATGCTGAAAACTGAATCATTCAATTACAAATATGAACTTGTAATTTTGACGATGGAACACAATCGAAAATAAATGAATGAACTTATGACAAGAAAACAGAAAATCTGTTCCATCCAAGAATTGATTATTATTCCAATTATTTCAATTGAGGAAGTTGAAAAATGAATCATGGAAGGACAATGCCTATGCCCCAATTTCTGAAAAATCATTTGTATATTTAAACATCTTGAAGAGTAAAAATAAAACAAAAATAATCGAACAAGAACAGAGAGTCGAAACTTGTCGAGATTGTGTGAATGGTGATGATAATGATGGGTTGTGTGTTTAACAATATGGTGTACAATACGTTGTGTATTTTATGTCCGCCATGTGAAGACAATTATTTAGTAATTAGACAGGAAGAATAAAAACAAACGAGTAATGCATAATCATTATTATACATACGAAAAATTCTTATTAGAAAGTTTCGTGAAGCTACATACGTAGCCATACAATAAGTACAGAATGCTATAAAAAATTGATTGCTAAAAAATGCCGAGAAATTTACCAGGGGCACAAGCAGGCAATTGGCATATTTTCTCTTCCATTTCCGTTTCAGCAGTTGTACAATCACGAATACAATGCCTCCATCGAATTTGCCTGCCTTTGCCACATGTCACACTGCAACTACTCCAATCACTCCATCGGTCCCACTTTCTATGGGATTTTCTTTTTTTTCGATGATGCCGCTTACGAGGTCTTCTACTGTGGAACTTTTTCGCATTGCTTGATCGAGTAGGCTCTGAATTTCTAGCTATCTTCGATTTAAAATAGAAAAATCATTCAATAGCTGAGAATATCAATTTTATATAATTTTATTTATGACACACAAGAGTCCTCTATGTACTGATAATCTAATCGAAATATGCGGAAAAATTTGAAGCTCGCGTGAACAAGGATTAAGATGAATATCACTGATATGAAACTAAAGGTAAATATTATTCTGGAGGTCGGTAATAAGGTAGAATATAAGGGAGCCGAACAATGGAATCACAAATGATCTAGTAGAAAATAGCACCATAATCCTCTGGTGCTGGTAAGCATCATCTCGAGAACATGATGGTGCAACTATTCACCCGAATTAATGGTAATTATAACTTTCGCGCTTGTTACATCAAGTTGACACCTAATTACCACTCGGTGAAATATTTCCAATTTTTATATTATTATTTTATCTTTACTCTGTAAAGAACGAGCTCATAATAAATTGAAGCGTACGCGAGACTTTGTAGTACCCAAAGTAACCCCGAAAAGTGATGGTTTTTCCTAAAGAGGAAGAAATTATACTCGGCCCTCAAATTTGAGTTTTCCGGTGATTATTTCTCGCGGTAGGATTGAATAGAACATACAAACAATTCATTGGAGGTACTTCCTCAGTAGCTCATCAAAAAGATAGCTACAAAATTTTACAATTACTGGAGGTCCAAGTACATAGTTGAATACATTCTAAAACCAAAATTTTTCTGAAAATTTTAGATACGTTAGCCCGTTGTCATTTGACATATAAAATGACAAAAATAGACTAGTAGGGGTCTTTGTATCCCAGTGGGAAAAACAGCAACTTGCATATTTGGAATTCTTATCTGGCATGCTTGTTTTTAAGATTGTTCATAACCATGAGCATCTTGGAGAAATCAGTAGAATGCGCGCATTAGATCCCAACACTCCAGCACCATCTTCAATTATGCAAGTTCAGAAATCACATAACATAAAATGTGTATTTTTATATGTATCGTGTATTGTGTATCAGCAGTATGCCTGCTCATACACAGTTCCTATCTGTAACCGTTCTTAATGTATGATGGTATTAACGTTTCAAAATTGTTTATAACAATAGAAATACTGGAACAATTTCATTAAAGTTTTAATCAGCTTTAAGCTAAGTGTGGAGACCTAAATGGTCTTACTTCCCCTAATCGGCACGTTACATAACACATGATGAATTGCAGTTTCTGCTCCTGATCGTGAATTGACGGTAAAAGTAGAAAAGAGTTTTCTAAAAGTTTTATGGAAAAAATCGCGTGGTAGGGATATTCAAAATTTTAAGACTATTTTTGTAGTGCATTTACGTATGAGAATTCTCGATCAATGTATACATCCATTTCCATTATTGTTCTAAGTATTTTGAGAACAATTCAAATCATTTCCTCAATAAAATCATCGAGTTTTTTCCCGATTTTTGAAGTAGTATATGAATATCCATCACAAAATATTTTTCACTTTTGTAGAATATTAAATGAATATTTTGCAATGCAGTAGTGAAGTGGTCAATCGCGTTAGTTTCTTCCACCTTGATATCAGATTTTGCAAAATGTTTCAAAAACTAAGAAGGATATCGAAATTTGGAAGACAAATTGATAGGTCCTACTGCATAGTGCTAGCTTTACAAAAAAAAGCGATGTAGGTAAATACCGCTATATTGTTCCAATTTTGTGATACTGGAGAAGTGACACAAGGCGAAAATAACCTCAACTCTATTGACACACTTCGCTCCTGAATGATATTTATATTAGAACTTTGTATTTCCCCTTAGGGGTGCAATGAAATTATTTACGAGATTTGCAAAATATTTTTGGGCTATTTTTGGCTCGAAATCACGAAGAACTGCATTAAAATCACGCGACACTTCGTCCTTTTCAATTCCATATCTTCATAAAAAATTGAGTATTACATTACCATCTTTGCGATAATTATGGGAAAATTTACTATTGATATGCTGATGATAATTTGAAAAATTCAGACGAAAATTTGCCGATATACCGGTCGGAAAATGCAACAAAAATTTGCTGCATGCAGATTTCGTGGCTATTTACTGAAGGTTATGAGACAATTACCGTGGGTGTAGGAGTATTCGCACGACAGGTTATTTTTCCCGGTTCATTTATTGTTATAAACTTCAATTGTGCTTTTTACATGCTGAATTTAATATTAGTATAATAAGAAAAGTCTAATCTATTTATCTCAGCCATAATTTCCGAGTTTTGAGGTTGAAATCTTGATTCAATTTGAATTTTATGGCGGGCTGCCCAGAACTGACATCTTTTGGCCCTCTTGGCGGGACCTGCTAAGAGTGCAAGGTTAGTTACACCCGTCATTGCATCGTGGTTAATATTCAAATATGTAAGTACCAATCAAAGTGAAATTATTATTTACTATTGAAAAAAGGATCAAATAGTCAGAAAATGCCGTGAATAGTAGAAAAAACCGTGTAGAATAATTAAAATAAAGCGTTCGGGTAACTCCTACGTTAAAAAGTCCATTGTAGGAGTAACTCGGACGGGCTATGTAAACTCACTTGTCAAATGCGTTTCCGATTTTATAATCCTTTTCTTCGGTACAAAATGATTTCAAACATTCAACAAAAATTAATTAATGATTGATATGTTGCAGGACTAAATTAATAAAGAAAAAACAGGAATTTTATAGTGAGGAGGAGTTGCAGAGAGCACTGACAGCTGTGAGATCTGGGCAAAGTCTTGGAGCAGTAAGCAAACAATGTAGAATACCAAAATCGACACTCTATGATAAATCAAAGGGACGAACGATCCAATCAGTTGTGAAAAAAGGGCCACCATGTGTTTTGGGTGCAGTGGAAGAAGCCAAACTTGTTCACTGGATAATTGCTACGGGAAACCTCGGTTTTCCAATTTCGAAACCGAGGTTACTAGACAGTGTCCAAATGCTCGTCAAAGCTAGGAAAAAGGAAACCTTATTAGCAAGAGATCGTCCAGGGCGTTGGTGGTATAAGGGTTTTCTCCTAAGACACCCTGAGTTATGTGAGAGGTTATCACAAAACTTGACAGCTGATCGCGTTGCTGTAACTGAAGAGAAACTTCGGGAATGGTTTCAGAGCACAAAAACTTATCTGGAGAATCAAAATGTCCTAGGGATAGATTCATCACGCATTTTCAATTGCAATGAGTCATCTTTTCGTTTGTGTCCTCCACTGAGCAAGAAAAAACAAAAAGGGGAAAGTACAAAGAAAAGTCTTTCGTTGCTGGTCAAAGGAGGAAGAAAAAGACATTTTGAGGATATAACGAAGAGACGGACATCAAATGTTGCTAGGAAAGAAACGAGCGATAGTCCCGTGGTAACAAGACCGTCTCAAAGTCCTCCGACAAAACGCATATTACAAATGAAAACGTATAGCGTAAATTATTCTGTGATTTTCAACCTAAGATTGATTAGACTAAGTGAAATCTGTTAATGTATTCGATGATTTAAATAAAACATTACAGTGAAAAGATCGGCAGAATCGACCACCTTGAAATGTAAGTGTAAGACATAGTGCCGTGCGAATTCTCCTACTCTGGCCGTGCGAATACTCCTACCAGTCAGCTTCGGTCGTGCGAATACTCCTCGTTCGACCAACTGATTAATTTTCTGAAATAATTATTTATGAGCGCATGCAATTGTTGGAAAATTGAGTTTCTTCTATTCCTAAGACATTGAGGATTACTGTACATTATTTTTTGTTTGCCTTGGTACAGCTCAGTAATTTAAAAAACACATTTTCCGAACCCGAAATCCTTAACCGTGCGAATACTCCTACACCCACGGTATAGATAAATTCTGATGACCCTGAAGTTTGCAGACAAAACTGTTTAACAGTGCATATTTCGTACGTGAGCTATGCTACAGACAAAAACTGTATACACATTTTGTAGATCATGACAGTATCTAATTGTGATGATTATCAAATATCCAAATATATATATCATTATATGACCGACAGTTGTGGCCCCGCTCGCCTCATCCATCCTTCGAACACTCCTGACGGGCCTCAAGAGGCTCAAAAACGAACCGCAGTGCCTCCAATAGTCATTGAAAATGACAAACTGGAGACCAAAAAATTAATCAACTTCCTGCAAGTCAACGCCTCCGATAAAAACTTCAGGATGAAGTTTAATGGAAACACAACGATCGTCCATCTGCAAACGACGGAGGACTACCATAAAATTGCAAGTATCCTGAAAAGGCAAAATTACAATTTTTACACCTTCGGTCTGAAAAGTGAGCGTCCGAAGAAATTTATCATAAAAGGTTTTCCCGCCAGTTTTAGTGAGCACGAAATTGAAGCCGAAATATCCAAACACGGCATAAAGGTATTATCAGTCCGCTAGTTTGTGAAAACAAACAAGGATGGAGACGGCAAGGAAAATAGGGCACAACGGGTGTTTGCAATAACGGTTGGGCCCGATGTAACCTTGAGCAGCTTCGGTGCTATCAAAACCATTTTCTATCAAACATTTAAGATAGAGAAATTCATCAAAACCCAGCAACCAACACAGTGCTTCCGGTGCCAAAGATTTGGACACGCCAGTCAGCACTGCAACCTAAACCGCAGATGCGTGAAATGTGCAGGCAATCACGACATTAAAGCCTGCACGTGCAACTCTGTCAAGTGTGCAAACTGTGGTCTAGCTCACACAGCGAGCGATCGTGAGTGCGCCGTACGAACCAAATTTGTGGAGGCACAAAATAAAAGAGCCCAACCACCACCACCACGGAGAGCCGAGATGGAATTGCCCTCTACACCTCATTCGGCGACGATCCAGAATCGGGAAAGGAATATGCAGTTCCTCCAGTCTATTGTAGTCCCTGAGCCAACCCCTATCTCCACTGCCAACACGTCTAGGCCCACCTACGCTTCGTTCTTCCCATCGGTGGAAACCTCGAGAAGGAACGTTGCGGCATCCACTGCTGAACCTAGGACCATCCCAATGGAAACACTTGTTCCGGAATTTTATTTAAGTAGCCCTAAAACCTATATAATTGCAGCGAAGCAAGTCCTTGACGAGCTAAAAACCCTCAAAATTCCCGAAATCCTTTCAGAGCTTAAACAGATGAGCTCTAAATTCCAAACAGCTCTTACACCAATTGATAGGATCACAATCATCGCATCCTATGTCCACCTGTTCTCACCCTCTTCAGACACACCTACGATTCCCCCGCAAACATAACCAACATATTAGCAATTAATATTTTTGCGCTCAAGCCCAATCTGGACGAGTTATTACACATCGTCCATAATAATAACATTAAAATTTGTCTGATTTCAGAGACTAAACTGAACATCAAAATGAAGAAAATTAACTTTCCAGGCTTCTCGCTGATCAGGGAAGAACGGCCAAAGCAGGCGGTGGTGTTGCGGTAGCGATCCACAAGAGGTTACGGCATAAAACTCTTCCGCATGATCCCCTATCGCTCACCGAATACGTGGGGGTAGAGGTCCAAGTGGACCACAGAATAACGAGGATCTACTCAATTTATATTCCACCGGATGTCTCACTAGATACAAATCTATTGAGGCACCTACTCTCCGATGACGTCGGGGCTTTGGCGTAGTGGTAGAGTATCTGCCTACTGCTCCGAAGGTCCTAGGTTCGCGCCCGGCCACCGGAGAATATTTTTTCAAAATATTTTCTCATGGATTCCGACCGATGCAGGAACTTCCGTGTGTGCTATCGGCGGTACCCATAAAATGAGACCGCCCGGCCGAGCGGGAACCTAACCCGACGCAGGGGAGGGGGGGGGGGGGTTCCATCATAGGCGCCGGCCATCGTAGCACAGGGGTTTCTGGAGGTTTACCCTGTGTTTAGAAATACGATGGCCTAAAAATGGCGAAAGTCGGCCCCAGCCGCATGGGTGGGTGTCCGGTATGCCCCCTGAAGGAATGCTTACACGGCCGCTACCGGGGGCGTACAAATGAGAGGGACGGAGGAAAAAAAAAACCTACTCTCCGATAGTACTCCAACAATTATTGTTGGAGACTTTAATGCGAAGGACACCGCTTGGACCTCTGCAAGGCCGAACGAATCAGGTAAGATTCTCTCAAATTTTTTGACGGAACAAAAAATTAATCTGCTCTTTCCAGACGTTCCTACACACTACCCTCAAAATTCTAACATTCCTAGCACTATTGACCTCCTATTAACAAACAACATCTCTATCATTAAGACTTTCACCACACTTTCCGAATCCCCATCCGATCACCTACCACTGTTTTTCTCCCTATTTGGCAAATCAACCTTCCCAGAATCATCAAAAATTTTAAACTACGTAAAAACCGACTGGAATAAGTTTAAGGATATCTTAAATGATGAGATTTCTACACCAAACCCTACTTGTAACAACACTGAAGCAATAGATCAACACAACATATTTCACTCAAGTCATTCAAACAGCCCTGGATTCCTTCACTCCCATCCGCTCAACCAAATCCACCCACATTCCCATCCCACCCGAAATAGCCTCCTTAATAAAACTAAAAAATTACATTAGGTCAAGATGGCAAAAAACGCGGAATCTCTACTTTAAATCCGAACTCAATCAGCTGATAAAAGAAATCAGACTTAAATTAACCGAATGGAAACAGAAATCTTGGGACAACAAACTTAGAAACAGAAACTTAAGAGATCACTCTATTTGGCGCGTAGCAAAATATTTTAATAACACCGGTACAAGTGAAATCCCCATACTAAAGTCAAACAACACACTCCACACAGAAGACCATGATAAGGCTAATACACTTTGCAAACACTACGCAAATATCCACGAACTATTGGCCTCCCGAGGAAACAAATCTTTTGAACAACAAGTCACAGGTCATGTGAGAAAAACTATCCTCAAAGCCCCTATCGAAACTCCCATTAAATTCCTAACAAATCCCCGTGAAATCATTTCCTCCATCAAAACACTGAAAAACAAATCAGCCCCGGGTGTGGATAACAGTCCCAACATAGCACTAAAAAACCTCCCGATCAAAGCAATAAGCCTACTAACAAAGATATATAATGCATGCCTCCTCAAACACTATTTTCCGGAACTCTGGAAAGGAGCGGTGGTCATACCGATTCTCAAGCCTGGCAAGCCCCCCTCGTATCCGGTGAGCTACAGGCCGATTAGCCTTTTGCCAGTATTGGCCAAACTTTTTGAGCGAATAATTTTAGCTCGTCTCAAAAAATCTATAGAAGAGCTACAACTAATGCCTGAAAATCAATTTGGATTCCGCTCAGAACACTCGACCTGCCACCAGCTGGTCAGAATTACAAACGACATAAAATCCGCGAAAGGTCGGAAAGAAGATACCGTTCTTCTTCTCCTGGACAGCGAGAAGGCCTTTGATTCTGTTTGGCCCACAGGCCTTATTTATAAACTCGACAGCTTAAATCTACCTAAGTATTTATGTAACATTTCACTATCATATCTTTCAAATAGATATATTCGAGTTCGAGTCGAAACTTCGCTTTCGGATAAAATTGAAATAGTCGCGGGGGTCCCACAAGGATCTATCCTCTCCCCCGTACTATTTAACCTATACATTGCTTCTGCTTTTAGCAGAATTCCTAGAAATGTATCTATCGCTGGATATGCTGATGACATCGCTCTGTACTCAGCTAGCAAATCGATAAATAAAGCTGTTAGAAGAGTCGAAAACGCAGCTGCTCTTACAATAAGTGAGCTCATGAAATGGAAAATTCAAGTAAATACTGCCAAAACAGAAGCAATCTTATTTACTAGCTCCAAGGCCATTCACACCTTGACTATTCGTAGCGATAAAATCACTCCTGTAAACTCTGTTAAATACTTAGGTTTACATATTGATTCCAACCGCCTGTGGAAAAAAACACATTGATGAAGTTAAGCTGAAAACAAAAATTATTCTAGTAAGATTATATAATCTGCTAAAATCTCCTGCGCTTAGCCAATCCCTAAAACTCACTTTGTACAAAGGATTGATCAGACCTATAATCACCTATATGGTTGTCCCGCCTGGCACAATGCAGCGAAAATCCACTTGAATCATCTTCAAGTAATTCAAAATAAATTCCTACGAATAATAGGAAATTTTAAAAGAAGAACCACTATTGTGGAGATACTCGAAACGTTCGGCATGGCAACCATAGGTGAATTCATCGATAGAATCAATGAGCCATTTAAATTTAAGCTACAATCCCATCCTAATCCCCAGCTCCAAAACATCAATATTGACATAAAATCCAATTGGTCCCGCTGACCACCTGTTTTGTCCCACCTTTCCATATATCCCTTTCTCTCCCGCCCCTCATGCATCCATTACGTAGGTTTTTTAGAAGTCATTTTTCCTTATATCGAGTCATCATGTAAATAACCACAAATATCTGTAATAATGAAAAATTAGGTTACACTTCGTTCAAATTAGATATAAAGCCAACGGCTGGTGATCTAGAGCGTAGCACTTAAGATATTAATACTGTATATAGTATGTATCTATGACAAATGTTAATAAACAATTTTCAAGTCAAGTCACGTTGTGGCCGTGTATTTGTTTTGAGTCGGCTACAAAATATAAATTCCAAACGTACTGCGCTTACAGTACAGTGAATTTATAAATCTTGTCAAAGTTTCTGGCACTAAAGTGTCAAACTTCAAAAATCTCAAACTTTCTGTGGCTCCCAAAAGGAAAGCCAAAATGACTCCTCCTGTGGAAGACCCAAAAAAAAACTAAAAAAACCGTTATGAAACCGTCACCTAGTGCGAGCTGTGAACCCGCTCGCCTCATCAAACCTTCGAACACTCCTGTCGGGCCACAACAGACTCAAAAACAAACATCAGTGCCTCCAATAGTTATTGAAAATGCCAAATTGGAGACCAAAAAATCAATCAACTTCCTGCAAGTCAACGCCTCGGACAAAAACTTCAGGATGAAATTCAATGGTAGTACCACAATCGTCCATCTACAATCGACGGATGATTATAATAAAATCGCAAGTATCCTGAAAAGGCAAAATTTACATTTTTACACCTTCGGTCTAAAAAGTGAGCGTCCGAAGAAATTTATCATAAAACGTCTTCCCGCCAGTTTTACTGAGCACGAGATTGAAGCGGAAATATCCAAACACGGCATAAAGGTATTATCAGTCCGGCAGTTTGTGAAAACAAACAAGGACGGAGACAGCAAAGAGAGTAGGCCACTACCGGTGTTTGCAATTACGGTCGGGCCTGATGTAACCTTGAGCAGCCTCGCTGCTATTAAAACCATTTTCTATCATACATTTAAGATAGAAAAATACATCAAAACCTAACAACCAACACAGTGCTACCGGTGCCAAAAATTTGGACACGCCAGTCAGCACTGTAATTTAAATCCCAGGTGTGTGAAATGCGCAGGCAATCACGACATCAAAACCTGCACCAGTAACTCCCTGAAGTGCGCAAATTGTGGTCTAGCTCACACAGCGAGCTATCGTGACTGCGCCTCACGAACCAAATTTGTGGAGACTCATGAAAAAAAGAGTCCAACCACCAGCACCAAAAAGAGCAGAGCGGGAACTGCCCGCTACCCCACACTCGGCTACGATGCAAAACCTGGAAAGCAACATCCATTTTCTCCAGTCTCCTCCAGTCCTCGAGCCTACGCCAATCTCTACTGCCACGAAGATGTCCAGGCCATCCTACGCTTCTTGTTTTCCAACGATGGAAACCTTAAGAACGAATGTTGACGCACCCACCGCTGAACCTAGGACCATTCCGATGGAGACTGACGATCCATCATTACATTTAAGTACAACTAAAAACTTTATTAATACAGTGAAACAAGTCCTTGATGACCTAAAATCCCTTAGAATTCTCGAAAACCTCTCAGAGATTAAGAACATGATCTCTAAAATCCAAAGAGCTGACACCCCCCTTGATAGAATCACAATCATCGCATCCTATGCATACCTGTTCGAATCCACCACTGAACCACCCACGATCCTCCTACAAACATAATAAACATCTTAGCCATTAACATTTTTGCGCTCAAACTCAGTCTGATACTGGTACTCGCAAAACACTTTGAGCGAATAATTCTAATACGTCTCATAAAATCTATCGATGAGTTACACTTAATACCTACAAACCAATTCGGTTTCCGTTCAGAACACTCGACCCGCCACGAATTGGTCAGATTAAAAAATGACGGAAAATCCGCGAAAGACCGAATAGAAGATACCGTTCTTCTCCTGGACAGCGAGAAGGCCTTCAACTCTGTATGGCCCACAGGCCTTATATATAAACTCGACAGCTCAAATGTACCTAAATATTTATGTAAAATTCTACTATCATATCTTGCAAATAGATATATTCAAGTTAGAGTCAAATCACTACTTTCCGTTAAAACTCAAATTGTCGCGGGAGTCCCGCAAGGGGATATCCTCTCCCGTGTACTATTCAACCTATACATCGCTTCTTTTTTTAACAGAATACCTAGAAATGTAGTCATTGCAGGCTATGCTGATCACATTGCTCTGTACTTACCTAGCAAATCGATCAATAAAGCTGTTAGAAGAAAAGAAAATTCTGCTTCTCTTACAATCAGCGATTTAAATAAACGGAAAATTCAAGTGAATGCTACTAAATCAGTAGCAACCTTATTTACTAGCTCCAAGGCCAAACCGACTTTAACTTTGCGTAGCAATAAGATTACCCCAACCGTTTTTGTGAAATATTTAGGTTTACACCTTGATTCCAACCTCTGTGGAAAAAACTTATATCTGATATCAAGGCCAAGACTAAAATTATTCTAGTACGATTATATAATTTGCTGTAATCTCCAACGCTCAGTCAATCTCTGAAACTTACTTTATACAAAGGGTTAATCAGACCTATCTCTTATGGTTGTCCTGCCTGGCACGATGCAGCACAAACCCACTTAAATCATCATCAATTTGTCCAAAATAAATTTTTATGGATAATAAAATGGTCGGCATGCACAATACGCTGGGCTTGGCAACCATAGGTAAATTTATCGATAGAATAAATTCGACATTTAAATTTAAACTACAATCCGATCCTAATCCCCAGCTCCAAAACATCAATATTGATGAGAAAGCAAATTGGTCTCGCTGACCACCTGTTTTGTCCCACCTTTCCATATATCCCTTTCTCCCCCGCCCCTCATGCACCCATTACTTATAAGGTTTTTTAGAAGTCATTTTTCCTTATATCTGAAATATCTGAAATAATGAAAAAATAGGTTAAACTTCATTCAAATTAGATATAAAGCCAACGGCTGGTGATCTAGAGCGTAGCACTTAAGATATTAATACTGTATATAGTATGTATATATGACAAATGTTAATAAACAATTTTCAAGTCAAGTCAAGGGGCTTTGGCGTCAGTATTTGTTTTGAGTCGGTGTTGTGCGGACGCATGTCTACCGCTCCCTACGAATTACAAATTTCAAACGTACCGTGCTCCTAGTACATTGAAATTTTAAATCGAGTAAAAGTTTTGGCACAAAAGTGTCAAATCTAAAAAACCTCAAAATTCCCTTGGCTCCCAAAAGGAAAGCCAAAACGAGTCCTCCGATGGAAGACCAAAAAAAAACAAAAAAAACCGTTATGAAACGGTCAAACAGCGCGAGCTCTGAACCAGCCCGCCCCAACAATCCTCCGAACTCTTCTGATGGGCCTCAAGACGCTCAAAAAAAAACCTCAGTGCCTCCAATCATCGTTGAAAACGACAAATTGGAGACCAAAAAGTTAATAAATTTCCTGCAAGTCAATGCCTCGGATAAAAACTTCAGGATGAAGTTTAATGGAAGTACCACGATCGTCCACCTACAAACGACTGAGGATTACAACAAAATCGCAAGTATCCTCAAAAGGCAAAAGCTTAATTTTTTTACCTACGGCCTTAAAAGTGAAAGACCGAAGAAATTTATTTTGAAAGAGCTTCCCAGCAGTTTCTCGGAAGCCGAAATTCAAGCCGAATTATCAAATCACGGTATTAACGTACTTTCCGTTCGCCAGTTCGTGAAAGTAAATAAAGACGGAAATATTAAAGAAAACAGGCCACTACCGATCTTCGCTATCACGGTTGGCCCGGAAACAACCTTGAGCAGCTTCGCTGAAATCAAAACGATTTTCTACCATATATATAAGGTAGAAAAACATGTTAAATCCCAGCAACCTACCCAATGCTTCAGGTGCCAGAGATTTGGCCACGCAAGCCAACATTGCAACCTGAACCTGAGATGCGTCAAGTGTGCATCAAATCACGACGTAAAAGCTTGCACTTCCAAAACCCTGAAGTGTGCAAACTGCGGACTCGCCCACACAGCCAGCTATAGAGAGTGTTCCATGCGCCAAAAATACATGGAAACTCAACAAAAACGAGCTCAGTCCGCCAGACCCAGGCTTGATCCAATCGATTTGCCCGCTACACCTCACTCAGCCACGATCCAGAATCTGGAAACGAAGACCCACTTCCTCCAGTCTCCTGCAGTCCTGTAGCCAACTCCTACTTCTACCACCAACCTGTCTAGGCCCACTTACGCTTCGTTCTTCCCATCGGTGGAAACCGCGAGAAGGAACGTTGCCGCACCCACTGCTGAACCTGGGACCATCCCAAGGGAAACACTTGTTCCGGAATCTTATTTCAGTACCACTAAAAACTATATAATTACAGCGAAGCAAGTCCTTGACGAGCTAACAACCCTTAGAATTCCCGAAATCCTTCCAGAGCTTAAAGAGATAAGCTCTAAACTCCAAACAGCCCTTACACCAATTGATAGGATTACAATCATCGCATCCTATGTCCACCTGTTTTCATCCTCCTCAAACACACCTACATACTTCCCCAGCATACATAACCAACATATTAGCAATTAATATTTTTGCGCTCAAGCCTAATCTGGACGAGTTATTACACATCGTCCATAGAAATAACATCAAAATTTGTCTGATTTCAGAAACTAAGTTAAACAGCAAAACGAAGAAAATTAACTTCCCAGACTTCTCGCTGATCAGGGAAGACAGAACGGCCAAAGCAGGTGGTGGTGTTGCGGTGGCGATCCACAAAACCTTGTCACATAGAACTCTTCCGCATGATCTCCTGTCGCTCACCGAATACGTGGGAGTAGAGGTCCAAGTAAACAATAAAAAAACGAAGATCTACTCGATCTACAATCCACCGGATGTCTCAATAGATACAAACCTATTGAGGTACCTACTTTCCGATAGTACTCCAACAATTATTGTTGGAGACTTAAATACGAAGGACGCTGCTTGGACCTCTGCTAGGCCAAACGAATCAGGTAAGATTCTCTCAAATTTTTTGACGGAACAAAAAATTAATCTGCTCTTTCCAGACGTTCCCACATACTACCCTCATAATTCAAACACTCCTAGTACTATTGACCTTTTATTAACTAACAACATCTCTATCATTAATAATTTCACCACACTTTCCGAATCCCTATCCGATCACCTACCATTGTTTTTCTCCCTATTTGGCAGACCAACCTCACCAGAATCATCAAAAATTTTAAACTACGCAAAAACCGACTGGAATAAGTTCAAGGATATCTTAAATGATGAGATTTCTACACCAAACCCTACTTATAACAACACTGAAGCAATAGATCAACACATAACACATTTCACTCAAGTAATTCAAACAGCCCTGGATTCCTCCACTCCCATCCGCTCAACCAAATCCACCCACACTCCTATCCCACCCGAAATAGCCTCATTAATAAAACTAAAAAATTACATTAGGTCAAGATGGCAAAAAACGCGAAATCGCTACCTTAAATCCGAACTCAATCAGCTGATAAAAGAAATCAGACTTAAATTAACCGAATGGAAACAATCATCTTGGGACAACAAACTCAGAAACATAAACTTAAAAGATCACTCTATTTGGCGCATAGCAAAATACTTTAATAACACCGGTAAAAGAAAAATCCCCACAGTAAAGGCAAACAACACACTCCACACAGAAGACCAGGATAAGGCTAATACACTTTGCAAACACTACGCACAAATACACGAATTATCGGCCTCCCGAGGCAACAAATCTTTTGAACAACAAGTCACAGGTCATGTGAGAAAAACTATCCTCAAAGCCCCTATCGAAACTCCCATTAAATTCCTTACTAATCCCCGTGAAATCATTTCCGCTATCAAAAAACTAAAAAATAAATCAGCCCCGGGTGTGGATAATATTCCCAATATAGCACTAAAAAACCTCCCAATTAAAGCAATAAGTTTACTAACAAAGATGTACAATGCATGCCTCCTCAGACAATATTTCCCGGAACTCTGGAAAGGAGCGATGGTCATTCCGATTCTAAAGCCCGGTAAGCCCCCTTCGCATCCGGTGAGCTATAGGCCTATTAGCCTCCTACCGGTATTGGCTAAACTCTCTGAGCGTATAATTTTAGCTCGTCTCAAAAAACCCATAGAAGAGTTACAACTAATGCCTATCAATCAATTTGGTTTTCGATCAGAACACTCGACCTGCCACCAGCTGGTTAGAATTACGAATGATATAAAATCCGCGAAAGACCGGAAAGAAGATACCGTTCTTCTTCTCCTGGACAGCGAGAAGGCCTTTGATTCTGTTTGGCCCACAGGCCTTATATACAAACTCGAAGGATTAAATGTCCCTAAATACCTATGTAAAATTTTACTATCATATCTCTCAAATAGATATATCCGAGTTCGAGTCGAAACTTCGCTTTCGGATAAAATAGAAATTGTCGCGGGAGTCCCACAAGGGTGTATTCTCTCGCCTGTTTTATTCAACTTGTACATTGCTTCTGTTTTTAGCAGAATTCCGAGAAATGTATCCATTGCAGGCTATGCTGATGACATTGCTTTGTACTCAGCTAGCAAATCGATCAACAAAGCTATTAGAAGAATAGAAAATGCTGCTTCTCTCACAATCAGTGAATTAACGAAATGGAAAATTCAAGTGAATGCTGCTAAAACAGAAGCAATCTTATTCACTAGCTCCAAGGCCAAGCCGACTTTAACTATTCGTAGCGATAAGATCACACCAACCGACTCTGTAAAGTATTTAGGCTTACACATCGATTCCAAACTCCTGTGGAAAAAGCATATATCTGAAATCAAGGTCAAGACTAAAGTTATCCTAGTAAGATTGTATAATTTGATAAAATCACCCGCCCTCAGTCAATCCCTCAAACTTACTCTCTACAAAGGGTTAATTAGGCCCATTATCACCTATGGTTGTCCTGCCTGGCACAATGCAGTGAAAATGCACTTGAATCATCTTCAAGTGATTCAAAATAAATTCCTACGAATAATAGGAAATTTTAAAAGAAGAACGACTATTGTGGAAATACACGAAACGCTCGGCATGACAACCCTAGGCGAATTTATCGATAGAATAAATGAGACATTTAAATTTAAGCTACAATCCCATCCTAATCCCCAGCTCCAAAACATCAATATTGACATAAAATCCAATTGGTCCCGCTGACCACCTGTTTTGTCCCACCTTTCCATATATCCTTCTCTCTCCCGCCCCTCATGCACCCATTACTTATAAGGTTTTTTAGAAGTCATTTTTCCTTATATCGAGTCATCATGTAAATAATCACAAATATCTGTAATAATGAAAAATTAGGTTACACTTCTTTCAAATTAGATATAAAGCCAACGGCTGGTGATCTAGAACGTAGCACTTAAGATATTAATACTGTATATAGTATGTATATATGACAAATGTTAATAAACAATTTTCAAGTCAAGTCAAGTCAAGCTTTGGCATAGTGGTAGAGTATCTGCCTACTACTCCGAAGGTCCTAGGTTCGCGCCCGGCTGCCGGAGAATATTTTTTCAAAATATTTTCTCATGGATTCCGACCGATTCAGGAACTTCCGTGTGTGCTATCGGGGGTACCCATAAAATGAGACCGCCCGGCCCAGCGGGAACCTAACCCGACGCAGGGGGGGGGGGTGGGTTCAATCATAGGCGCCGGCCATCGTAGACACAGGGGTGTCTGGAGGTTTACCCGGTGTTTAGAAATACGATGGCCTAAAAATGGCGGAACTCGGCCCCAGCCGTACGGGTGAGGGTCCGGTAAGCCCCCTGAAGGAATGCTTAAACGGCCGCTATCCGGGCGTACAAATGAGAGGGACGGAGACAAAAACAAAAAAAAAATACACACACAGGCAAACATTTTTCGAACAACGACTCAGGATGATGTGAAACATCGAGAAAAGTGAAAATATCTTCGAAATTTCACTTTTGAATTTCAGCGTGGTTACAATAACTTCCCTAGATCGGGAAGTTAATAAATGGGATGTGCGTGATAGACTCGTGATGGATGCGAAGCAGCATTTCCCGGTGGCTATTCCGGGAGATTTCAATTCCTGGGCAGTCGACTGGGGTAGCAAGGAGACGAATCAGCGAGGACGTGCTTTACTAGAAGCCTTCTCGACTTTAGATGTTGTCCTATTGAACAATGGAAGTGAACCAACATTTCGCAGAGGACAAGCGAGCTCAACTATAGATCTCACCTTTGTCAGCAGTAGCCTGCTGAAATGAAATTGTGCGTGGGAGGTATGTGAGATCTATACTGCCAGTGATCATAGAGCGGTACTCTGGGAGGTGTCTGTTGACCGGAGGTCCGCGCCCACATCAGTAAGAACAAACGGAGTCGGCTGGAATGTGAGAAAATTCGACATTACCACCTTCCTTGTAGCACTGAAGACTGACCCCGTAAACGGTAGCAATACCGCAGAAAAAGTAGACGGAGTCATGCGGAGAGTCACCGACGCCTGCGATGCCACTATGCCCAGGAAATTTAGTGGAAACCGACGGCCACCGGTGTATTGGTGGAGCGATGAAATCGCGGCCCTCCGCAAGGAATGTTTCGCAGCGAGAAGATCCTGGCAACGCGCAAGGAAGAAGTCCAATCCTGAAAGCCTGGAAGTGAAGTTTAAAGCCGCTAAGCGTAAACTCACCAAGGCCATAAAGCTTCGCAAACGAGACTGTTGGAACGAGCTTTTGGAGGAAGTGGATAAGGATCCTTGGGGCAGACCGTACAAGGTGGTTATGGCGCGACTTAAGAGTCAACCGATGCCATCACCGACCTGCCCTGAGCTCCTGGAGAGGATTGTGGCTGTCTTATTTCCGCAACAAACGAATATTACTGGAACGTATGTGAAGAATGGTATCAACGACGAAATTCCACCGATTACAGCTGATGAACTATTGCAGGCCTGTAGTAGAGTGGGCAACAACAAGGCCCCCGGTCTCGATGGTGTGCCAAATATAGCGTTGAAAGCCGCCATCAATGCAGCACCCGGCATGTTCCTCGAAATGTATAATACATGCATCCAGGAAGGTATTTTCCCCAGCAGATGGAAGCAACAGAGACTCGTGCTTATCGCCAAGGGGAAAAAGCCACCGGACGAGCCATCATCATATCGTCCACTCTGTATGCTGGATACGGCGGGCAAGCACTGGTCTCGATGGTGTGCCAAACATAGCACTGAAGGCCGCCATTAATGCAGCACCTGGAATCTTTCTCGATATGTACAATGTTTGCATTCAGGAAGGTATCTTCCCCAGCAGATGGAAGCAACAGAGACTCGTACTGGTTCCTAAGGGAAAAAAGCCTCCGGACGAACCGTCATCATATCGTCCACTCTGTATGCTGGATACTGCAGGCAAGATCCTGGAGCGCATTATACATCAGAGAATTGAGGCAGTGGTGGAACCCCTATTGGCCGAAGCCCAATACGGCTTCAGACGACGATGATCTACCTTGGATGCTATAGACCTGGTGGTGAAAACAGCAAAGAGAGCGATTGAGGGCGGACGATGGAAAGGAGGTACGAAACAATACTGTTTGGTTGTTACTCTGGACGTCAAAAACGCTTTCAACTCGGTACGGTGGAATTCCATTTTGGCGGCATTATCGAAGCTATCTGTACCGGCATATCTCCAAAAAATGGTAGGTAACTACTTCACCGACAGAGTTCTCAAGTATGACACAGAAGTAGGCCCCAAAACATATAAGGTGACTGGGGGTGTACCTCAAGGCTCAGTGTTGGGGCCCCTTCTGTGGAATATCGTGTACGACGAATTGCTGAAACTCATTTTCGATAATGTTTTTAACAAGATACGGAAATGGATGGACTCGATTGGTCTACAACTTGCAGAGCATAAGACTGAGGCACTACTCATCACGAGCCGAACGAAATTGGAGACAATCACGCTGCAAGTCGGCGAGCACAAAATAACTTCCTAGCCCTATATACGGTACCTAGGAATTATGATTGATGCCCGGCTCAGTCTTAGACAACAAGCCCAACATGCAAGCAGTAAGGCGGGTGCAGTGAGGACTGCCCTTGCAAGACTCATGCCGAACATTGAGGGCCAAAACAGAGGAGAAGACTCTTGTTATCATCAGTTGTCACATCGGTATTAACATATGGTATCCCCATATGGACAGATGCCCTACGAAGTCAAGCAGCACGACGGCAAGTTGTTCCAGTCTACAGGCTGAGTGCCCTGAGGGTGGCTGGCGCATACCGGACAGTATACAACGAAGCAGTGTGCGTCATTGCTGGGATGATACCTATCGAAGTTCTAGCGGAGGAGCGTAGGCGACTCTACACACGCAAAACATCAACTAAGCTGAGCCCACTAGAACTGAGGAGAGAAGAACGTAACCACAGCATCCAGCGATGGCAGCTACAGTGGGACGCCTCGAGCAAAGGCCGGTGGACTCATCGACTTATTCCGGAGTTGAATGTTTGGCTTGACCGATCACATGGACAAGTCAATTACTATCTAACCCAGATGCTCTCAGGACACGGGTGCTTTCGGGAATATCTTCACAAATTCAAGCATGAAGATTCCCCGGATTGCCCAAAGTGTCAGGGAATTCAGGAAAACGCGGAACATGTTCTCTTTGCATGTCCGCGTTTCGACGTCCAACGGTCTATATGGGAAAATAGCGTAGGCAAACCCATTAATGTTGGAAATCTTGTGGAAGTTATGCTGTCATCAGAGGCAGCGTGGAACGCGACAAGCGACTTCGCAATGGAGGTTCTGCAGGAGCTGCGCCGCGAGGAGCAGCTTCGGAAAAATCCAGATTAAATGGAGGATCTTCTTACCGTGAACGACCGGAAAGGATTCGCTACTGAGGAAGCCGCGGCTGTCGTCCCCTACGCAACGAAGTATTGCTCGGCAGATGTTCCGTCGTGATTTGGGGATACTGGGATATAGAAGGTTGTCCTTCTACTAGTGTAGGCCAAGGGGTATTGTCCCTTGTTTTTGTTTTTTTTTCTGTATTTGTACTTTTAATTTGTAAGTTTTTTTTGGTTTGTTTTCAATAAAGATTAAAAAAACAAAGGGAGGAAAGAGAAAGAAGGAAGCGTGAGGAAGGAGGTTGGCTTCCTTCTTTCTCTTTTTTCTTTATGAAAAAAAAAAAAAAAAAAAAAAAAAACACACACACACACACACAGGCAGACGGACATTTCATTGAAAACGTGTCAGGATGATACCACACGTCGAGAAAAGTGAAAATTTCATCGATCTGACACTTTTCATTTTTGGGGCCATTACAGTAACTTTCCCTATCAGGAAGCTAAAAAAAAATAATTCCGGAGTTTAGCTTCCGCCAGCTAGATTGAGTTTAATTATGAAAATCATGGGTCTATCAGAGAATAGAGATTTTCAAAGATACTTTACAGACGAAAATGAAAATGTAGCTCGGATGGCAAGCACGTGGGAGAGCGTGATTAGTTTTCCACGGCTAGCTCGGAAATGTGCCACTTCTTCCCTGACGGATCTATCGATTACTCCTTGATTGCGCATATGAGAGGAACAATTTGTGCGTACGGTTGATTATTAATTGATTGCTACTTGACTGCTTATTCGATCAACCTTCATGAAGAATTGATCGACAGTTGAGCGTGACTTGACATGGAAACATTTCCACCAAAAAAAATGAAGAAAAGCAAAGAACATCAAAAAGCCATGTATACACTGATAGAAAAAATCTCTGACACGAAACATCGATTCTCTTGAGACAAGAGATTTGCTTTTGAATGCTCAAATCGGAGCGGCATTTGTACCTCATGCCGTCTAATATAATTCTTATGTTTTACGATGGTTAGATATTTGGGAATGAGTATGTTACATATCAGTTTATTGAATGTTTCTTTCTAAAATTATATTTTTGTTATTAACGTAAAATTTCGCTGTTTTCTGTATAATCTTAGCACATGTCGATATATGATGTATTTATTGCCTAATGTAAAGTTCTGGTAACATTTGCAACTCATTCGAACATCCTCATGGGGAGGATTTCCCGCCAAATTGGAGAATTTAGCTTTTGCAAAGAAAATCTCTTGTCTCAAGAGAATGGATTCTTCGTGTTAGAGATTTTTTCTATCAGTGTATTGAGAATCCAGAAATAAATGACTTTTTGACTCACATATACATTGTCTCAGTGGACCAGCGACCAAGTAGTGATCAAGTGCGCGCACAAGCTGATCCCCCGAATCAAGTTACAATCAATGGGTCCATCAGGGTTGGAATGAAAAATTAATGAGCAGTAATTCAAAATGGCGCGATCAGCTCCAGGGGCAATTAGGAACGCTAGAACAAAATCTTCAGGGTATGGGGCACGCCTAGCACGGAAGAATGGATAACCCTTTTTTTTTAAAGACAAAAGTGTAGAAAATAACTGTTTTTTGAAAAACGCAGCACGGAAAATGACGATCTTTTCTCGTCTTCGTCTTTGAATCATGAATCAACACTTTATACTGTGGCAGCATGAAAAAAACAGAACATGTTGGTTGAGGACTTTAAGTATCTAGGTTTTTGATTCACGATGGGAAATAAATGCAGTAAACATATAGAGAAGCTTGCGGGTCAGGCACACCAATTAATTAATAAACTCTGGGGAGAAATAAGATCGAGAGTGAGCAAACTACGGGAAAGACCATATTTCATGCACCAGTACAGGCATCAGGCGAGTATGGGCTTGGCTAAGAACACGCCGGGCTACATCTGGAGGCTGAAGACAGGAAGGAAAGCGGAAGTTTTCCTGTTAAGGTTGTTAGATCGCTAAGCGATTACTCGAAAGTTTTTATTCAAATTTTTTTGGTGAAGCGTCAACAAAATTAGCTTTTTAATGATATTTTTAAATTTTCACCAAGGCAGGTTTGAACAGGACTAGACTACTTACGGAAGTGTGACATATCAACAAGACTGTGCTACATGTGTACATGCATACCGAGCAGTTTATTGTTCGAGTTCTCACGAAAAAGATGATGATCCCGTCAATTCAGTTTGTAATCTGTAGCGCTGCCTTTTTGTGAGACTTCTCATTTCTTTTTCTAGGCAATTTTCGGTGAATGTATAGTGAAGGCGTGTCTCCATATTTTATCAATTCCCAAGGAAAATCGGAATGCTCACACGAGGTTTGCATTCGCAACTTCCAGATTAGATTTCCTGCCCTAATTTTTTTTATTTCTCAATTACTATTCTTAAGATTAGTTCTCATTTTAAATTCATCAAGCGTTTCTTCCTTTCTTAAGGAAAATTTTTTTTGTAAACTCCCGGTCACTAACTCACACTACACGTTTATGGAGCTCATCTCTACCGACCGCAAATCATGTGATTAAAACTGTTCCCATAGGAAGTGAATATTGTATCAATTTGAGTAGATTTTCCTAAAGGAAACAAGTTACTTGACTTTACAATGTTCTGATTTCACAATGATATTGATTTTTGAAAGAATTTTTAGAACAATTCTGGATTTCACGTCAGGATATTTCGTTGGGTCCGGTGGATACGTTTTGGAGTTTTTCATTTTTGACCGGGGGGGGGGGATAGAACTACTACTACCCCCCCCCCCCCCGAAGAGAAGACGCTCTTCGTAATTCGGCGTAGGGCATTTCAATTTGGACCATACTGTGGAATACACCCGCAAGTCTCGACTCAGAGCAATACCCTAATTATTCACAATATTAACTTAATTAATAGTTAAATTTCAGTGTTTCAGAATTAGAGCTACAAAAGAGAAAAGATCGATCTCGGTCGAAAAAGATCGAGCCAACTGATTGATCGACCTAAAAAGATTGATTAAAAAAATCGAGGTTCGAACGTAAAAAGACCGATCCTCAAACGATCGATGTTGGATCGAACATCCCTAATTCCAAGTTCGAAGTGCGGCTTGCGTCCACACGCACCGCATGTCTTCCGTTGAGTCTAAAACATGAGCTGTCGCGAGGCGGCTCTGTATTTTCGAGTTTCCCTGATCCAATTTGTATGAATTTATGGAGCTGGTACATTGGCGGTCTTTGGAAATTGTAGGATTCTAAGAGTTATGTTCCTTGGAAAATCGATCCTCAGAAAACTTTTTCCCACGAACATTATCGAGATCCGTTCCCGCACCTGAGATCAGTTAGTACTGCACGAGGTGTGAGTGAAGGCGGGTGGGAGTGTTTCACCAGGAAGCTCTATGCTAGGAAATATTTTTCTGGAGAGGATTTTCTAGGGAACATCACTCTAGGCACCAAGTTGCAATATATGTTTCAACCCTTTGAGTTAAAGATACTTACCTGAATAATTAGCAAATCTGTCAGATCTCAAGACTTGACTCATGATTTGAGCTTTCGTTCTGTTCGATGTGTTTGATGATCCATCCAGCACATTTTCAATTTCATTAACCTAGGGGTGTAAATTCGTGTCAGGAAAGAATATTTTATCGAGTTGAATGTTTTTGAAATCGTGCTTAAAAGAAACCTTAGCAACTAATTTCCCAGCGAGCTCTTTGGCCTCTTCGATCGATCTGAAATTTAATTTAGTCTTCACCAATTCATTTTCATGGACACCGCTCAAATCCTCAACTCTTTTGGAACTTTTTCTACGTTTCTCCCTGGTTTTCATTCCTTGAAGATCTTTGTCAACGACTGAAGTAGATTCTTTTTTCACTTCTCGTTGAACCTTACGAACTCGATTGAATGGTGTATCGTAGTCGGTTAGTCCTGTCGATTCGGGGTACACATCTCCGAAATTATTCTTCGATTTTGAATTATCGTCATCAATAGATATCTTGGGAAGATGTAACTTACTGAGTTCATCGGGAATTGGATTTATTACTTCGTTGAAATCTGGATTGTCACGTTTAACCCGGACATGTTTGTTATAGGAATCTGTATTGGGAACTTCTACGAAATTTGTCAAATTCGGTGTTTGTTCGGTTATTCCGAAGATTTTTACCAACTCTTCAGGGGGCTGACACACCCCCCTTCTAGGCTTTTCAGAGACTATGAAATTTGTAAAATCTCGGTTCACATCTGGGACCGAGATAATAGACTGCACTTCTTTAACTGGATTTTGTGTAAAGAATAATTCTTCTTTCTCGTTCCTCAACAGAGAATTGTTCCTGTAATGTCGATTTTGGGGATTTATAGCTATTTGTCTACTCCGATTTCTATGTATTTTCGATGATCGATGAGTTTTGCCCAATGCTGATGACCAGAGTATAAAAATCGAAGCGTAGATAATGAGATACATTCTCATTATAGGCAAAATCACTCATGAACCAATGTCGAACTAGAGATATCTTTGAGTAGGTTAAGTCATTTGACAGCTCGAAATTCGAAAATAAAAACAAAAAAGAACTCGCATGAGGAGAATAGAAAAGGATTTTTGAAATTCATATATATCAAATAATGAGCATTTATTCAAGTTTATGAAAAACATCGACGATATTATTATTCATTAGGCTTCGAAATTAATTATACAACCGTCCCTTTTTTCCCGGATTTACCGAGAATAATCAAATAAAAAAGAATGAAGCGAAATTATTATCAATTGTGATTTGTGGGAGAAAAATTTATTGATAAATTTTATATGCAACTGTTTTGTTTTTTGTTTAGTATTCCAAGTAAATACGTATATTTTCATATCGTAGATTCAGCCTCCTGGTGTACAGTTTCAGGACTCGCTTCCGTGGTTTCATTTTTTGATCTGAAATCAAGTACCAGATGAAGAACTCTCGTTTGTTTGAAGAAGAAAAAACAACAACACAAAGCAAATTATAATGAAACAAGATTTGAAAAAACCGATTAATATTGATAGAAATGTTACTTTAATACAGATTAATATTGCATATCGCGATCGTCGATTTTCCTTCATTATTGCAATTTATTTCATATGAAAAAATGCAGAGAAATTCAGCGTCATTCCAACTTATTTACTTTCTTATTTTCAAGGATACTTATTTTTGTTTATTTCCAATGTGGTCTGTAAGTTCTATATATTTAAGGCCTAGCTCCACAACATCTAAAGTTGATCAGAAACATGATAGGCACTTTTGTTAAATAACGTTGAGTACAGGAGAGTGACAAGTAAGGGTACATTATTATTTCCTGTCTTTCATTGGGCACTAGTCATTCATCGTTCCTTGTCTGCTTTGCAATATAGTTGAAATTTATTTTCCTTTCTGAGTAAAATAACATACGCCTCTGCTCATATTTGTTAAATTATTTCTCACTTATACACAGTTGAATTCGCTTATTCTTATTTAATTCTGGCTACTCATCGCTATTAGCACCGTGCCTATATTCATCGGGTGAAATTTACTAAGAATGCACTAGTAGAAGAGTTGATGTATTGGCTTATTTTGGTGTGTTGTCAGTAAGTAACAGGATTTGTATACATGTAAATCATATTTGCAAAATAATGCATATTTTACGGAAATCAAATGCACCGAATTAAATGACTATTTTTTCTGGATTGAAAGTGGTGGAATGTTACTCTTGTTATTGGGCTCGCTGTTTACCGATGGCGGCATGATGATCGCCAGAAAAGATGGGCGACCGAGAATTTTCACGTTAAAACTTGGACGAAAACTAGCAGAGTGGTGGTGATCGGAAAAATTTTACTCTAAATTTTGCATTTGAATGGAAGATTTCGATGAGATATTTATGTTGAAGGTTTGAAAATGAATCGAGAGCTCATGCAGGGATTCGACGGATCGCCCAGGCGAAACCATCGGTCGGCCATTCTTCTTAGTACGAGCGAAATTCACAAGGTCTTGCATTTATAGCGTCCTCAAGACTTTTCATTCGGACAATTGAAAATGGGACGTCGGGAACAGCACTAAATGAATATACCAACACGTTTAATTGGATTTGTTTTTTTACCACAGTTCATTTTCTTTCTGTTTTAGAAAACAGATACGCCCATACATTCATAGTATAGATAATCATAGACGATTAGTCATTCATTGCCATTTTTCGGTGAGGTATAAAACATATACGTGGATTTATCTCCATTAATCGAAATGAAACTAAATTTACATAGTTTATGTATAAGTTCATCTACTGAATTAATAGGACGATTATCAGGTGTCTAAATTCATTCACTTCTTATGTTTTTTTTTCAAATATATTGTTTAGTATGTAATAGATTGAACGGATTTTCATGATCCATGCAAAATTTAAGTATTCTGGGGATAATGCTCGTCGTTTTTTTTTCATTTTTAGGGGAGGTTTAGGGGTCGTTTTGTTTTCATTTTTTGGTTCCCATGTTTTTTCTCTGCAATTGAATTTTATCGACTAAATATTTGTTTTCCTCTGAGCACCCTAAAGATTTAATTTCCAAAGATCGATAAACAATCTATTGAAAATTTCCAAAGTATGAACTTTTCAAATATCTCTTTATATGCAATCGCCAAATTTCCATTTTTTTTAGAACGAAAAATTTGAAAGAAAATGTGTGTTGGATCTGAAAAAACGAGATCTTCGTGACAAAGTGCAAAAAAAACTTTGACATTACATTTCATATATAGCCTGGTGATATAAATATACAATTTTTTATATTCTATACAAGTATTTGCATAGAGAAATTGGGTAATTCAAGTCAAATACTGTAAATCTATATAATTAGGCAGTATATGATATACAGGGGCTAAAGAATTTTTTGGTATGGGGAATTTCGACCAAACTATCAATTTTTGTTCAAACGTACAGTACATCTTCCACATTTTTCGTTATAACTTGGCATTCGCTGATCCGGTCCCGAAATATATTACAAAAAAATCATACCTTAGAGGTCTTCAAAAGGTTCATTTTTCGATTTTTAAAATTCCCAATTTTGGAACTGCATTGGTCGAAATAAAATTGAAGGACAAAAATTGATTCCTGAGAAAAAATAACCCAAAAAACATTCATGTTTTTTTGCACCTTCCCCGTCATGAAGAAAACAGGAAACATTAGATGGAGATGGTAATATGAAAGACATGGTATATATTCCAAAAAAATCTTACCACCATAATTTTACTTAATTGTTCATCAGAGTACACATATCCGTTATTCGCTGTAAGAATTACGGTTATTAATGTATAAAAATTTAAAAAAATACACATCTCTCTCTTCATGTTACGACGTTTTCTCTCTCTTCTTCATTGTCCTTAACTCTTGAACCAATTGTAAAAAATATTGATTTTTTTTTGAGAATGAAGAAAATATTTAGTTTCTCCATCCTGTGCCTATTCTAGACAGTTCGGTCTTGATCGATTTTCTAGTAGGTTTTGTATACAAAAATACAAATAGGAAACGAATTGAAATTATTTTTCGATTTCTTAGAACCATTTATCGGGTGTCTCCAATTCATCTATCCAATATTTTCCCCACGATTCATGATAAATTCAGAGATAAATTTTTACTCTAATGATCGAGAGTATTCTATTCAATGAATTGATTGTATCTATCAACTGTTGATGATTTTTCAATTTTTAAAACTCAGCCTAATTCATAAAAGGAAGAAAAAAATAACTAGAAAGAATTAAAAATGATTTCTGACATTGTGATCACTCTGTTTCTCTCTCTCTCTCTCCTTAGAATTACCCTCTGACATACAGATAACTGCATAGCGCGATAACTCCTCCACCAATGATTACGCTACCTATGCCTATTGTAACTGGGTTGAATAATGACCTCTTGAAATTTTGCCAGTCTTCCGTCTCTTTCTGTCGCCGTTTCATGTCCCGCACTTGATTAGTCAATCGATCCTTTTTCTCTTGATTACGATGTCGCAATTCGTTTCTCCTAGAAGAAGGATTGTAAATATTAGAATTATGAACATAACTCAGTAATGAAATCATGGAGCAATATATGAGAATTTACATGCCAAACTGATAGATGATTAATTTTTACCCCTCCCAAAAATTTTCACATTTTTTATACTGAGCATATACTATGAATATCGATTCCAATTTTCTCAGTTTTTTTGAGTGTTAACCAGTTCCTATATGATTTTTCAAAGTTTGGTATGGAAACAAATCATATTTCCTATAAGGATTTATAAATGTAAATTATTTGGAAATTTCGCAGGAATACTTCATACATACGCTACATAAAGAAACTCGTGTGACTCTCAGATAATTCTTAAAAGTAATAAACGGGATTTGGGTTTGATCCTCTACGGGTCGAACCAATAACTTCCCGATCGTTCCCCCGTATATGTTATATACAAAATTTCGGTTCGTGTCTCAAATTGTGAACGTTTTAAACTTTTCAAAATAACCAAATATGTGAAATTTTATAATGCTTAAAATATAAAGAGATTTTTAAAAAAATATATCCTTTCTTGCGATAGAGGTAGATAAACAATTCAATTTGTGAACAACTATGAGTGTTAGCATAAAAAACATAAAAAATCCAATGTGTACTTTTACGTGTGGAACAACTTTCACTCAACAACTCATTACGTATCTCTAATTATTGCCGTGATAGAGCGACATGAACCATTCAATTTGTTAATAACAATGAACTATGGGTGTTGACAAAAAAAAGTCATTGAACATAAAATGTGTATTTTTGGATGAGGAATAACTTTTGTTTTGTAAATTTTCCGCTAACTTTAATAGTTTATGCAGTAGACCGTTATGAACAATTGAATTTGTTAATAACAATTGAACGAATCATTTTTCGCATAGTCGCGTCGATCAAAAAAAAAAACATAAATCGCTACGTTCCGTTCTTCGGAAATATTAAACAAAGTTTTTGGTCACACACACGCACACACACACACACACACACACTAAAGCGTCTCCGAAATGCGTTTTATGCGTAGAACTGGAGCCCACGAAAGACCATGCCCATGTTACTGGTAACATCAAATGTCCAGTCTACCAGGGTGCACTCCAGAAGATCCGTACACAGCCATAGTGCGAGTGTTACAGGTGAACCTTGCTCACTGCGCAACAGCATACGATCTGCTGACGCAGACGGTTCGAGACCTGAAGATTGATGTTGCCGTCATTTCCGAACCTTACAGGAATCTACATTCCCAAAACTGGGTGACTGATACTAGCAATTTGGTCCTGCGGTGGGTTACCGTTTGAAGCATACGATGGTGTCGAACAGTCTGGATTTGTTGTGGCCAAGGTGAATGGTATCTATTTCTATAGCTGCTATGCACCACCAAGCCTTTGTTATGAAGACTTCACAACATTTCTAGATAGACTCGTGATGGATGCGAAACAGCATTTCCCGGTGGCCATTGCGGGAGATTTCAATTCCTGGGCAGTCGACCGGGGTAGCAAGGAGACGAATCAGCGAGGATGTGCTTTACTAGAAGCCTTCTCGACTTTAGATGTTGTCCTATTGAACAATGGAATTGAACCAACATTTCGCAGAGGACAAACGAGCTCAATTATAGATCTCACCTTTGTCAGCAGTAGCCTGCTGAAAGGAAATTGTGCATGGGAGGTATGTGAGATCTATACTGCCAGTGATCATAGAGCGGTACTCTGGGAGGTGTCTGTTGACCGGACGTCCGCACCCACATCAGAAAGAACAAACGGAGTCGGCTGGAATGTGAGAAAATTCGACATTACCACCTTCCTTGTAGCACTGAAGACTGACCCCGTAAACGGTAGCAATACGTGGCTATAACCATCGTGGAAAAACATCTATTCACGCTTCAGCTCATTTTCGATAATGTTTTTAACAAGATACGGAAATGGATGGACTCGATTGGTCTACAACTTGCAGAGCATAAGACTGAGGCACTACTCATCACGAGCCGAAAGAAATTGGAGACAATCACGCTGCAAGTCGGCGAGCACAAAATAACTTCCCAGCCCTATATACGGTACCTAGGAATTGTGATTGATGCCCGGCTCAGTTTTAGACAACAAGCCCAACATGCAAGCAGTAAGGCGGGTGCAGTGAGGACTGCCCTTGCAAGACTCATGCCGAACATTGGAGGGCCAAAACAGAGGAGAAGACTCTTGTTATCATCAGTTGTCACATCGGTATTAACATATGGTATCCCCATATGGACAGATGCCCTACGAAGTCAAGCAGCACGACGGCAAGTTGTTCCAGTCTACAGGCTGAGTGCCCTGAGGGTGGCTGGCGCATACCGGACAGTATCCAACGAAGCAGTGTGCGTCATTGCTGGGATGATACCTATCGAAGTTCTAGCGGAGGAGCGTAGGCGACTCTACGCACGCAAAACATCAACTGAGCTGAGCCCAGTAGAACTGAGGAGAGAAGAACGTAACCACAGCATCCAGCGATGGCAGCTACAGTGGGACGCCTCGAGCAAAGGCCGGTGGACTCATCGACTTATTCCGGAGTTGAATGATGACCGATCACATGGACAAGTCAATTACTACCTAACCCAGATGCTCTCAGGACACGGGTGTTTTCGGGAATATCTTCATAAATTCAAGCATGAAGATTCCCCGGATTGCCCAAAGTGTCAGGGAATTCAGGAAAACGCGGAACATGTTCTCTTTGCATGTCCGCGTTTCGACGTCCAACGGTCTATATGGGAAAATAGCGTAGGCAAACCCATTAATGTTGGAAATCTTGTGGAAGTTATGCTGTCATCACAGGCAGCATGGAACGCGACAAGCGACTTCGCAATGGAGGTTCTGCAGGAGCTGCGCCGCGAGGAGCAGCTTCGGAAAAATCCAGATTAAATGGAGGATCTTTTTACCGTGAACGACCGGAAGGGATTCGCTACTGAGGATGCCGCGGCTGTCGTCCCATACGCAACGAAGTATTGCTCCGCAGATGTTCCGTCGTGATTTGGGGATACTGGTATATAGAAGGTTGTCCTTCTACTAGTGTAGGCCAAGGGGTATTGTCCCTTGTTTTTGTTTTTTTTCTGTATTTGTACTTTTAATTTGTAAGTTTTTTTGGTTTGTTTTCAATAAAGATTAAAAAAAAAAATGGAGGAAAGAGAAAGAGAGAAGCGTGAGGAAGGAGGTTGGCTTCCTTCGTTCTCTTTTTTCTTTAAAAAAAAAAAAAAAAAAAAAAAAAAAAAAAAAAAAAAAAACACACACACACATCGAAAATCGACTCAGGATGATGAGTGAAACATAGAGAAAAGTGAAAATATCTCGGAAATTTCAGGGTGATTACAATAACTTCCCTAGATCGGAATTCCAATTCTGGGGCTTATGTTAAAAGTTACACAACTTCATAATACCTTCAATGTGATAATATAATATGAACAATGTAATGGAGCGGTGCAAAGAAATAAGTTGATTTGCTGGTGATGCTATATCTCCTGAATGTAACCAAAATAGGTTACATATTACTCGATAAAACTTAACGTACTCCTTGGATGGAAGGATCTGAAACTATAATTGGCTGAAATTTTGTGCCTCGTAGAGGAATGTATGCTTAAACAGTCATCACAATTTGAGAATTGTCGGACATTTCGAAACTGAGGAAAAAATTCCAAAGTTGCCCTTCTTCATCATCTCTTACATACGAGCATAGCTTCAGGTCACTTCGACCTGGATATAAAATGGTGTGGAAAAATTGTTTAATATTTTATTGTATAAAAAGAGGACGCGATGGAGGAATGTTTGCCGAAGACTTAAACAATGAATTGATCTGTATTTGGCGCAATTCTCAAAATTTCACACAACTCTTTCCGCACAATTTTCACATCGACATCAAATGTTATCAATATACGCTTAAATGAGTCGCAACGTTGTATATCCCCAAGGATGAAGTGGACAGTTGCCTTCGAATGTCGAGAATTATTTTGAGAAATGGCCGGGGCAAGCATATATCATTGAAATTTGGTGACCTCGAATCATTGTGAAGTTTTTCAAATTCACTTTGATTGACCTATCTCTTTTTACCACTCCACTAGTGCCAAAGGTTCTATACTCTTGGAAGAATTTTTTGATTGTCCTTTTCAGTCTCAACGCAGAAAGGAATGAAGTAGAATTTTTGAAGATAATTTTTCCGACATTTCGGTCGCCTTTAGGTGATCATTTTAAAGAAATTTTGAGGGTTATCATCTAAAGGAATGAAATTAAAAACAATAAAAACAAACACTGAAGAGGCCAATTAAAGCCTTCGTTGATATATCGCTCAATAACAACGATATGATCTACTCTTGACATTAATAAACAACATATTTGTATATTTACGGATGAGAGCTGTTGGACGTATGGTCTTCATTACTGCGTGAATTCAATGATGTTGTTTTCGGTGTTGGTTCCATTGGAAGAGGCTTATTTGGTGGACTAGGTTCAATTTCTAAAACATCGGAAGAAAAATGCTCGATATTAATATTCCATACTTTTCTCACGTAAAAGAAATTAGTGAATTGTAGTGAGAATGACCATTTTCGAGAGTAGAGTCATTGTTCAGTTGATCCGACATTACGCTCCTTGCGAGAGATTCCCCACGCGGTGGTGGAAGTGGAGGTGGCTCATCGTCATCATCTTCCTCTTCTTCAATGTCTTGGACATTATTCCGGTTCACTAGATTGTGAATATTATTCATAATGTCGTAGTGGTTCTCGATTGTTGCACCATTCTGTAATTACAAAATTTATATGAAATTCTGATAATTATTCAAAATTACAATAATACAATGCTATTAAACGCATATAAGTAGCGATTGTTACTTGAATGGAATTCTATTTATCAATTCATCGGGAAGTAATTTAACGTCTGTGGTCGCGCCTAAAGCATATCGCCGCTCGTGGTTACTTATCAATCATAATATGATATATCAAATGAACTAGTGGTGTGCAAATGTGTGTGCCCCATACGGAGCACAAACAAAACTTCCCGATCTGGTATTTCAGCACAGCATAAGCATGCAACCATGGTGATGAGCAAACTCAACAGTAATATCAATAATTGAAATTATGACTAATAATTACTGCACGCGATCGATTTAGTTTGATTTTTAAGCCGCATAAAAATATTCAACTGGAATTCGTCCGCGTAGTTACCCTCTCTATCTCTGCACGTTCCTAATTATCCGGCTCTTTGACATCCTTCCTGCAATTGTCGACATATTCATTCGCCAAGTATATTGTGGTTCAACTCGCGATATGTTTTAACCTATATTGAAAAAAGTCATACTGAATGTGCATTTTTGTATAAGGAATGACCCTGGCGATATGCATTGTTCCCGTATTTCAAATTGCTCGGACGACCATACCTCCTTAATTATGCAAATTATGGAAAAAAGTCATTTCACGCAAAAGATGTATTTGCATATAAGAAATAGTTTTCTTGAGATAAGTTTCCCGTTAACTCGGATATTTTACCCAGTGGAATCGTATAAACAATTGCAATTGTTACTAACATTGCATGTACTGCACGAATGCCATCCAAAATGTAATCCGCTGCACTCTGAACGGAAAGGTTTCGATTGAGAACTTCATGACACCCAAATGGTTTCAGATTTTTATCACTTTTTTTAAACGCTTCTCCCCCTAAGAACCTATGTTAAGTTTAAACTTGATTATCTCCTACAAAAGCTTTCTAAAGTACTTGAAATTTTTACTGAATTTTTTTTAGGGGAAACTTAATACAAATGATTTTTTCCCTAGTGACATGTATTCCCTAGTGACATATTAATCCTGCATAAATAGCTCAGAATCACCAAATACCAACTTTTACAGTAACTCTAATTGCAACTAACAAAATATTAGAAGTACATAGTGATAGAACTATAGAGCAAGAGTTAGAAACTATCACAACGAATATAATTTTCTGCTATGATAATTGTGCGATCTGAGTGGAACACTGCTTACGACTGATTGCCACTTTACTATTTGATTGCGCTAGCTGATTTGAACGTCACAAACTGCTTACAATGAGACAAAAAATTTCTTTATTATACCTGCCCTCCTCGCTCCCTATCAATAATGATTGAATGGAAAACTCCATATACCAAATAGTTCTCTTGGTTACCGTGGAGGTCCCAGTTACGGCACACTTTAGAACCGCCCCATGGGGAAAGGTTCAAATTTCCGCAATACTATACGACAATCATCCAGTGTTCGATTTTTACATGATATAGGGGATGTCTCGAACCTAAAAACATCCGACTTTGGTTGAAATGAGTCTCAGTTAATTAATAAAGGCGTGAATAAACCAAAGAGTCGAATGTCCCAGTATCAGCCCGATATGGCGTCGTGGCGGTCAGTGCAAAAATATAATTTCGTTTATTGTGAGTAAAAATTGAAATAGAAGAAATTCGAAGTAGAGTGATTGGAAAATCGTAAACTGCAAAAGTGGGGGAAATCAAACAAATAAGTCAGATTATAAAATCGTGAGTGGCAGTTCGGGACCCAGTCCCAATGTTTAGCCATTGTTCTGCCAGCTTACATGGAGGTTAGCCTCAACTCATTTTTCTTCCAAAACCCAGCAGGAAATTTTTTTTCAGCATATTAAATTAGCTTTAAAACCTGAGCAGGGGAAAAAAAATTCTGCTCATTTTTTAACTATTGTTCTGCTAGCTTACATGGAAGCTAGCCTCAACTCATTTTTCTGCCTCCCCGACCCGAAAGTACGCTCTCCACCGTGGTTTGAAACGCCAGAAAGGACGGCTTTTCTGGAGTTTCTCGACAGAGAATCGTTGTGATTGGCCACAAAACTTTTGTGGCTCGCGTTTGCAGGCGAGAGTTGCTAACGAAAGAGTAAACTTCGGATCTCCACCCGAAGCTCCCCGACTCTTGCTTACGCATGCGCATGATATATGTCAGTGCCCAAATCGCGACCGAACGTGTCAAATTCCCGAAGCCACTTTTTCTCTGTATAATATATACGCATAAAAGGTTCATGTCGCCAGTGCTCCTGTGGAACAAAATTTCTTTAAATTATGCATTAATTTCGTTAGTGGATAAAATAATATTGGATAAAACGAGTTGATTTTGAAAAAGTAGAGTAAATTAAAACTGTTCTTCGCCGGCGAATGAAGAGACTGACCTAACCTGAAAAATGAGGGATTCTTCATCGCGATGTTTAGAAATTTCGACAGAGAGGTCAATGTTGGAAGGAAAATATGCTTATAAAAAGTGATTTCGGCATTCTAATTTTCTTTTCGACGTTTTTATGTTTTTTCATGCATTTTTACTTTTTGCCCGCCCCGACCAGTAAAAACCTCGGCTTCACCTCGGTTTTGCAAAGGTCGGGCGGGCATGTAGTTCGCAAGGTGACCGACGAGAGGCGTGCGCGGGCAGGCCACAAAAGTATTCATCGTTGGATTGATCGTCAACATTTCAAAATTGATACATTTATTGTTGAACGTACTTTCGGGTGGGGAGAAAGAAAAATAGCAAACGACACACGGTCAGAAAGTTTGATTTCTTGCCTTGGGTCGTAAGATACTATTTCTTCCAAAACCCCGTCAGCAGGAAATTTTTTTCCAACATATTAAATTAGCTCTAAATGAGCTTTAAATTATGCAACATTGAGAATTGCATTCTGCTACTTGGTGCGGCCAAGTATACATACGTTTACCTTAGCCTTATTTGTATGTCTTCCTTTCTATGCAATTTGTGTGAAGGAGTGTAAATTTTCACATTTCTAAAGAAAACAAAATTGTTCAGGCTTTAGTATAGTGGGTAGGGCATTTGCCTTCACTGATAGAATGATTTTGTTACTGTCAAAAGATTTAATTCTCTTGAATGCCCCCTCATTAATTATCAATTGACATTCACTTGGTCCCAGTCAGCGAGCCTCGTTAACGACAACTAGGTCCTTCTACCAGTATACTGCATCAAAGGTACTGGGTTCGCACCGGGCTTCCGGTAAATATTTGCCATCATGAAATATTTTCTCACGGATTTCGATAGATAGCAGGAACATTCCATAAGTGCTACCGGGGGTATCCATAACATAAGAAAGCTGGGACCGACGCGAACCTATTCCGACACGGAGGAAGGATTCCCACAGATGACGCTATTGTAGGACAGGGGATTTTTAGTCCATACGCAATATGCCCTCTCTGTGGGCTCTAATATGTCGGAACGATTTTATGATGTTATCCTATGTTTTCGAAGGTGAGGCATCCGAATCCGTTGGTCGTTTTTACCAACTCGTGCGCAATCAATTGTTATTAACAATTTCGGGCCTTTTTTTGAGACACAAATGATTTTTCGCGGAAACAGAGTGCCCCAAAGAAATGTGTTTGATAAAAGTTGTTCCTTCTGCTGTAAATCTTCATTTACAAAATTTAACATAAAAGGACTAAATTTTGAGAATAAAATCTGGAAAAATTGTCAGTTATTGATATTGAGTACATCTAGCTGTGTGCGCAATTTCAGTGAAATGTGCCGGTAAGTTTCTTAGAAATCGACTTTTTTTGTTTTTTCTTCGATTGTTTTTTCATATCTCTATACCTAATGAACATTTTGGAATTTTCAAAATTTTTCAAAATGTGCGTCTGAACGAGTTCCAGGGAATGGTCGAAGAACATTTAGTAGGTTGCTCACAAGAAATTGGAGATATTTGAATTTTTCTGTTTTTTTTTTGCTTTTTGCTTTTGTATGCACTCTAGCGTAGCGTCCCCAAAAATTGAGATAAAAACTTGAAATTTGGAAAAAAGATTCCTTTTGTTGTGGTGAAGAACCCTGTTGAATGGCGATTTGATCGGATTATTAGTTTTCTAGCTTTCAATTTTTTCGGTTTCACGGTTTTCATTTTATTTCTCGATAAGTATTCAACCGATTTTGTTGTTTTTTTTTTCAAAGTGTGTGCCTTAACGAGATCTATAATATGGTTGCAAAACATTGAGTCAATTAGTTTGGGTACAATGAGATATTCCTATTTTTTAACTTTTGACTTTGGTTTTACTTTTTGTGTTTCTTCGCACTCAATTGGGGGAAATGGAAAACGATGACATATTTAACACATTCGAATTGGGGGGGGGGGGGGGGAAGAGGACCGCCTGCTTGTTTTTATTTCCCCCAATTTCATTGGTGGTAAGCTTCCGAATGGTCCGATTGCACACAAAATGAATATGTTCCAGTATTGAAGAAGCGTTTTCCAGGCGAACGGAAGCAAAAACAGGAATATTTCATATTACCCAAAGTAATTGTCTCCATGTTGTTCAACCAGTTCATAGATCTCGTTAAGGCTCATATTTTGGAAAAAAAATCCGATGAATAGGTTTCGAGAAATGAAGTAATGAAAAAACCGTAAAATGAAAAAATTGAAATCTATAAAATTAATGATGCGATTGAATCGCCATTCAATAGGATTCTTCGCAGTAATAAAAGGAACCTCTGTTCCAAATTTCAAGTTTTTATCACAATTTTTGCGGACGCTAGAGTGCGAACAAACACAAAAAGTAAAACCAAAGCCAAAAGTTAAAAAATATGAATATCTCATGTTACCCCAACTAATACAGTCAATGTTTTTCAACCATATCATAGATCTCGTCAAGGCACACCTTTTGAAGGAAAAAAACAACAAAATCGGTTGAATAATTATCGAGAAATCAAATAAAAACGGTGAAAACAAAAAAAATGAAATCTAGAAAACTAATGCAATCAAATCGCTATTCAATAGGGTTCTTCATCATAACAAAAGGACCCTTTGTTCCAAATTTCAAGTTTTTATCTCAATTTTTGCGGACGCTAGCAAACAAAGTTTTTGTGCGTACAAAAGCAAAAAGCAAAGAAAACTGTAAAAAAAAGAAAAATTGAAATATCTCCAATTTCTTGTGAGCAACCTACTAGATGTTCTTAAACCATTGCCTGGATCTCATTGAGACGCACATTTTCATAAAAAGGAATTAAAAAATATCCACTAGTTCCTGGGATATGAGCGATCGAAGAAAAAACAAAAAAAAATCGATTTCTAAGAAACTTACGGACAGATTTCACTGAAATTGCGCCCACAGCTATATATACTCAATACCAATAATTGATATTTTTTTCAGATTTTATTCTTAAAATTTAGTCCGTTTTATGTTAAATTTTGTGACGATTTTCGAAAAAAATTGATACATACAGACACTATGCTCAAACTTCGTATTTTGACGTTTCACACCCTTATATATTGTTTACAAGCATAATTAGTGAAAGTGAAAATTGACCGATTGCAATGCTTCCATTCGGAAGCAAAAACCGAACTTGGTGCTTGGGGCTGTCTAGAATAAGCTTGCAAGCTCTGCATAAAGTTAGTCCTGAAAATCCTCCCGTTTACTGTGGTGCTTAGTATGGTGTACATGAATGCTTCTGTTATTGCACTTTGTGCTTGAAGCTTGCAAGCTGAACATAAAGCGATTGGGATAACATTGAAAATCTATCTTGAAATAGCTTTGTTTCGTACGTGGCTTGATTTGAAGTAAATTTTGAATTCAACTACAGAACTAGTTTTTGCTGGTTTGAACCAGTAAAATCAGGGAAATCGGCCTGTATGATGACCATATGATTGGAAACGCCTCGTCAAGAGAAACGTAGGACAAAAAATTGTGATTGACATTTAAAAATTTCAGTTTGCGCTTGCAGCTTGCAAGTCTGAGCCTGTAACCTCAAAGAGAGACTCGTATCAGATGCCCCCTCAGAACCCTACAACTTTCCTTCATTGCGTATTGAGCATTCAATGCGCAATATCAGAATCAATTCCTCAAATGTCTCAGCTTATGCCCCTTGCAAATGTAAGAATTGTTCGCGGAAATCATGTGGTTGTCGAGCCAACAGTGTTCCATGTATTTCTCACTTTGAGTGCTCTATTTCTAAGACTTATATAAACTTTAATGCCAAAATATACAAATTTTATCACAATTTGCGCCCTACAGTGTTATTAACCTTTCCGTAATTATACCAATACTATTATGTAACATTATTTTATGTAATCTAGCAAGTACTGGAAACTAATTTCCACGCGTTCGCTCTCATCGCGCGTCGGCCGGCGGCGCGCACTAATTTATGAATATCTCGGGCACTAAATGGGCAATCATGAAAAATAAAGAATGTACTTGGGTAAAAAAGCACGAGGAAGAACTTTTATTTGACGCATTTCTTTGGGGCACTCTGTTTCCGCCGAAAATCATTTGGGTCTCAAAAAAGGCCTAAAATTGTTAATAACAATTGATTGCGCACGAGTTGGTAAAAACGACCGATGGATTCGGATTCCTCACCCCCGAAAACATAGGATAGTATCATAAAATTGCCCCGACGCCCTCGCCCAAGGAAAGGGGGTATTGCGTATGGACTATCTGGCTTGTTGGCTTGAATGGCGAAAGGCAGCCCCAGCCATATGAGTCCACAGTACTCCCTTCCGCAGAAATAGCTTTCGTGGAGAGTACCAGAGACTGAGCAGAAAAAACACGTGGAGTTTTGACACAAATGTTAATTCCTAAAGTCTGTGCTCTTTTCCATATCAATTAGGCGACTAAAATGCGAAGAATTTTCAGTTGTCTGTGAAAATGGACAAATTTCGGGTGCTCATTTTCAGAACGGTCTAAAATTAGAAACTACGTAGATTGCGTATCCACTTCGTCCATGACTGGACCATGCCCATCACTGTTTACGTTGACTAATTCTAAACGAAAAAATTGTTTTCAACAATATGCAGTTTTGTCAACTTTTCAAATTTTTATGTTCCGATTCCCCTCAAGAGGAATTCGGATACTGACTTGGAATATTGGAAAACGTCTGAATACAATACCATTATGAAATTCATATAGTAGATAAGTGAAGAAATGATGAAACCAATCTTGAAATTTCAAGTACATTTACCACTCGTTTGTAGATATCGACGTCAAAAAGTAAAGAAACATGATGATTTAAATTTTTCGAAATTTGATATCTCTAAAAATGGTTTGATAACCGTATTTGAGATTTTAACATCGTTCTTTAACTACAACTTTCTTTAACATCTTTCTTTATCTGCCTTTCGTGGTTGTAGAATATTGTGAAATTTTTTGATATGTTTCTGTTTACGAGGTACTGCAGATGTACCACAATACAACTCAGTTGCAGGATTTTCGAGAATCCGTTCTTAAAACCATTTTTTAATATCTCAAAAATTGCTCGTCTCGATGGTAGATGAATACAGTCCAGTAGGACGTGAGTGAATGGATTAAGTTTGTCGTCGGGCTTTAGTTCTCGTCGAATATTTGGAAATTTAAGGCGAATAGGAATATTCGTAGCTTTTACTGAGATTTACAAATAGGGCCGTAATCAGGATGCTGTTATCTTCCTTAGATTTTGAGATATTTATAAAAAACTGACGTGGCATGACAGAAAGCTTAACTCCGTCCACCAATTCGCTATTGACTTGAAAAATACATAACTCATGGCAATACATTTAAATTAAGTTTTCTCTCTCTTCATACCCTTTCGGGTCTTCACGATTTATTCCCATCGCAACCCCCTGTACCGCATTCGCCGAGGGACGAGAGACAAGCCTGCCCAGGTACAGTCGTCTCTTTTACGAGACTGCCGCTCGACTGTGAAACTGTGAGATTAGAGCGCTACAAATTTTGACCGCCCATAATCAGGATTGAATCCGGCACGCTTGGCATGCTCGTCCAGCACTCTAATCGCACGGCCACTCCCGTCGATACTCATGGCAATAAATTTGTTCAATTTTCCTTTTTTTCCGAAAAATTGTTGCTAACATTTTCTTTGATACGAGATTTCCGTTTATATGAAATTTCTTACTACGATTGACATCAATTGATTATCAAATGCAGGATTGATAATCCACACCATACTACTGCTAAAATTGCTGCGAGTAAAAGAAAAAATACTGAAATGTCATATTGATTAGTGTACAATGGGATTATTCGATGGGAATTTGCTCCTTAATTTTAGCCATCGGATTAGAATTCATCATTTTCCAAGCGCGTCTGAAATGCTTCTACCAAAAATGGCCTAGAGGGACTAGTGATATAAAATTAATTACATTCTTCGTGAGCAACACGTGGGAAAATGTGATCAGATTTTTTCGGGTACTCAGAAATATGATATTATCGTGAACAAGCATTGTTTGAAGTAAATAAATTGCATGTGAAAAAATATCAATGGTTACAGTTTTATTGCTGAACAAATACCGAGTCGACCATGAATTCTAAATTTCAGATGAGAGGGCAAGTTGCGAATGAAAATAATTTAACTCTTGCGTTATTTAGCATTGAGTGATTCTGGATTGATTCTTGGCAACTTTGTACTATCCATTTGGGTATCTGGAAGTTTATCCTGTATTTAGGGATACGGTGGCGTGAAATGACTAAGGTCTCCTTATGAAGCCTACTCAAGAGTGGCTACCGTCGCGGCGGAGGGGAGAAAAATCCACACACACGCACATATATTCGTGTCAGGGTAATTCCTAATATCAAGGAACGAGAACATTTCATATCACATTGGGCGCATTTGGATGTGTGCGTTGCTAGGACTGCATTGCACTGGGTATGATTCGTAAAATGAATTGTACCGTCAACTTCCCCATTTGTTTTTCTTTGGAATTGCTTTTTTGATTTTCTTCTTGCCAACATGTTTTCTCACGAGCGGCTCGAATCAGAAAGGAAAGTGGTTTCATGACAAGCCGTGTTTTCCATGAACATTCTTCGTTCTCAACCTTTCACCTAATCTTTTTTTGTTCTTGTAATACCGAAGTTTAAGCAATTAAATCGGTATAAATGAATGGACGGACTGTGATGTCGCGATCATGAACGACGGGGCAGCTACCAAGCCACGTAGTATTGTCGTAATGAAAACCAGAAAGAAAAAAATCGGCTGGACCAATTTAACGCGTCAATCAACTTGTAATGGTTCAAGAATAATTAGTGACCTTGAAGCCCGGACGCGTCTTGAAAATCCAATTTTCGATTTCGAATTCTGAGTTCAATAATTTTTGTATTTTTGGAAATCTTGGATCGAAGAAAGTTGAGATCGACAAAAAGTTGTATATGGAAGTGCTCATTTTTTTGCGTAAATGATTTATTTGGCAGAAAAGGAAGGGATTTATTGGTCGACATCTAGTACTGGAAAAATGAATTAAATATCATTGTTATATTATATTATATTCTATCATTAAATTTAATTATAGAAAATTTTGTTCATGTAGAAAAACGACAATTAAAGAATGATTCGCAGTACTCCTCCACATAATCGACTATAAATAGAAAGAATTAGTGTACGTATATACAAAGTGGGTATTGTTTTATAATGAACCCTCTATGCTTGAAACTTTTTACTGCCTTCAAGAATTTTCGAAATACTGGACTTTCAATAACGAAATTATTATAAATGAATGAATGAGAGAGGTGATGTCGCCGTAGCAGTTATCATATCCACGCTCAACCGAGCCAAAACATACATTCCAAATAAAAATCTGCAAAGTTAAAATAAAATTGTCATTTGTCAAAGAAATGGCCAAATTTTTGGAGCAGTTCTATTAAAAAAACCTTATCAATTTCAAGGTACCCAGTGGCGTTCTGATCGCAACCTCAATGATCTTGATGGTATCTTTCGTTCGTGAGCAATTGTGGACGAGAAATTTGCTCACACATACAGAGGCGTCAATTCAAATATGTTTGGGGAACATAGCGGTAACCTTGACAAATGAAAATGTGATGGCTATTAAAAATTTGATTTTCGGGGTGACTCCAATGAACTTCCTTGAGTAGGAGCTTAAATTTTTTTTTAGGCTCATTGCGATTAGAATCACTTCCCGTATCGGGAAATTATTGAATAACCAAATACATGAATAAATACATAAATGAGAAAATAAGTTAACAAATAAATGAGCAAGTAAATGAATAAATAAATAAATAAATATATATTGCTCCTGTCAGGTACTTGTCAGATTCTTTGGAAGGAAAATGTCAAAGTGAGCTATTCCAGCGTAATAAAAACCATATTTTTCTGTGTATCGAGTGCATTAATATGTTTAAGAGCAAAGTTCCACTGCCCATGGGTATTAGTTACCACGTTGTTGGACGGCATGCCCTTGGATCCCTCGATTATGGCAGCATATGAGAACCTCAATTGATCTGGTGTTTGAATAAGCCCCATTCTCGAGCGGCGCATTTCGAGAAGAACATCACGAACATTGACCGAGTTAAGCCCATTTTGTTCAATCTGCAAAAGTTATGCAAAACCTGTAATAAGGAGCTATTTATTAAGGCTAGACTACTGAGTTTCCCAACTTTCAAGATATTCAAATCGGATCTCTTTTATTGGAAGTTTGACGAAACAAATTAGTATGTTTGGAGACATAAGAAAAAATGATACGATACTCAAAATTGAATTGATGCAATAGAAATAATTTATAAAGATCCAGTCTTGATGTCAAAAGCAAATATATATATTTTTTTAAATTTGAAGTCCCTGATTTTATATAAAAAGCTTTCAACTGAAGTAACTTTAATATAAAAAATTTAGTGGTTCTTAGCTTAATCCCCATTAGATTATTCTGGTTAACAACAATTGGATGAATTTCTGTAATGAAAGAAGAAAATTATTACACATTTTTCAAAGAATTTCTAACAAACAACAAGATTTTTGGTATTTATTTCCATAAATCAGTAGCAAAATGGCCAACTGGTTAAAATCGATTTTTGCTGAGCGTGAGTTTTCGGCATATATCTTGAAATTTAAGGAGAGATGAAATTTAAGATAGCGAAATTGGTAAAAAGGAAATTTTCATCTCTCACTGTAATACACAGAAAATGTAATACTGAAAATGCTGTTATCTACTTTCGATTTCAACATATTTATCAAAACACGACGAACCCAATTAAAAAAAAAGTGGTTCGTAATTGCTATTTTTCAATTTATCTGGTGAATATGACAAATTAATTTCCATATCTGAAAAGCAATTTTTGTTTCTGCCAATAGTTTTTTTCGGATACACATGGTGGATGTCATTTAATTAATTCGTGATTTCTAAAACAGATAGTGTTTATTAATAAAAGAAATGGAAATGTATTTACCAGCATGAGACAGGTATCAACAAGGCAAAATGTTCCAGATCTTCCAATTCCAGCGGAGCAATGGACGATTGGTGGTCCAACATTTTCATCTAATGCCCCAGATTTTCTCACATCATTCAAAAATTGAAGGAAAGCGGTCGGACTTTGTGGTACTCCAAAATCGGGCCAAGTTGTGTAATGAAAATGAAAAATTTCCCTGGACTCTTGAGAATCCCCATCCGTTAATCTCAAAATTCTTGTAGTATAATCATGTGTTTGTATTCTATTGACAAATTCAACTTTAAGGTTAACAGCAAAAAATGTCATTGATGGTTCCTCCCAGGTCTCCAATGGCCAATATTGATCACATTTAATTTGATCTTTTTCAATAACTTTATTAAGCATAACAATAGCTTTAGTATTTTGCTCCCACACCATGAGCCAAAAATGTCCAGAAGTATTTGGCAATGGTCCCTGAGTAAGTATGTACTGTCTATGTGCACGTTCTACTTTCAGTAGATTGGCATTGATATAATCGTACGGGCCTTTAGTGAGAATTATTCTCGAGTGATCATAAGGGGCTACATCACGATAACGATTGAGGTTTTTATTCTGCGGTTTTATCGATTCATGGCATGTATAATTAAAACTTGTGCACTCGTCTCGAATGTGTTGATAAAGCATCGGCCAGGCATCCTTTGAATTAATTTCAAGATACTCGGTCTCAAGATTGCTCACTGGCTGTTTAATTTCGTCTGTCATTTTTTTCCTTTGCTAACGTACAATTTCTGGTTTTTCAATCACTTGTTATTACTGTGCCTATATACACATACACTGGCAATAACCACCGTCCCGTTAATTTCGTTGAAGTACAATTAATTGCCCGATTTCATTGGGATTTTGAAATTTCGTGCGTTGGGGTTAGTTCAGCACCAAACAGTCATTGTGTAATGAGAGTGACTATACATTGAACGAAAAATTACCTCCCCACTGGTTTTTCTAGAGGAAATGCACACACTATGGCACACAATGCACAGACTCGATGCAGAAGGGTTAATAATTCTTTCTATGTAAAGATACTTTGGGCTCCGTTTGATAGAATTGTTCACTTTGATTTACCTCCGCAGGTTCAATTTTTTTTCGAGAGTTTATGTTGCGGCTACGGTATGGGTGTATGATAGATTAGTTCGCTAATTTACTTTTCTTCCCGACGAATACGCAGTTCGGACTACTTCATTACTGCATCAAATGTTCCGTACATGCACATATCTTGGCACATACAATTGACAATGCAAGTACACTCGTAAAAGACTCGATATTCAGGATGGTAGGTGGGTCAAGCATATAATTCCTTAATTATCGTGTTACTCCGACAGCGCCACGAGAAGAGGCTTGACTGAAGGGGGTGTCGGTGTTGGGTAGCCCCAACTTCGCCATAGTTAGCGGGGGGTTGGAAGGTAATGAAAATAATCATATTGGTATCGCTACCTTATTCAATGGTGAACAATGGTAGGTTATTTATAAACTTTTGGTATGCGTAGTTTTTGCAAAAATAAATTATGAAAAAAGGATTAGACCTTTTCATTGTAACTAGACACTCGTGCGCTTGCGCGAGCGCATCTAGTGACATCCGGCTAGGGATTCGGGAAGTTTTGTCGGGGGAGTTAGAAGTCACCACACTTACGGCCCAGCCTGCACGCTTAGTAACTTTTTGTGTGATTTTTACCCCGCCCCCCTCGATTTGCGGCCAAATCAGCAACCCTGATTTGCCAAACTGCACTGTCGGTAGCACGGAAAACGGCAGAAAATGATAAGGATTCAGGGGCGTATAGAATTCCATTTTCGGGGCGCTTCATTGTCCCCCGCCGAACTCATAGAAAATTTCAAAGTGAAAAATTTGGGAATTGAAAACTTCGAAATGGAAAATTTGAATACTAGACTATCTAAAAATGAACAAATTGAAAAATTCATATTTCAAAATTTCCGAATCCAGAATTTCAAAAACGCAAAATTTGAAAATCCGAAATTCGAACATTATAAAATTGACCATTGAAAAATAGACAATTGACAAATTGACAAATTGACAATTGATAATTTGACAATTGACAAATTGACAATTAACAAATTGACAATTAACAAATTGACAATTAACAAATTGACAATTGACAAATTGGCAATTGACAATTGACAGATTGACAATTGACAAATTGACAATTGACAAATTGACAATTGACAAATTGACAATTGACAAATTGACAATTGACAAATTGACAAATTGACGAATTGACGAATTGACAATTGACAATTGACAAATTGGCAATTGACAATTGACAATTGACAATTGACAGATTGACAATTGACAAATTGACAATTGACAATTGACAATTGACAAATTGACAAATTGACAAATTGACAAATTGACGATTGACAAATTGACAAATTGACAATTGACAAATTGACAAATTGACAATCGACAATCGACAATCGACAATTGACAATTGACAATTGACAAATTGACAATTGACAATTGAAAAATTTACAATTGCAAAATTGACAATTGAAAAATTGATTATTACAAAATTGATCATTGCAAAATTGACGATTGAAAAACTGACCATTGCAAAATTGACCATTGAAAAATTGATAATTGACAAAGTGACCATGGGAAAATTGACAATTGAAGAATTGGCCATTGTTAAATTGACAGTGGACAAATTGGCCATGGCAAAATTGACCGTTGCGAAATTGACAATTGCATAATTGACCATTACAAGGTGGACCATAGCAAAATTGACCATTGACAAATTGAGCATGGCAAAACTGACTATTGAAAAATTGATAATTGAAAAATTGGCCATTGCAAAGTTGACAATTGACAAATTGACCATGGTAAAATTGACAATTGAAAAATTAGCCATTGCAAAATTGACAATTGAAAAATTGACAATTGAAAACTTGGCCATTGTTAAATTGATAATTGACAAATTGACCATGGAAAAATTGGCCGTTGCGAAATTGACAATTGAAAAATTGACCATGGGAAAATTGACAATTAAAACATTGACTATTAAAAAATTGACCATTGAAAAATTAACCATTGCAAAATTGACCATTGGAAAGCTGACAATTGAAAAATTGGCCATTGCAAAATTGACAATTGACAAATTGACCATGGCAAAATTGACGATTGAAAAATTGATCATTGAAAAATTGATCATTGCAAAATGGATAATTGACAAATTGACGATGGGAAAATTGACAATTGAAGAATTGGCCATTGTTAAATTGACAATTGACAAATTGACCATGGCGAAATTGACCGTTGCGAAATTGACAATTGCAAAATTGACCATAGCAAAATTCACCATTGACAAATTGAGCATGGCAAAATTGACCATTGACAAATTGAGCATGGCGAAATTGACTATTGAAAAATTGACAATTGAAAAATTAGCCATTGCAAAATTGACAATTAACAAATTGACAATTGACAAATTGGAAATTGACAATTGACAATTGACAGATTGACAATTGACGAATTGACGAATTGACAAATTGACAATTGACAAATTGACAATTGACAAATTGACAATTGACAAATTGACAATTGACAAATTGACAAATTGACAAATTGACGATTGACGAATTGACAACTTGACAATTGACAATTGACAAATTGGCAATTGACAATTGACAATTGACAGATTGACAATTGACAAATTGACAATTGAGAAATTGACAAATTGACGATTGACAAATTGACAAATTGACAATTAACAAATTGACAAATTGACAAATTGACAATTGACAATTGACAATTGACAATTGACAAATTGACAATTGACAATTGAAAAATTTACAATTGCAAAATTGACAATTGAAAAATTGATTATTACAAAATTGATCATTGCAAAATTGACGATTGAAAAACGGACCATTGCAAAATTGACCATGGAAAAATTGATAATTGACAAAGTGACGATGGGAAAATTGACAATTGAAGAATTGGCCATTGTTAAATTGACAGTTGACAAATTGGCCATGGCAAAATTGACCGTTGCGAAATTGACAATTGCATAATTGACCATTACAAGATTGACCATAGCAAAATTGACCATTGACAAATTGAGCATGGCAAAATTCACTGTGTAGGGGTAATTCGATGCGCTGAACACGAAGCAGCTTACGGCAAACGCTAACATTCAACCGTTCTCAAGTTATCATCGAACTGCTCGATTTTCGAAAAAAAAAATTTTCTGCCAAAACACCACCGTACATTTCCCTTAAACACTTTACATTCATTGTACAAGGGTAATTCGATGCGCTGAACACGATGCAGCATACGGCAAACGCTAACATTCGACCATTCTCAAGTTATCATCGAATTGCCCGATTTTCGAAAGAACAATTTTCTGCCAAAACACCACCGTACACTTCCTTTAAATACTACAAATTTACGGTATAGGGTTATCACCGAATTGTTCGATTTTCGAAAAAAATTTTTTTCTGAGAACACAGTACCGTACACTTCCCTTAAACACTTCAAATTCACTGCATAGGGGTAGTTCGATGTGCTAAATACGATGCAGCTTACGACAAACGCTAACTTTTGACCGTCCTCAAGTTATCATGGAATTGCTCGATTTTCGAAAAAAACAATTTTCTGCCAAAACACCACCGTACATTTCCCGTAAACACTTTAAATTCACTGTATAGTGGTAATTCGATGGGCTGAACACGATGCAACTTGCGGTAAACGCGAACATTCGACGGTTCTCGAGTTACAAAAGACCGAGAACTGCGAAAAACATGCATTTCTGCCCGTGAAACACACGAATATCGCATAAACGGGTTTACCATCAAAAACACTGCGGTACACTTCCCTGAAACACTTCAAAATCACTGCATAGGAGTATTTCGATGCGCTGAACACGATGCAGCATACGGCAGACCCTAACATTCGACCCTTCTCAAGTTATCGTCGAATTGCTCGATTTTCAAAAAAAAAAAATTTCTGCCAAAACGCCACCGTACACTCCCCTTAAAGATTTGAAATTCACTGTATAGGGGTAATTCGATGCGCTGAACACGATGCAACTTGCGATAAACGCTAACATTCGACGGTTCTCGAGTTATCATCAAAAGAGCACGAACTGCGAAAAACGTGCATCTCTGGGCGTGAAACGCACGAATATCGCATAAACGGGTTTTCCTGCAAAAACACTACCGCCCACTTCCCTTAAACACTTCAAATTCACTGCATAGGAGTAATTCGATGCGCTGAACACGATGCAGCATACGGCAAACGCTAACATTCGACCATTCTCAAGTTATCATCGAATTGCCCGATTTTCGAAAAAACAATTTTCTGCCAAAACACCACCGTACACTTCCCGTAAACACTTTAAATTCACTGTATAGTGGTAATTCGATGGGCTGAACACGATGCAACTTGCGGTAAACGCGAACATTCGACGGTTCTCGAGTTACAAAAGACCGAGAACTGCGAAAACATGCATTTCTGCCCGTGAAACACACGAATATCGCATAAACGGGTTTACCATCAAAAACACTACCGTACACTTCCCTTAAACACTTTAAATTCACTGTGTAGGGGTAATTCGATGCGCTGAACACGATGCAACTTGCGGCAAACGCGAACATTCGACGTTTCTCGAGTTATCATCGAATTGCTCGATTTTCGAAAAAAAAAATTTTCTGCCAAAACACTACCGTACATTTCCCTTAAACACTTTAAATTCACTGTAAAGGGGTAATTCCATGCGCTGAACACGATGCACCATACGTCAACCGCTAATATTCGACCGTTCTCAAGTTATCATGGAATTGCTCGGTTTTTGAAAAAAAAGAATTTTCCGCCAAAACACCCCCGCACACATCCCTCAAACACTTCAAATTCACTGTGTAGGGGTAATTCGATGCGCGGAACACGATGCAGCATACGGCAAACGCTAACATTCGACCGTTCTTAATTTGTCATCCAGGGGGCGGGAACTGTGAAAAAGGTGCATTTCTGGGCGTGAAACGCACGAATATCGCATAAACGGGTTTTCCTGCAAAAACACTACCGCCCACTTCCCTTAAACACTTCAAATTCACTGTGTAGGGGTAATTCGATGCGCTGAACACGATGCAACTTGCGGTAAACGCGAACATTCGACGGTTCTCGAGTTACAAAAGACCGAGAACTGCGAAAAACATGCATTTCTGCCCGTGAAACACACGAATATCGCATAAACGGGTTTACCATCAAAAACACTGCGGTACACTTCCCTGAAACACTTCAAATTCACTGCATAGGAGTAATTCGATGCGCTGAACACGATGCAGCATACGGCAAATCCTAACATTCGACCCTTCTCAAGTTAGCATCGAATTGCTCGATTTTCAAAAAAAAAAATTTCTGCCAAAACGCCACTGTACACTCCCCTTAAAGACTTGAAATTCACAGTATAGGGGTAATTCGATGCGCTGAACACGATGCAACTTGCGATAAACGCTAACATTCGACGGTTCTCGAGTTATCATCAAAAGAGCACGAACTGCGAAAAACGTGCATCTCTGGGCGTGAAACGCACGAATATCGCATAAACGGGTTTTCCTGCAAAAACACTGCGGTACACTTCCCTTAGACACTTCAAATTCACTGCATAGGGGTAATTCGATGCGCTGAACACGATGCAGCATACGGCGAACGCTAACATTCGACCGTTCTCGAGTTATCATCGAATTGCTCGATTTTCGAAAAAAACAATTTTCTGCCAAAACACCACCGTACATTTCCCGTAAACACGTTGAATTCACTGTATAGTGGTAATTCGATGCGCTGAACAGGATGCAACTTGCGATAAACGCTAACGTTCGACGGTTCTCGAGTTATCATCAAAAGAGCACGAACTGCGAAAAACGTGCATCTCTGGGCGTGAAACGCACGAATATCGCATAAACGGGTTTTCCTGCAAAAACACTACCGCCCACTTCCCTTAAACACTTCAAATTCACTGCATAGGAGTAATTCGATGCGCTGAACACGATGCAGCATACGGCAAACGCTAACATTCGACCGTTCTCAAGTTATCATCGATTTGCTCGATTTTCGAAAAAAAGAATTTTCCGCCAAAACACCACCGTACCTTTCCCTTAAACACTTTACAATCATTGTATAGGGGTAATTCGATGCGCTGAACACGATGCAGCATACGGCAAACGCTAACATTCGACCATTCTCAAGTTATCATCGAATTGCCCGATTTTCGAAAAAACAATTTTCTGCCAAAACACCACCGTACACTTCCCGTAAACACTTTAAATTCACTGTATAGTGGTAATTCGATGGGCTGAACACGATGCAACTTGCGGTAAACGCGAACATTCGACGGTTCTCGAGTTACAAAAGACCGAGAACTGCGAAAAACATGCATTTCTGCCCGTGGAACACACGAATATCGCATAAACGGGTTTACCATCAAAAACACTACCGTACACTTCCCTTAAACACTTCAAATTCACTGTGTAGGGGTAATTCGATGCGCCGAACACGATGCAGCATACGGCAAACGCTAACATTCGACCGTTCTCAAGCTATCATCGAATTGCTCGATTTTCGAAAAAAAACAATTTTCTGCCAAAACACAACCGTGCATTTCCCTTAAACACTTTACATTCACTGTATAGGGGTAATTCAATGCGCTGAACACGATACAGCATACGGCAAACGCTAACATTCGACCGTTCTCAAGTTATCATCGATTTGCTCGATTTTCGAAAAAAAGAATTTTCCGCCAAAACTCCCCCGCACACTTCCCTTAAACACTTCAAATTGACTGTGTAGGGGTAATTCGATGCGCCGAACACGATGTAGCATACGGCAAACGCTAACATTCGACCGTTCTTAATTTGTCATCAAGGGGGCGGGAACTGTGAAAAAGGTGCACTTCTGAGCGTGAAACGCACGAATATCGCATAAACAAGTTTTCCTTCAAAAACACTACCGTACACTTCCCTGAAGCACTTCAAATTCTCTGTGTAGGGGTAATTCGATGCGCTGAACACGATGCAACTTGCGGCAAACGCTAACATTCGACCGTTCTCGAGTTATCATCAAAAGAGCACGAACTGCGAAAAACGTGCATCTCTGGGCGTGAAACGCACGAATATCGCATAAACGGGTTTTCCTTCAAAAACACTACCGTACACTTCCCTTAAACACTTTAAATTCACTGTGTAGCGGTAATTCGATCCGCTGAACACAATGCAACTTGCGGCAAACGCGAACAATCGACGTTTCTCGAGTTATCATCGAATTGCCCGATTTTCGAAAAAAAGAATTTTCCGGCAAAACACCCCCGGACACTTCCCTTAAACACTTCAAATTCACTGTGTAGGGGTAATTCGATGCGCTGAACATGATGCAGCATACGGCAAACGCTAACATTCGAGCGTTCTTAATTTGTTATCAAGGGGGCGGGAACTGTGAAAAAGGTGCATTTCTGGGCGTGAAACGCACGAATATCGCATAAACGGGTTTTCCTTCAAAAAAAACTACCGTACACTTCCCTGAAGCACTTCAAATTCTCTGTGTAGGGGTAATTCGATGCGCTGAACACGATGCAACTTGCGGCAAACGCTAACATCCGACCGTTCCCAAGTTATCATCGAACTGCTCGAGTTTCGAAAAAAAAAATTTCTGAAAAGACCACCGTACATTTCCCTTAAACACTTTACATTCACTGTATAGGGGTAATTCGAAGCGCTGAACACGATGCAACTTGCGGTAAACGCTAACATTCGACGGCTCTGGAGTTATAATCAAAAGAGTGAGAACTGCGAAAAACGTGCATTTCTGGGCGTGAAACGGACGAATATCGCATAGACGGGTTTTCCTTCAAAAACACTACCGTACATTTCCCTTAAACCCTTTAAATTCACTGTGTAGGGGTAATTCGATACGCTGAACACGATGCAACTTGCGGCAAACGCGAACATTCGACGTTTCTCGAGTTATCATCGAATTGCTCGATTTTCGAAAAAAAAAATTTTCTGCCAAAACACTACCGTACATTTCCCTTAAACACTTTAAATTCACTGTAAAGGGGTAATTCCATGCGCTGAACACGATGCACCATACGTCAACCGCTAATATTCCACCGTTCTCAAGCTATCATCGAATTGCTCGATTTTCGAAAAAAACAATTTTCTGCCAAAACACAACCGTGCATTTCCCTTAACCACTTTACATTCACTGTATAGGGGTAATTCGAAGCGCTGAACACGATACAGCATACGGCAAACGCTAACATTCGACCGTTCTCAAGTTATCATCGCTTTGCTCGATTTTCGAAAAAAAGAATTTTCCGCCAAAACTCCCCCGCACACTTCCCTTAAACACTTCAAATTGACTGTGTAGGGGTAATTCGATGCGCTGAACACGATGCAGCATACGGCAAACGCTAACATTCGACCGTTCTTAATTTGTCATCAAGGGGGCGGGAACTGTGAAAAAGGCGCACTTCTGGGCGTGAAACGCACGAATATCGCATAAACGGGTTTTCCTTCAAAAACACTACCGTACACTTCCCTGAAGCACTTCGAATTCTCTGTGTAGGGGTAATTCGATGCGCTGAACACGATGCAACTTGCGGCAAACGCTAACATTCGACGGTTCTCGAGTTATCATCAAAAGAGTGAGAACTGTGAAAAAGGCGCACTTCTGGGCGTGAAACGCACGAATATCGCATAAACGGGTTTTCCTTCAAAAACACTACCGTACACTTCCCTGAAGCACTTCAAATTCACTGTATAGGGGTAATTCGATGCGCTGAACACGATGCAACTTGCGATAAACGCTAACATTCGACGGTTCTCGAGTTATCATCCAAAGAGCACGAACTGCGAAAAACGTGCATCTCTGGGCGTGAAACGCACGACGATCGCATAAACGGGTTTTCCTACAAAAACACGGCGGTACACTTCCCTTAAACACTTCAAATTCACTGCATAGGGGTAATTCGATGCACTGAACACGATGCAGCATACGGCGAACGCTAACATTCGACCGTTCTCAAGTTATCATCGAATTGCCCGATTTTCGAAAAAAAGAATTTTCCGCCAAAACACCCCCGCACACTTCCCTTAAACACTTGGAATTCACTATATAGGGGTAATTCGATGTGCTGAACACCATGCAGCATACGGCAAACGCTAACATTCGACCGTTCTCAAGTTATCATCGAATTGCGCGATTTTCGAAAAAAACAATTTTCTGCCAAAACACAACCGTGCATTTCCCTTAAACCCTTTAAATTCACTGTGTAGGAGTAATTCGAAGGGCTGAGCACGATGCAACTTGCGGCAAACGCGAACATTCGACGTTTCTCGAGTTATCATCAAAAGAGTGAGAACTGCGAAAAACGTGCATTTCTGGGCGTGACACAGACGAATATCGCATAAACGGGTTTTCCTTCCAAAACACTACCGTCCACTTCCCTTAAACACTTTAAATTCACTGTGTAGGGGTAATTCGATGCGCTGAACACGATGCAACTTGCGGCAAACGCGAACATTCGACGTTTCTCGAGTTATCATCGAATTGCTCGATTTTCGAAAAAAAAATTTTTCTGCCAAAACACTACCGTACATTTCCCTTAAACACTTTAAATTCACTGTAAAGGGGTAATTCCATGAGCTGAACACGATGCCCCATACGTCAACCGCTAACATTCGACCGTTCTCAAGTTATCATGGAATTGCTCGGTTTTTGAAAAAAAAGAATTTTCCGCCAAAACACCAGCGTACACTTCCCTTAAACACTTGGAATTCACTATATGGAGGTAATTCGATGTGCTGAACACGTTGCAGCATACGGCAAACGCTAACATTCGACCGTTCTCAAGTTTTCATCGATTTGCTCGATTTTCGAAAAAAAGAATTTTCCGCCAAAACACCCCCGCACACTTCCCTTAAACACTTCAAATTCACTGTGTAGGGGTAATTCGATGCGCTGAACACGACGCCACTTGCGGCAAACGCGACCATTCGACCTTTCTCAAGTTATCATCGAATTGCCCGATTTTCAAAAAAAAGAATTTTCCGCCAAAACACCACGGCACACTTCCCTTAAACACTTCAAATTCACTGTGTAGGGGTAATTCGATGCGCTGAACACGACGCCACTTGCGGCAAACGCGACCATTCGACCTTTCTCAAGTTATCATCGAATTGCCCGATTTTCAAAAAAAAGAATTTTCCGCCAAAACACCACGGCACACTTCCCGTAAACACTTCAAATTCACTGTGTAGGGGTAATTCGATGCGCTGAACACGATGCAGCATACGGCAAACGCTAACATTCGACAGTTCTTAATTTGTCATCATGGGGGCGGGAACTCTGAAAAACGTGCATTTCTGTCCGTGAATCATACGAATATCGCATAAACGGGTTTACCATCAAAAACACTGCGGTAAACTTCCCTGAAACACTTCAAATTCACTGCATAGGAGTAATTCGATGCGCTGAACACGATGCAGCATACGGCAAACCCTAACATTCGACCCTTCTCAAGTTATCATCGAATTGCTCGATTTTCAAAAAAAAAAAAAATTCTGCCAAAACGCCACCGTACACTTCCCTTAAACACTTGGAATTCACTATATAGGGGTAATTCGATGTGCTGAACACCATGCAGCATACGGCAAACGCTAACATTCGACCGTTCTCAAGTTATCATCGAAGTCCGCGATTTTCGAAAAAAACAATTTTCTGCCAAAACACAACCGTGCATTTCCCTTAAACACATTAAATTCACTGTAAAGGGGTAATTCCATGCGCTGAATACGATGCCCCATACGTCAACCGCTAACATTCGACCGTTCTCAAGTTATCATGGAATTGCTCGGTTTTTGAAAAAAAAGAATTTTCCGCCAAAACACCAGCGTACACTTCCCTTAAACACTTGGAATTCACTATATGGAGGTAATTCGATGTGCTGAACACGTTGCAGCATACGGCAAACGCTAACATTCGACCGTTCTCAAGTTTTCATCGTTTTGCTCGATTTTCGAAAAAAAGAATTTTCCGCCAAAACACCCCCGCACACTTCCCTTGAACACTTCAAATTCACTGTGTAGGGGTAATTTGATGCGCTGAACACGATGCAGCATACGGCAAACGCTAACATTCGACCGTTCTCAAGTTATCATCGAATTGCGCGATTTTCGAAAAAAACATCTTTCTGCCAAAACACAACCGTGCATTTCCCTCAAACCCTTTAAATTCACTGTGTAGGAGTCATTCGATGGGCTGAACACGATGCAACTTGCGGCAAACGCGAACATTCGACGTTTCTCAAGTTATCATCGATTTGCTCGATTTTCGAAAAAAAACAATTTTCTGCCAAAACACAACTGTGCATTTCCCTTAAGGACTTGAAATTCACTGTATAGTGGTAATTCGATGCGCAGAACACGATGCAACTTGCGGTAAACGCGAACATTCGACGGTTCTCGAGTTACAAAAGACCGAGAACTCCGAAAACATGCATTTCTGGCCGTGAAACGCACGAATATCGCATAAACGGGTTTACCATCAAAAACACTGCGGTACACTTCTCTTAAACACTTCAAATTCACTGCATAGGGGTAATTCGATGCGCTGAACAGGATGCAGCATACGGCAAACCCTAACGTTCGACCTTTCTCAAGTTATCATCGATTTGCTCGATTTTCGAAAAAAAACAATGTTCTGCCAAAACACAACCGTGCATTTCCCTTAAAGACTTGAAATTCACTGTATAGGGGTAATTCGATGGGCTGAACACGATGCAACTTGCGGCAAACGCGAACATTCGACGTTTCTCGAGTTATCATCGAATTGCTCGATTTTCGAAAAAAAAAATTTTCTGCCAAAACAGCACCGTACATTTCCCTTAACCAGTTCAAATCCACTGTGTAGGGGTAATTCGATGCGCTGAACACGATGCAGCATACGGCAAATGCTAACATTCGACCGTTCTTAATTTGTCATCATGGGGGCGGGAACTGTAAAAAACGTGCATTTCTGGGCGTGAAACGCACGAATATCGCATAAACGGGTTTTCCTTCAAAAACACTACCGTACACTTCCCTTAAGCACTTCAAATTCACTGTGTAGGGGTAATTCGATGCGCTGAACACGATGCAACTTGCGGCAAACGCGAACATTCGACGTTTCTCGAGTTATCATCGAATTGCTCGATTTTCGAAAAAAAAATTTTTTGGCCAAAACACTACCGTACATTTCCCTTAAACCCTTTAAATTCACTATGTAGGAGTAATTCGATGGGCTGAACACGATGCAACTTGCGGCAAACGCGAACATTCGACGTTTCTCGAGTTATCATCAAAAGAGTGAGAACTGCGAAAAACGTGCATTTCTAGGCGTGACACGGACGAATATCGCATAAACGGGTTTTCCTTCAAAAACACTACCGTACACTTCCCTTAAACACTTTAAATTCACTGTGTAGGGGTAATTCGATGCGCTGAACACGATGCAACTTGCGGCAAACGCGAACATTGGACGTTTCTCGAGTTATCATCGAATTGCTCGATTTTCGAAAAAAAAAATTTTCTGCCAAAACACTACCGTACATTTCCCTTAAACACTTTAAATTCACTGTAAAGGGGTAATTCCATGCGCTGAACACGATGCACCATACGTCAACCGCTAACATTCGACCGTTCTCAAGTTATCATGGAATTGCTCGGTTTTTGAAAAAACGAATTTTCCGCCAAAACACCAGCGGACACTTCCCTTAAACACTTGGAATTCACTATATGGAGGTAATTCGATGTGCTGAACACGTTGCAGCATACGGCAAACGTTAACATTCGACCGTTCTCAAGTTTTCATCGATTTGCTCGATTTTCGAAAAAAAGAATTTTCCGCCAAACCACCCCCGCACACTTCCCTTAAACACTTCAAATTCACTGTGTAGGGGTAATTCGATGCGCTGAACACGATGCAGCATACGGCAAACGCTAACATTCGACCGTTCTCAAGTTATCATCGAATTGCGCGATTTTCGAAAAAAACAATTTTCTGCCAAAACACAACCGTGCATTCCCCTTAAACCCTTTAAATTCACTGTGTAGGAGTAATTCGATGGGCTGAACACGATGCAACTTGCGGCAAACGCGAACATTCGACGTTTCTCGAGTTATCATCAAAAGAGTGAGTACTGCGAAAAACGTGCATTTCTGGGCGTGAATCGCACGACCATCGCATAAACGGGTTTTCCTTCAATAACGCAACCGACACTTCCCTTAGGCACTTCAAATTCACTGCATAGTAGTAATTCGATGCGCCGAACAGAATGCAGCATACGGCAAACCCTAACATTCGACCTTTCTCAAGTTATCATCGATTTGCTCGCTTTTCAAAAAAAAGAATTTTCCGCCAAAACACCATCGTACACTTCCCTTAAACACTTCAAATTCACTGTATAGTGGTAATTCGATGCGCTGAACACGATGCAACTTGCGGTAAACGCGAACATTCGACGTTTCTCGAGTTATCATCAAAAGAGTGAGTACTGCGAAAAACGTGCATTTCTGGGCGTGAAACGCACGAACATCGCATAAACGGGTTTTCCTTCAAAGACGCAACCGTACACTTCCCTTAGGCACTTCAAATTCACTGCATAGTAGTAATTCGATGCGCTGAACAGGATGCAGGATACGGCAAACCCTAACATTCGACCTTTCTCAAGCTATCATCGATTTGCTCGCTTTTCAAAAAAAAGAATTTTCCGCCAAAACACCACCGTACACTTCCCTTAAACACTTCAAATTCACTGTATAGTGGTAATTCGATGCGCTGAACACGATGCAGCATACGGCAAACGCTAACATTCGACAGTTCTTAATTTGTCATCATGGGGGCGGGAACTCTGAAAAACGTGCATTTCTGTCCGTGAAACACACGAATATCGCATAAACGGGTTTACCATCAAAAACACTGCGGTACACTTCCCTGAAACACTTCAAATTCACTGCATAGGAGTAATTCGATGCGCTCAACACGATGCAGCATACGGCAAAAGCTAACATTCGACCGTTCTCAAGTTATCATCGAATTGCGCGATTTTCGAAAAAAACAATTTTCTGCCAAAACACAACCGTGCATTTCCCTTAAACCCTTTAAATTCACTGTGTAGGAGTAATTCGATGGGCTGAACACGATGCAACTTGCGGCAAACGCGAACATTCGACGTTTCTCGAATTATCATCAAAAGAGTGAGAACTGCGAAAAACGTGCATTTCTGGGCGTGACACGGACGAATATCGCATAAACGGGTTTTCCTTCAAAAACACTACCGTACACTTCCCTTAAACACTTTAAATTCACTGTGTAGGGGTAATTCGATGCGCTGAACACGATGCAGCTTGCGGCAAACGCGAACATTGGACGTTTCTCGAGTTATCATCGAATTGCTCGATTTTCGAAAAAAAAATTTTCTGCCAAAACACTACCGTACATTTCCCTTAAACACTTTAAATTCACTGTAAAGGGGTAATTCCATGCGCTGAGCACGATGCACCATACGTCAACCCCTAACATTCGACCGTTCTCAAGTTATCATGGAATTGCTCGGTTTTTGAAAAAAAAGAATTTTCCGCCAAAACACCAGCGTACACTTCCCTTAAACACTTGGAATTCACTATATGGAGGTAATTCGATGTGCTGAACACGTTGCAGCATACGGCAAACGCTAACATTCGACCGTTCTCAAGCTATCATCGAATTGCTCGATTTTCGAAAAAAACCATTTTCTGCGAAAACACAACCGTGCATTTCCCTTAAACACTTTACATTCACTGTATAGGGGTAATTCGAAGCGCTGAACACGATACAGCATACGGCAAACGCTAACATTCGACCGTTCTCAAGTTTTCATCGATTTGCTCGATTTTCGAAAAAAAGAATTTTCCGCCAAAACACCCCCGCACACTTCCCTTAAACACTTCAAATTCACTGTGTAGGGGTAATTCGATGCGCTGAACACGATGCAGCATACGGCAAACGCTAACATTCGACGTTTCGCGAGTTATCATCAAAAGAGTGAGTACTGCGAAAAACGTGCATTTCTGGGCGTGAATCGCACGAACATCGCATAAACGGGTTTTCCTTCAAAAACGCAACCGACACTTCCCTTAGGCACTTCAAATTCACTGCATAGTAGTAATTCGATGCGCTGAACAGGATGCAGCATACGGCAAACCCTAACATTCGACCTTTCTCAAGTTATCATCGATTTGCTCGCTTTTCAAAAAAAAGAATTTTCCGCCAAAACACCACCGTACACTTCCCTTAAACACTTCAAATTCACTGTATAGTGGTAATTCGATGCGCTGAACACGATGCAACTTGCGGTAAACGCGAACATTCGACGTTTCTCGAGTTATCATCAAAAGAGTGAGTACTGCGAAAAACGTGCATTTCTGGGCGTGGAACGCACGAACATCGCATAAACGGGTTTTCCTTCAAAAACACTACCGTACACTTCCCTTAAACACTTTAAATTCACTGTGTAGGGGGAATTCGATGCGCTGAACACGTTGCAGCATACGGCAAACGCTAACATTCGACCGTTCTCAAGCTATCATCGAATTGCTCGATTTTCGAAAAAAAAACAATTTTCTGCCAAAACACAACCGTGCATTTCCCTTAAAGACTTGAAATTCACTGTATAGGGGTAATTCGATGGGCTAAACACGATGCAACTTGCGGCAAACGCGAACATTCGACGTTTCTCGAGTTATCATCGAATTGCTCGATTTTCGAAAAAAAAAATTTTCTGCCAAAACAGCACCGTACATTTCCCTTAACCAGTTCAAATCCACTGTGTAGGGGTAATTCGATGCGCTGAACACGATGCAGCATACGGCAAATGCTAACATTCGACCGTTCTTAATTTGTCATCATGGGGGCGGGAACTGTAAAAAACGTGCATTTCTGGGCGTGAAACGCACGAATATCGCATAAACGGGTTTTCCTTCAAAAACACTACCGTACACTTCCCTTAAGCACTTCAAATTCACTGTGTAGGGGTAATTCGATGCGCTGAACACGATGCAACTTGCGGCAAACGCGAACATTCGACGTTTCTCGAGTTATCATCGAATTGCTCGATTTTCGAAAAAAAAAATTTTCTGCCAAAACACTACCGTACATTTCTCTTAAACACTTTAAATTCACTGTAAAGGGGTAATTCCATGCGCTGAACACGATGCACCATACGTCAACCGCTAACATTCGACCGTTCTCAAGTTATCATGGAATTGCTCGGTTTTTGAAAAAAAAGAATTTTCCGCCAAAACACCAGCGTACACTTCCCTTAAACACTTGGAATTCACTATATGGGGGTAATTCGATGTGCTGAACACGTTGCAGCATACGGCAAACGCTAACATTCGACCGTTCTCAAGGTTTCATCGATTTGCTCGATTTTCGAAGAAAAGAATTTTCCGCCAAAACACCCCCGCACACTTCCCTTAAACACTTCAAATTCACTGCGTAGGGGTAATTCGATGCGCTGAACACGATGCAGCATCCGGCAAACGCTAACATTCGACCGTTCTCAAGTTATCATCGAATTGCGCGATTTTCGAAAAAAACAATTTTCTGCCAAAACACAACCGTGCATTTCCCTTAAACCCTTTAAATTCACTGTGTAGGAGTAATTCGATGGGCTGAACACGATGCAACTTGCGGCAAACGCGAACATTCGACGTTTCTCGAGTTATCATCAAAGGAGTGAGTACTGCGAAAAACGTGCATTTCTGGGCGTGAAACGCACGAACATCGCATAAACGGGTTTTCCTTCAAAGACGCAACCGTACACTTCCCTTAGGCACTTCAAATTCACTGCATAGTAGTAATTCGATGCGCTGAACAGGATGCAGGATACGGCAAACCCTAACATTCGACCTTTCTCAAGTTATCATCGATTTGCTCGCTTTTCAAAAAAAAGAATTTTCCGCCAAAACACCACCGTACACTTCCCTTAAACACTTCAAATTCACTGTATAGTGGTAATTCGATGCGCTGAACACGATGCAGCATACGGCAAACGCTAACATTCGACAGTTCTTAATTTGTCATCATGGGGGCGGGAACTCTGAAAAACGTGCATTTCTGTCCGTGAAACACACGAATATCGCATAAACGGGTTTACCATCAAAAACACTGCGGTACACTTCCGTGAAACACTTCAAATTCACTGCATAGGAGTAATTCGATGCGCTCAACACGATGCAGCATACGGCAAACCCTAACATTCGACCCTTCTCAAGTTATCATCGAATTGCTCGATTTTCAAAAAAAAAAAATTTCTGCCAAAACGCCACCGTACACTTCCCTTAAACACTGGGAATTCACTATATAGGGGTAATTCAATGTGCTGAACACCATGCAGCATACGGCAAAAGCTAACATTCGACCGTTCTCAAGTTATCATCGAATTGCGCGATTTTCGAAAAAAACAATTTTCTGCCAAAACACAACCGTGCATTTCCCTTAAACCCTTTAAATTCACTGTGTAGGAGTAATTCGATGGGCTGAACACGATGCAACTTGCGGCAAACGCGAACATTCGACGTTTCTCGAATTATCATCAAAAGAGTGAGAACTGCGAAAAACGTGCATTTCTGGGCGTGACACGGACGAATATCGCATAAACGGGTTTTCCTTCAAAAACACTACCGTACACTTCCCTTAAACACTTTAAATTCACTGTGTAGGGGTAATTCGATGCGCTGAACACGATGCAGCTTGCGGCAAACGCGAACATTGGACGTTTCTCGAGTTATCATCGAATTGCTCGATTTTCGAAAAAAAAATTTTCTGCCAAAACACTACCGTACATTTCCCTTAAACACTTTAAATTCACTGTAAAGGGGTAATTCCATGCGCTGAGCACGATGCACCATACGTCAACCGCTAACATTCGACCGTTCTCAAGTTATCATGGAATTGCTCGGTTTTTGAAAAAAAAGAATTTTCCGCCAAAACACCAGCGTACACTTCCCTTAAACACTTGGAATTCACTATATGGAGGTAATTCGATGTGCTGAACACGTTGCAGCATACGGCAAACGCTAACATTCGACCGTTCTCAAGCTATCATCGAATTGCTCGATTTTCGAAAAAAACCATTTTCTGCCAAAACACAACCGTGCATTTCCCTTAAACACTTTACATTCACTGTATAGGGGTAATTCGAAGCGCTGAACACGATACAGCATACGGCAAACGCTAACATTCGACCGTTCTCAAGTTTTCATCGATTTGCTCGATTTTCGAAAAAAAGAATTTTCCGCCAAAACACCCCCGCACACTTCCCTTAAACACTTCAAATTCACTGTGTAGGGGTAATTCGATGCGCTGAACACGATGCAGCATACGGCAAACGCTAACATTCGACGTTTCGCGAGTTATCATCAAAAGAGTGAGTACTGCGAAAAACGTGCATTTCTGGGCGTGAATCGCACGAACATCGCATAAACGGGTTTTCCTTCAAAAACGCAACCGACACTTCCCTTAGGCACTTCAAATTCACTGCATAGTAGTAATTCGATGCGCTGAACAGGATGCAGCATACGGCAAACCCTAACATTCGACCTTTCTCAAGTTATCATCGATTTGCTCGCTTTTCAAAAAAAAGAATTTTCCGCCAAAACACCACCGTACACTTCCCTTAAACACTTCAAATTCACTGTGTAGGGGTAATTCGATGCGCTGAACACGATGCAGCATACGGCAAACGCTAACATTCGACGTTTCGCGAGTTATCATCAAAAGAGTGAGTACTGCGAAAAACGTGCATTTCTGGGCGTGAATCGCACGAACATCGCATAAACGGGTTTTCCTTCAAAAACGCAACCGACACTTCCCTTAGGCACTTCAAATTCACTGCATAGTAGTAATTCGATGCGCTGAACAGGATGCAGCATACGGCAAACGCTAACATTCGAGCGTTCTTAATTTGTTATCAAGGGGGCGGGAACTGTGAAAAAGGTGCATTTCTGGGCGTGAAACGCACGAATATCGCATAAACGGGTTTTCCTTCAAAAAAAACTACCGTACACTTCCCTGAAGCACTTCAAATTCTCTGTGTAGGGGTAATTCGATGCGCTGAACACGATGCAACTTGCGGCAAACGCTAACATCCGACCGTTCCCAAGTTATCATCGAACTGCTCGAGTTTCGAAAAAAAAAATTTCTGAAAAGACCACCGTACATTTCCCTTAAACACTTTACATTCACTGTATAGGGGTAATTCGAAGCGCTGAACACGATGCAACTTGCGGTAAACGCTAACATTCGACGGCTCTGGAGTTATAATCAAAAGAGTGAGAACTGCGAAAAACGTGCATTTCTGGGCGTGAAACGGACGAATATCGCATAGACGGGTTTTCCTTCAAAAACACTACCGTACACTTCCCTTAAACCCTTTAAATTCACTGTGTAGGGGTAATTCGATACGCTGAACACGATGCAACTTGCGGCAAACGCGAACATTCGACGTTTCTCGAGTTATCATCGAATTGCTCGATTTTCGAAAAAAAAAATTTTCTGCCAAAACACTACCGTACATTTCCCTTAAACACTTTAAATTCACTGTAAAGGGGTAATTCCATGCGCTGAACACGATGCACCATACGTCAACCGCTAATATTCCACCGTTCTCAAGCTATCATCGAATTGCTCGATTTTCGAAAAAAACAATTTTCTGCCAAAACACAACCGTGCATTTCCCTTAACCACTTTACATTCACTGTATAGGGGTAATTCGAAGCGCTGAACACGATACAGCATACGGCAAACGCTAACATTCGACCGTTCTCAAGTTATCATCGCTTTGCTCGATTTTCGAAAAAAAGAATTTTCCGCCAAAACTCCCCCGCACACTTCCCTTAAACACTTCAAATTGACTGTGTAGGGGTAATTCGATGCGCTGAACACGATGCAGCATACGGCAAACGCTAACATTCGACCGTTCTTAATTTGTCATCAAGGGGGCGGGAACTGTGAAAAAGGCGCACTTCTGGGCGTGAAACGCACGAATATCGCATAAACGGGTTTACCTTCAAAAACACTACCGTACACTTCCCTGAAGCACTTCAAATTCTCTGTGTAGGGGTAATTCGATGCGCTGAACACGATGCAACTTGCGGCAAACGCTAACATTCGACGGTTCTCGAGTTATCATCAAAAGAGTGAGAACTGTGAAAAAGGCGCACTTCTGGGCGTGAAACGCACGAATATCGCATAAACGGGTTTTCCTTCAAAAACACTACCGTACACTTCCCTGAAGCACTTCAAATTCACTGTATAGGGGTAATTCGATGCGCTGAACACGATGCAACTTGCGATAAACGCTAACATTCGACGGTTCTCGAGTTATCATCCAAAGAGCACGAACTGCGAAAAACGTGCATCTCTGGGCGTGAAACGCACGACGATCGCATAAACGGGTTTTCCTACAAAAACACGGCGGTACACTTCCCTTAAACACTTCAAATTCACTGCATAGGGGTAATTCGATGCACTGAACACGATGCAGCATACGGCGAACGCTAACATTCGACCGTTCTCAAGTTATCATCGAATTGCCCGATTTTCGAAAAAAAGAATTTTCCGCCAAAACACCCCCGCACACTTCCCTTAAACACTTGGAATTCACTATATAGGGGTAATTCGATGTGCTGAACACCATGCAGCATACGGCAAACGCTAACATTCGACCGTTCTCAAGTTATCATCGAATTGCGCGATTTTCGAAAAAAACAATTTTCTGCCAAAACACAACCGTGCATTTCCCTTAAACCCTTTAAATTCACTGTGTAGGAGTAATTCGAAGGGCTGAGCACGATGCAACTTGCGGCAAACGCGAACATTCGACGTTTCTCGAGTTATCATCAAAAGAGTGAGAACTGCGAAAAACGTGCATTTCTGGGCGTGACACAGACGAATATCGCATAAACGGGTTTTCCTTCCAAAACACTACCGTCCACTTCCCTTAAACACTTTAAATTCACTGTGTAGGGGTAATTCGATGCGCTGAACACGATGCAACTTGCGGCAAACGCGAACATTCGACGTTTCTCGAGTTATCATCGAATTGCTCGATTTTCGAAAAAAAAATTTTTCTGCCAAAACACTACCGTACATTTCCCTTAAACACTTTAAATTCACTGTAAAGGGGTAATTCCATGAGCTGAACACGATGCCCCATACGTCAACCGCTAACATTCGACCGTTCTCAAGTTATCATGGAATTGCTCGGTTTTTGAAAAAAAAGAATTTTCCGCCAAAACACCAGCGTACACTTCCCTTAAACACTTGGAATTCACTATATGGAGGTAATTCGATGTGCTGAACACGTTGCAGCATACGGCAAACGCTAACATTCGACCGTTCTCAAGTTTTCATCGATTTGCTCGATTTTCGAAAAAAAGAATTTTCCGCCAAAACACCCCCGCACACTTCCCTTAAACACTTCAAATTCACTGTGTAGGGGTAATTCGATGCGCTGAACACGACGCCACTTGCGGCAAACGCGACCATTCGACCTTTCTCAAGTTATCATCGAATTGCCCGATTTTCAAAAAAAAGAATTTTCCGCCAAAACACCACGGCACACTTCCCTTAAACACTTCAAATTCACTGTGTAGGGGTAATTCGATGCGCTGAACACGACGCCACTTGCGGCAAACGCGACCATTCGACCTTTCTCAAGTTATCATCGAATTGCCCGATTTTCAAAAAAAAGAATTTTCCGCCAAAACACCACGGCACACTTCCCGTAAACACTTCAAATTCACTGTGTAGGGGTAATTCGATGCGCTGAACACGATGCAGCATACGGCAAACGCTAACATTCGACAGTTCTTAATTTGTCATCATGGGGGCGGGAACTCTGAAAAACGTGCATTTCTGTCCGTGAATCATACGAATATCGCATAAACGGGTTTACCATCAAAAACACTGCGGTAAACTTCCCTGAAACACTTCAAATTCACTGCATAGGAGTAATTCGATGCGCTGAACACGATGCAGCATACGGCAAACCCTAACATTCGACCCTTCTCAAGTTATCATCGAATTGCTCGATTTTCAAAAAAAAAAAAAATTCTGCCAAAACGCCACCGTACACTTCCCTTAAACACTTGGAATTCACTATATAGGGGTAATTCGATGTGCTGAACACCATGCAGCATACGGCAAACGCTAACATTCGACCGTTCTCAAGTTATCATCGAAGTCCGCGATTTTCGAAAAAAACAATTTTCTGCCAAAACACAACCGTGCATTTCCCTTAAACACATTAAATTCACTGTAAAGGGGTAATTCCATGCGCTGAATACGATGCCCCATACGTCAACCGCTAACATTCGACCGTTCTCAAGTTATCATGGAATTGCTCGGTTTTTGAAAAAAAAGAATTTTCCGCCAAAACACCAGCGTACACTTCCCTTAAACACTTGGAATTCACTATATGGAGGTAATTCGATGTGCTGAACACGTTGCAGCATACGGCAAACGCTAACATTCGACCGTTCTCAAGTTTTCATCGATTTGCTCGATTTTCGAAAAAAAGAATTTTCCGCCAAAACACCCCCGCACACTTCCCTTGAACACTTCAAATTCACTGTGTAGGGGTAATTTGATGCGCTGAACACGATGCAGCATACGGCAAACGCTAACATTCGACCGTTCTCAAGTTATCATCGAATTGCGCGATTTTCGAAAAAAACATCTTTCTGCCAAAACACAACCGTGCATTTCCCTCAAACCCTTTAAATTCACTGTGTAGGAGTCATTCGATGGGCTGAACACGATGCAACTTGCGGCAAACGCGAACATTCGACGTTTCTCAAGTTATCATCGATTTGCTCGATTTTCGAAAAAAAACAATTTTCTGCCAAAACACAACTGTGCATTTCCCTTAAGGACTTGAAATTCACTGTATAGTGGTAATTCGATGCGCAGAACACGATGCAACTTGCGGTAAACGCGAACATTCGACGGTTCTCGAGTTACAAAAGACCGAGAACTCCGAAAACATGCATTTCTGGCCGTGAAACGCACGAATATCGCATAAACGGGTTTACCATCAAAAACACTGCGGTACACTTCTCTTAAACACTTCAAATTCACTGCATAGGGGTAATTCGATGCGCTGAACAGGATGCAGCATACGGCAAACCCTAACGTTCGACCTTTCTCAAGTTATCATCGATTTGCTCGATTTTCGAAAAAAAACAATGTTCTGCCAAAACACAACCGTGCATTTCCCTTAAAGACTTGAAATTCACTGTATAGGGGTAATTCGATGGGCTGAACACGATGCAACTTGCGGCAAACGCGAACATTCGACGTTTCTCGAGTTATCATCGAATTGCTCGATTTTCGAAAAAAAAAATTTTCTGCCAAAACAGCACCGTACATTTCCCTTAACCAGTTCAAATCCACTGTGTAGGGGTAATTCGATGCGCTGAACACGATGCAGCATACGGCAAATGCTAACATTCGACCGTTCTTAATTTGTCATCATGGGGGCGGGAACTGTAAAAAACGTGCATTTCTGGGCGTGAAACGCACGAATATCGCATAAACGGGTTTTCCTTCAAAAACACTACCGTACACTTCCCTTAAGCACTTCAAATTCAATGTGTAGGGGTAATTCGATGCGCTGAACACGATGCAACTTGCGGCAAACGCGAACATTCGACGTTTCTCGAGTTATCATCGAATTGCTCGATTTTCGAAAAAAAAATTTGTTGGCCAAAACACTACCGTACATTTCCCTTAAACCCTTTAAATTCACTATGTAGGAGTAATTCGATGGGCTGAACACGATGCAACTTGCGGCAAACGCGAACATTCGACGTTTCTCGAGTTATCATCAAAAGAGTGAGAACTGCGAAAAACGTGCATTTCTAGGCGTGACACGGACGAATATCGCATAAACGGGTTTTCCTTCAAAAACACTACCGTACACTTCCCTTAAACACTTTAAATTCACTGTGTAGGGGTAATTCGATGCGCTGAACACGATGCAACTTGCGGCAAACGCGAACATTGGACGTTTCTCGAGTTATCATCGAATTGCTCGATTTTCGAAAAAAAAAATTTTCTGCCAAAACACTACCGTACATTTCCCTTAAACACTTTAAATTCACTGTAAAGGGGTAATTCCATGCGCTGAACACGATGCACCATACGTCAACCGCTAACATTCGACCGTTCTCAAGTTATCATGGAATTGCTCGGTTTTTGAAAAAAAAGAATTTTCCGCCAAAACACCAGCGGACACTTCCCTTAAACACTTGGAATTCACTATATGGAGGTAATTCGATGTGCTGAACACGTTGCAGCATACGGCAAACGTTAACATTCGACCGTTCTCAAGTTTTCATCGATTTGCTCGATTTTCGAAAAAAAGAATTTTCCGCCAAACCACCCCCGCACACTTCCCTTAAACACTTCAAATTCACTGTGTAGGGGTAATTCGATGCGCTGAACACGATGCAGCATACGGCAAACCCTAACATTCGACCTTTCTCAAGTTATCATCGATTTGCTCGCTTTTCAAAAAAAAGAATTTTCCGCCAAAACACCACCGTACACTTCCCTTAAACACTTCAAATTCACTGTATAGTGGTAATTCGATGCGCTGAACACGATGCAACTTGCGGTAAACGCGAACATTCGACGTTTCTCGAGTTATCATCAAAAGAGTGAGTACTGCGAAAAACGTGCATTTCTGGGCGTGAAACGCACGAACATCGCATAAACGGGTTTTCCTTCAAAGACGCAACCGTACACTTCCCTTAGGCACTTCAAATTCACTGCATAGTAGTAATTCGATGCGCTGAACAGGATGCAGGATACGGCAAACCCTAACATTCGACCTTTCTCAAGCTATCATCGATTTGCTCGCTTTTCAAAAAAAAGAATTTTCCGCCAAAACACCACCGTACACTTCCCTTAAACACTTCAAATTCACTGTATAGTGGTAATTCGATGCGCTGAACACGATGCAGCATACGGCAAACGCTAACATTCGACAGTTCTTAATTTGTCATCATGGGGGCGGGAACTCTGAAAAACGTGCATTTCTGTCCGTGAAACACACGAATATCGCATAAACGGGTTTACCATCAAAAACACTGCGGTACACTTCCCTGAAACACTTCAAATTCACTGCATAGGAGTAATTCGATGCGCTCAACACGATGCAGCATACGGCAAAAGCTAACATTCGACCGTTCTCAAGTTATCATCGAATTGCGCGATTTTCGAAAAAAACAATTTTCTGCCAAAACACAACCGTGCATTTCCCTTAAACCCTTTAAATTCACTGTGTAGGAGTAATTCGATGGGCTGAACACGATGCAACTTGCGGCAAACGCGAACATTCGACGTTTCTCGAATTATCATCAAAAGAGTGAGAACTGCGAAAAACGTGCATTTCTGGGCGTGACACGGACGAATATCGCATAAACGGGTTTTCCTTCAAAAACACTACCGTACACTTCCCTTAAACACTTTAAATTCACTGTGTAGGGGTAATTCGATGCGCTGAACACGATGCAGCTTGCGGCAAACGCGAACATTGGACGTTTCTCGAGTTATCATCGAATTGCTCGATTTTCGAAAAAAAAATTTTCTGCCAAAACACTACCGTACATTTCCCTTAAACACTTTAAATTCACTGTAAAGGGGTAATTCCATGCGCTGAGCACGATGCACCATACGTCAACCCCTAACATTCGACCGTTCTCAAGTTATCATGGAATTGCTCGGTTTTTGAAAAAAAAGAATTTTCCGCCAAAACACCAGCGTACACTTCCCTGAAACACTTGGAATTCACTATATGGAGGTAATTCGATGTGCTGAACACGTTGCAGCATACGGCAAACGCTAACATTCGACCGTTCTCAAGCTATCATCGAATTGCTCGATTTTCGAAAAAAACCATTTTCTGCGAAAACACAACCGTGCATTTCCCTTAAACACTTTACATTCACTGTATAGGGGTAATTCGAAGCGCTGAACACGATACAGCATACGGCAAACGCTAACATTCGACCGTTCTCAAGTTTTCATCGATTTGCTCGATTTTCGAAAAAAAGAATTTTCCGCCAAAACACCCCCGCACACTTCCCTTAAACACTTCAAATTCACTGTGTAGGGGTAATTCGATGCGCTGAACACGATGCAGCATACGGCAAACGCTAACATTCGACGTTTCGCGAGTTATCATCAAAAGAGTGAGTACTGCGAAAAACGTGCATTTCTGGGCGTGAATCGCACGAACATCGCATAAACGGGTTTTCCTTCAAAAACGCAACCGACACTTCCCTTAGGCACTTCAAATTCACTGCATAGTAGTAATTCGATGCGCTGAACAGGATGCAGCATACGGCAAACCCTAACATTCGACCTTTCTCAAGTTATCATCGATTTGCTCGCTTTTCAAAAAAAAGAATTTTCCGCCAAAACACCACCGTACACTTCCCTTAAACACTTCAAATTCACTGTATAGTGGTAATTCGATGCGCTGAACACGATGCAACTTGCGGTAAACGCGAACATTCGACGTTTCTCGAGTTATCATCAAAAGAGTGAGTACTGCGAAAAACGTGCATTTCTGGGCGTGGAACGCACGAACATCGCATAAACGGGTTTTCCTTCAAAAACACTACCGTACACTTCCCTTAAACACTTTAAATTCACTGTGTAGGGGGAATTCGATGCGCTGAACACGTTGCAGCATACGGCAAACGCTAACATTCGACCGTTCTCAAGCTATCATCGAATTGCTCGATTTTCGAAAAAAAAAACAATTTTCTGCCAAAACACAACCGTGCATTTCCCTTAAAGACTTGAAATTCACTGTATAGGGGTAATTCGATGGGCTAAACACGATGCAACTTGCGGCAAACGCGAACATTCGACGTTTCTCGAGTTATCATCGAATTGCTCGATTTTCGAAAAAAAAAATTTTCTGCCAAAACAGCACCGTACATTTCCCTTAACCAGTTCAAATCCACTGTGTAGGGGTAATTCGATGCGCTGAACACGATGCAGCATACGGCAAATGCTAACATTCGACCGTTCTTAATTTGTCATCATGGGGGCGGGAACTGTAAAAAACGTGCATTTCTGGGCGTGAAACGCACGAATATCGCATAAACGGGTTTTCCTTCAAAAACACTACCGTACACTTCCCTTAAGCACTTCAAATTCACTGTGTAGGGGTAATTCGATGCGCTGAACACGATGCAACTTGCGGCAAACGCGAACATTCGACGTTTCTCGAGTTATCATCGAATTGCTCGATTTTCGAAAAAAAAAATTTTCTGCCAAAACACTACCGTACATTTCTCTTAAACACTTTAAATTCACTGTAAAGGGGTAATTCCATGCGCTGAACACGATGCACCATACGTCAACCGCTAACATTCGACCGTTCTCAAGTTATCATGGAATTGCTCGGTTTTTGAAAAAAAAGAATTTTCCGCCAAAACACCAGCGTACACTTCCCTTAAACACTTGGAATTCACTATATGGGGGTAATTCGATGTGCTGAACACGTTGCAGCATACGGCAAACGCTAACATTCGACCGTTCTCAAGGTTTCATCGATTTGCTCGATTTTCGAAGAAAAGAATTTTCCGCCAAAACACCCCCGCACACTTCCCTTAAACACTTCAAATTCACTGCGTAGGGGTAATTCGATGCGCTGAACACGATGCAGCATCCGGCAAACGCTAACATTCGACCGTTCTCAAGTTATCATCGAATTGCGCGATTTTCGAAAAAAACAATTTTCTGCCAAAACACAACCGTGCATTTCCCTTAAACCCTTTAAATTCACTGTGTAGGAGTAATTCGATGGGCTGAACACGATGCAACTTGCGGCAAACGCGAACATTCGACGTTTCTCGAGTTATCATCAAAGGAGTGAGTACTGCGAAAAACGTGCATTTCTGGGCGTGAAACGCACGAACATCGCATAAACGGGTTTTCCTTCAAAGACGCAACCGTACACTTCCCTTAGGCACTTCAAATTCACTGCATAGTAGTAATTCGATGCGCTGAACAGGATGCAGGATACGGCAAACCCTAACATTCGACCTTTCTCAAGTTATCATCGATTTGCTCGCTTTTCAAAAAAAAGAATTTTCCGCCAAAACACCACCGTACACTTCCCTTAAACACTTCAAATTCACTGTATAGTGGTAATTCGATGCGCTGAACACGATGCAGCATACGGCAAACGCTAACATTCGACAGTTCTTAATTTGTCATCATGGGGGCGGGAACTCTGAAAAACGTGCATTTCTGTCCGTGAAACACACGAATATCGCATAAACGGGTTTACCATCAAAAACACTGCGGTACACTTCCGTGAAACACTTCAAATTCACTGCATAGGAGTAATTCGATGCGCTCAACACGATGCAGCATACGGCAAACCCTAACATTCGACCCTTCTCAAGTTATCATCGAATTGCTCGATTTTCAAAAAAAAAAAATTTCTGCCAAAACGCCACCGTACACTTCCCTTAAACACGGGGAATTCACTATATAGGGGTAATTCAATGTGCTGAACACCATGCAGCATACGGCAAAAGCTAACATTCGACCGTTCTCAAGTTATCATCGAATTGCGCGATTTTCGAAAAAAACAATTTTCTGCCAAAACACAACCGTGCATTTCCCTTAAACCCTTTAAATTCACTGTGTAGGAGTAATTCGATGGGCTGAACACGATGCAACTTGCGGCAAACGCGAACATTCGACGTTTCTCGAATTATCATCAAAAGAGTGAGAACTGCGAAAAACGTGCATTTCTGGGCGTGACACGGACGAATATCGCATAAACGGGTTTTCCTTCAAAAACACTACCGTACACTTCCCTTAAACACTTTAAATTCACTGTGTAGGGGTAATTCGATGCGCTGAACACGATGCAGCTTGCGGCAAACGCGAACATTGGACGTTTCTCGAGTTATCATCGAATTGCTCGATTTTCGAAAAAAAAATTTTCTGCCAAAACACTACCGTACATTTCCCTTAAACACTTTAAATTCACTGTAAAGGGGTAATTCCATGCGCTGAGCACGATGCACCATACGTCAACCGCTAACATTCGACCGTTCTCAAGTTATCATGGAATTGCTCGGTTTTTGAAAAAAAAGAATTTTCCGCCAAAACACCAGCGTACACTTCCCTTAAACACTTGGAATTCACTATATGGAGGTAATTCGATGTGCTGAACACGTTGCAGCATACGGCAAACGCTAACATTCGACCGTTCTCAAGCTATCATCGAATTGCTCGATTTTCGAAAAAAAACCATTTTCTGTCAAAACACAACCGTGCATTTCCCTTAAACACTTTACATTCACTGTATAGGGGTAATTCGAAGCGCTGAACACGATACAGCATACGGCAAACGCTAACATTCGACCGTTCTCAAGTTTTCATCGATTTGCTCGATTTTCGAAAAAAAGAATTTTCCGCCAAAACACCCCCGCACACTTCCCTTAAACACTTCAAATTCACTGTGTAGGGGTAATTCGATGCGCTGAACACGATGCAGCATACGGCAAACGCTAACATTCGACGTTTCGCGAGTTATCATCAAAAGAGTGAGTACTGCGAAAAACGTGCATTTCTGGGCGTGAATCGCACGAACATCGCATAAACGGGTTTTCCTTCAAAAACGCAACCGACACTTCCCTTAGGCACTTCAAATTCACTGCATAGTAGTAATTCGATGCGCTGAACAGGATGCAGCATACGGCAAACCCTAACATTCGACCTTTCTCAAGTTATCATCGATTTGCTCGCTTTTCAAAAAAAAGAATTTTCCGCCAAAACACCACCGTACACTTCCCTTAAACACTTCAAATTCACTGTATAGTGGTAATTCGATGCGCTGAACACGATGCAACTTGCGGTAAACGCGAACATTCGACGTTCCTCGAGTTATCATCAAAAGAGTGAGTACTGCGAAAAACGTGCATTTCTGGGCGTGAAACGCACGAACATCGCATAAACGGGTTTTCCTTCAAAAACACTACCGTACACTTCCCTTAAACACTTTAAATTCACTGTGTAGGGGGAATTCGATGCGCTGAACACGTTGCAGCATACGGCAAACGCTAACATTCGACCGTTCTTAATTTGTCATCATGGGGGCGGGAAATGTAAAAAACGTGCATTTCTGGGCGTGAAACGCACGAATATCGCATAAACGGGTTTTCCTTCAAAAACACTACCGTACACTTCCCTTAAGCACTTCAAATTCACTGTGTAGGGGTAATTCGATGCGCTGAACACGATGCAACTTGCGGCAAACGCGAACATTCGACGTTTCTCGAGTTATCATCGAATTGCTCGATTTTCGAAAAAAAAATTTTCTGCCAAAACAGCACCGTACATTTCCCTTAACCAGTTCAAATCCACTGTGTAGGGGTAATTCGATGCGCTGAACACGATGCAGCATACGGCAAATGCTAACATTCGACCGTTCTTAATTTGTCATCATGGGGGCGGGAAATGTAAAAAACGTGCATTTCTGGGCGTGAAACGCACGAATATCGCATAAACGCGTTTTCCTTCAAAAACACTACCGTACACTTCCCTTAAGCACTTCAAATTCACTGTGTAGGGGTAATTCGATGCGCTGAACACGATGCAACTTGCGGCAAACGCGAACATTCGACGTTTCTCGAGTTATCATCGAATTGCTCGATTTTCGAAAAAAAAATTTTTCTGCCAAAACACTACCGTACATTTCCCTTAAACACTTTAAATTCACTGTAAAGGGGTAATTCCATGCGCTGAACACGATGCACCATACGTCAACCGCTAACATTCGACCGTTCTCAAGTTATCATGGAATTGCTCGGTTTTTGAAAAAAAAGAATTTTCCGCCAAAACACCAGCGTACACTTCCCTTAAACACTTGGAATTCACTATATGGGGGTAATTCGATGTGCTGAACACGTTGCAGCATACGGCAAACGCTAACATTGGACCGTTCTCAAGGTTTCATCGATTTGCTCGATTTTTGAAGAAAAGAATTTTCCGCCAAAACACCCCCGCACACTTCCCTTAAACACTTCAAATTCACTGTGTAGGGGTAATTCGATGCGCTGAACACGATGCAGCATCCGGCAAACGCTAACATTCGACCGTTCTCAAGTTATCATCGAATTGCGCGATTTTCGAAAAAAACAATTTTCTGCCAAAACACAACCGTGCATTTCCCTTAAACCCTTTAAATTCACTGTGTAGGAGTAATTCGATGGGCTGAACACGATGCAACTTGCGGCAAACGCGAACATTCGACGTTTCTCGAGTTATCATCAAAGGAGTGAGTACTGCGAAAAACGTGCATTTCTGGGCGTGAATCGCACGAACATCGCATAAACGGGTTTTCCTTCAAAAACGCAACCGACACTTCCCTTAGGCACTTCAAATTCACTGCATAGTAGTAATTCGATGCGCTGAACAGGATGCAGCATACGGCAAACCCTAACATTCGACCTTTCTCAAGTTATCATCGATTTGCTCGCTTTTCAAAAAAAAGAATTTTCCGCCAAAACACCACCGTACACTTCCCTTAAACACTTCAAATCCACTGTATAGTGGTAATTCGATGCGCTGAACACGATGCAACTTGCGGTAAACGCGAACATTCGACGTTCCTCGAGTTATCATCAAAAGAGTGAGTACTGCGAAAAACGTGCATTTCTGGGCGTGAAACGCACGAACATCGCATAAACGGGTTTTCCTTCAAAAACACTACCGTACACTTCCCTTAAACACTTTAAATTCACTGTGTAGGGGGAATTCGATGCGCTGAACACGTTGCAGCATACGGCAAACGCTAACATTCGACCGTTCTCAAGCTATCATCGAATTGCTCGATTTTCGAAAAAAAAAACAATTTTCTGCCAAAACACAACCGTGCATTTCCCTTAAAGACTTGAAATTCACTGTATAGGGGTAATTCGATGGGCTGAACACGATGCAACTTGCGGCAAACGCGAACATTCGACGTTTCTCGAGTTATCATCGAATTGCTCGATTTTCGAAAAAAAAAATTTTCTGCCAAAACAGCACCGTACATTTCCCTTAACCAGTTCAAATCCACTGTGTAGGGGTAATTCGATGCGCTGAACACGATGCAGCATACGGCAAATGCTAACATTCGACCGTTCTTAATTTGTCATCATGGGGGCGGGAAATGTAAAAAACGTGCATTTCTGGGCGTGAAACGCACGAATATCGCATAAACGGGTTTTCCTTCAAAAACACTACCGTACACTTCCCTTAAGCACTTCAAATTCACTGTGTAGGGGTAATTCGATGCGCTGAACACGATGCAACTTGCGGCAAACGCGAACATTCGACGTTTCTCGAGTTATCATCGAATTGCTCGATTTTCGAAAAAAAAATTTTTCTGCCAAAACACTACCGTACATTTCCCTTAAACACTTTAAATTCACTGTAAAGGGGTAATTCCATGCGCTGAACACGATGCACCATACGTCAACCGCTAACATTCGACCGTTCTCAAGTTATCATGGAATTGCTCGGTTTTTGAAAAAAAAGAATTTTCCGCCAAAACACCAGCGTACACTTCCCTTAAACACTTGGAATTCACTATATGGGGGTAATTCGATGTGCTGAACACGTTGCAGCATACGGCAAACGCTAACATTCGACCGTTCTCAAGGTTTCATCGATTTGCTCGATTTTTGAAGAAAAGAATTTTCCGCCAAAACACCCCCGCACACTTCCCTTAAACACTTCAAATTCACTGTGTAGGGGTAATTCGATGCGCTGAACACGATGCAGCATCCGGCAAACGCTAACATTCGACCGTTCTCAAGTTATCATCGAATTGCGCGATTTTCGAAAAAAACAATTTTCTGCCAAAACACAACCGTGCATTTCCCTTAAACCCTTTAAATTCACTGTGTAGGAGTAATTCGATGGGCTGAACACGATGCAACTTGCGGCAAACGCGAACATTCGACGTTTCTCGAGTTATCATCAAAGGAGTGAGTACTGCGAAAAACGTGCATTTCTGGGCGTGAATCGCACGAACATCGCATAAACGGGTTTTCCTTCAAAAACGCAACCGACACTTCCCTTAGGCACTTCAAATTCACTGCATAGTAGTAATTCGATGCGCTGAACAGGATGCAGCATACGGCAAACCCTAACATTCGACCTTTCTCAAGTTATCATCGATTTGCTCGCTTTTCAAAAAAAAGAATTTTCCGCCAAAACACCACCGTACACTTCCCTTAAACACTTCAAATTCACTGTATAGTGGTAATTCGATGCGCTGAACACGATGCAACTTGCGGTAAACGCGAACATTCGACGTTCCTCGAGTTATCATCAAAAGAGTGAGTACTGCGAAAAACGTGCATTTCTGGGCGTGAAACGCACGAACATCGCATAAACGGGTTTTCCTTCAAAAACACTACCGTACACTTCCCTTAAACACTTTAAATTCACTGTGTAGGGGGAATTCGATGCGCTGAACACGTTGCAGCATACGGCAAACGCTAACATTCGACCGTTCTCAAGCTATCATCGAATTGCTCGATTTTCGAAAAAAAAACAATTTTCTGCCAAAACACAACCGTGCATTTCCCTTAAAGACTTGAAATTCACTGTATAGGGGTAATTCGATGGGCTGAACACGATGCAACTTGCGGCAAACGCGAACATTCGACGTTTCTCGAGTTATCATCGAATTGCTCGATTTTCGAAAAAAAAAATTTTCTGCCAAAACAGCACCGTACATTTCCCTTAACCAGTTCAAATCCACTGTGTAGGGGTAATTCGATGCGCTGAACACGATGCAGCATACGGCAAATGCTAACATTCGACCGTTCTTAATTTGTCATCATGGGGGCGGGAAATGTAAAAAACGTGCATTTCTGGGCGTGAAACGCACGAATATCGCATAAACGGGTTTTCCTTCAAAAACACTACCGTACACTTCCCTTAAGCACTTCAAATTCACTGTGTAGGGGTAATTCGATGCGCTGAACACGATGCAACTTGCGGCAAACGCGAACATTCGACGTTTCTCGAGTTATCATCGAATTGCTCGATTTTCGAAAAAAAAATTTTTCTGCCAAAACACTACCGTACATTTCCCTTAAACACTTTAAATTCACTGTAAAGGGGTAATTCCATGCGCTGAACACGATGCACCATACGTCAACCGCTAACATTCGACCGTTCTCAAGTTATCATGGAATTGCTCGGTTTTTGAAAAAAAAGAATTTTCCGCCAAAACACCAGCGTACACTTCCCTTAAACACTTGGAATTCACTATATGGGGGTAATTCGATGTGCTGAACACGTTGCAGCATACGGCAAACGCTAACATTCGACCGTTCTCAAGGTTTCATCGATTTGCTCGATTTTTGAAGAAAAGAATTTTCCGCCAAAACACCCCCGCACACTTCCCTTAAACACTTCAAATTCACTGTGTAGGGGTAATTCGATGCGCTGAACACGATGCAGCATCCGGCAAACGCTAACATTCGACCGTTCTCAAGTTATCATCGAATTGCGCGATTTTCGAAAAAAACAATTTTCTGCCAAAACACAACCGTGCATTTCCCTTAAACCCTTTAAATTCACTGTGTAGAAGTAATTCGATGGGCTGAACACGATGCAACTTGCGGCAAACGCGAACATTCGACGTTTCTCGAGTTATCATCAAAGGAGTGAGTACTGCGAAAAACGTGCATTTCTGGGCGTGAATCGCACGAACATCGCATAAACGGGTTTTCCTTCAAAAACGCAACCGACACTTCCCTTAGGCACTTCAAATTCACTGCATAGTAGTAATTCGATGCGCTGAACAGGATGCAGCATACGGCAAACCCTAACATTCGACCTTTCTCAAGTTATCATCGATTTGCTCGCTTTTCAAAAAAAAGAATTTTCCGCCAAAACACCACCGTACACTTCCCTTAAACACTTCAAATTCACTGTATAGTGGTAATTCGATGCGCTGAACACGATGCAACTTGCGGTAAACGCGAACATTCGACGTTTCTCGAGTTATCATCAAAAGAGTGAGTACTGCGAAAAACGTGCATTTCTGGGCGTGAAAGGCACGAACATCGCATAAACGGGTTTTCCTTCAAAAACACTACCGTACACTTCCCTTAAACACTTTAAATTCACTGTGTAGGGGGAATTCGATGCGCTGAACACGTTGCAGCATACGGCAAACGCTAACATTCGACCGTTCTCAAGCTATCATCGAATTGCTCGATTGTCGAAAAAAACAATTTTCTGCCAAAACACAACCGTGCATTTCCCTTAAAGACTTGAAATTCACTGTATAGGGGTAATTCGATGGGCTGAACACGATGCAACTTGCGGCAAACGCGAACATTCGACGTTTCTCGAGTTATCATCGAATTGCTCGATTTTCGAAAAAAAAAATTTTCTGCCAAAACAGCACCGTACATTTCCCTTAACCAGTTCAAATCCACTGTGTAGGGGTAATTCGATGCGCTGAACACGATGCAGCATACGGCAAATGCTAACATTCGACCGTTCTTAATTTGCTATCATGGGGGCGGGAACTGTAAAAAACGTGCATTTCTGGGCGTGAAACGCACGAATATCGCATAAACGGGTTTTCCTTCAAAAACACTACCGTACACTTCCCTTAAGCACTTCAAATTCACTGTGTAGGGGTAATTCGATGCGCTGAACACGATGCAACTTGCGGCAAACGCGAACATTCGACGTTTCTCGAGTTATCATCGAATTGCTCGATTTTCGAAAAAAAAAATTTTCTGCCAAAACACTACCGTACATTTCCCTTAAACACTTTAAATTCACTGTAAAGGGGTAATTCCATGCGCTGAACACGATGCACCATACGTCAACCGCTAACATTCGACCGTTCTCAAGTTATCATGGAATTGCTCGGTTTTTGAAAAAAAGAATTTTCCGCCAAAACACCAGCGTACACTTTCCTTAAACACTTGGAATTCACTATATGGGGGTAATTCGATGTGCTGAACACGGTGCAGCATACGGCAAACCCTAACATTCGACCGTTCTCAAGGTTTCATCGATTTGCTCGATTTTCGAAAAAAAGAATTTTCCGCCAAAACTCCCCCGCACACTTCCCTTAAACACTTCAAATTCACTGTGTAGGGGTAATTCGATGCGCTGAACACGATGCAGCATACGGCAAACGCTAACATTCGACCGTTCTCAAGTTATCATCGAATTGCGCGATTTTCGAAAAAAACAATTTTCTGCCAAAACACAACCGTGCATTTCCCTTAAACCCTTTAAATTCACTGTGTAGGAGTAATTGGATGGGCTGAACACGATGCGACTTGCGGCAAACGCGAACATTCGACGTTTGTCGAGTTATCATCAAAAGAGTGAGTACTGCGAAAAACGTGCATTTCTGGGCGTGAAACGCACGAACATCGCATAAACGGGTTTTCCTTCAAAAACGCAACCGTACACTTCCCTAAGGCACTTCAAATTCACTGCATAGTAGTAATTCGATGTGCTGAACACGATGCAGCATACGGCAAACGCTAACATTCGACAGTTCTTAATTTGTCATCATGGGGGCGGGAACTCTGAGAAACGTGCATTTCTGTCCGTGAAACACACGAATATCGCATAAACGGGTTTACCATCAAAAACACTGCGGTACACTTCCCTGAAACACTTCAAATTCACTGCATAGGAGTAATTCGATGCGCTCAACACGATGCAGCATACGGCAAACCCTAACATTCGACCCTTCTCAAGTTATCATCGAATTGCTCGATTTTCAAAAAAAAAAAATTTCTGCCAAAACGCCACCGTACACTTCCCTTAAACACTGGGAATTCACTATATAGGGGTAATTCGATGTGCTGAACACCATGCAGCATACGGCAAACGCTAACATTCGACCGTTCTCAAGTTATCATCGAATTGCGCGATTTTCGAAAAAAACAATTTTCTGCCAAAACACAACCGTGCATTTCCCTTAAACCCTTTAAATTCACTGTGTAGGAGTAATTCGATGGGCTGAACACGATGCAACTTGCGGCAAACGCGAACATTCGACGTTTCTCGAGTTATCATCAAAAGAGTGAGAACTGCGAAAAACGTGCATTTCTGGGCGTGACACGGACGAATATCGCATAAACGGGTTTTCCTTTAATAACACTACCGTACACTTCCCTTAAACACTTTAAATTCACTGTGTAGGGGTAATTCGATGCGCTGAACACGATGCAACTTGCGGCAAACGCGAACATTGGACGTTTCTCGAGTTATCATCGAATTGCTCGATTTTCGAAAAAAAAACAATTTTCTGCCAAAACACAACCGTGCATTTCCCTTAAAGACTTGAAATTCACTGTATAGGGGTAATTCGATGGGCTGAACACGATGCAACTTGCGGCAAACGCGAATATTCGACGTTTCTCGAGTTATCATCGAATTGCTCGATTTTCGAAAAAAAAAATTTTCTGCCAAAACAGCACCGTACATTTCCCTTAACCAGTTCAAATCCACTGTGTAGGGGTAATTCGATGCGTTGAACACGATGCAGCATACGGCAAATGCTAACATTCGACCGTTCTTAATTTGTCATCATGGGGGCGGGAACTGTAAAAAACGTGCATTTCTGGGCGTGAAACGCACGAATATCGCATAAACGGGTTTTCCTTCAAAAACACTACCGTACACTTCCCTTAAGCACTTCAAATTCACTGTGTAGGGGTAATTCGATGCGCTGAACACGATGCAACTTGCGGCAAACGCGAACATTCGACGTTTCTCGAGTTATCATCAAAAGAGTGAGTACTGCGAAAAACGTGCATTTCTGGGCGTGAAAGGCACGAACATCGCATAAACGGGTTTTCCTTCAAAAACACTACCGTACACTTCCCTTAAACACTTTAAATTCACTGTGTAGGGGGAATTCGATGCGCTGAACACGTTGCAGCATACGGCAAACGCTAACATTCGACCGTTCTCAAGCTATCATCGAATTGCTCGATTTTCGAAAAAAAAACAATTTTCTGCCAAAACACAACCGTGCATTTCCCTTAAAGACTTGAAATTCACTGTATAGGGGTAATTCGATGGGCTGAACACGATGCAACTTGCGGCAAACGCGAACATTCGACGTTTCTCGAGTTATCATCGAATTGCTCGATTTTCGAAAAAAAAAATTTTCTGCCAAAACAGCACCGTACATTTCCCTTAACCAGTTCAAATCCACTGTGTAGGGGTAATTCGATGCGCTGAACACGATGCAGCATACGGCAAATGCTAACATTCGACCGTTCTTAATTTGTCATCATGGGGGCGGGAAATGTAAAAAACGTGCATTTCTGGGCGTGAAACGCACGAATATCGCATAAACGGGTTTTCCTTCAAAAACACTACCGTACACTTCCCTTAAGCACTTCAAATTCACTGTGTAGGGGTAATTCGATGCGCTGAACACGATGCAACTTGCGGCAAACGCGAACATTCGACGTTTCTCGAGTTATCATCGAATTGCTCGATTTTCGAAAAAAAAAATTTTCTGCCAAAACACTACCGTACATTTCCCTTAAACACTTTAAATTCACTGTAAAGGGGTAATTCCATGCGCTGAACACGATGCACCATACGTCAACCGCTAACATTCGACCGTTCTCAAGTTATCATGGAATTGCTCGGTTTTTGAAAAAAAAGAATTTTCCGCCAAAACACCAGCGTACACTTCCCTTAAACACTTGGAATTCACTATATGGGGGTAATTCGATGTGCTGAACACGTTGCAGCATACGGCAAACGCTAACATTCGACCGTTCTCAAGGTTTCATCGATTTGCTCGATTTTTGAAGAAAAGAATTTTCCGCCAAAACACCCCCGCACACTTCCCTTAAACACTTCAAATTCACTGTGTAGGGGTAATTCGATGCGCTGAACACGATGCAGCATCCGGCAAACGCTAACATTCGACCGTTCTCAAGTTATCATCGAATTGCGCGATTTTCGAAAAAAACAATTTTCTGCCAAAACACAACCGTGCATTTCCCTTAAACCCTTTAAATTCACTGTGTAGAAGTAATTCGATGGGCTGAACACGATGCAACTTGCGGCAAACGCGAACATTCGACGTTTCTCGAGTTATCATCAAAGGAGTGAGTACTGCGAAAAACGTGCATTTCTGGGCGTGAATCGCACGAACATCGCATAAACGGGTTTTCCTTCAAAAACGCAACCGACACTTCCCTTAGGCACTTCAAATTCACTGCATAGTAGTAATTCGATGCGCTGAACAGGATGCAGCATACGGCAAACCCTAACATTCGACCTTTCTCAAGTTATCATCGATTTGCTCGCTTTTCAAAAAAAAGAATTTTCCGCCAAAACACCACCGTACACTTCCCTTAAACACTTCAAATTCACTGTATAGTGGTAATTCGATGCGCTGAACACGATGCAACTTGCGGTAAACGCGAACATTCGACGTTTCTCGAGTTATCATCAAAAGAGTGAGTACTGCGAAAAACGTGCATTTCTGGGCGTGAAAGGCACGAACATCGCATAAACGGGTTTTCCTTCAAAAACACTACCGTACACTTCCCTTAAACACTTTAAATTCACTGTGTAGGGGGAATTCGATGCGCTGAACACGTTGCAGCATACGGCAAACGCTAACATTCGACCGTTCTCAAGCTATCATCGAATTGCTCGATTGTCGAAAAAAACAATTTTCTGCCAAAACACAACCGTGCATTTCCCTTAAAGACTTGAAATTCACTGTATAGGGGTAATTCGATGGGCTGAACACGATGCAACTTGCGGCAAACGCGAACATTCGACGTTTCTCGAGTTATCATCGAATTGCTCGATTTTCGAAAAAAAAAATTTTCTGCCAAAACAGCACCGTACATTTCCCTTAACCAGTTCAAATCCACTGTGTAGGGGTAATTCGATGCGCTGAACACGATGCAGCATACGGCAAATGCTAACATTCGACCGTTCTTAATTTGCTATCATGGGGGCGGGAACTGTAAAAAACGTGCATTTCTGGGCGTGAAACGCACGAATATCGCATAAACGGGTTTTCCTTCAAAAACACTACCGTACACTTCCCTTAAGCACTTCAAATTCACTGTGTAGGGGTAATTCGATGCGCTGAACACGATGCAACTTGCGGCAAACGCGAACATTCGACGTTTCTCGAGTTATCATCGAATTGCTCGATTTTCGAAAAAAAAATTTTTCTGCCAAAACACAACCGTGCATTTCCCTTAAACCCTTTAAATTCACTGTGTAGGAGTAATTCGATGGGCTGAACACGATGCAACTTGCGGCAAACGCGAACATTCGACGTTTCTCGAGTTATCATCAAAAGAGTGAGAACTGCGAAAAACGTGCATTTCTGGGCGTGACACGGACGAATATCGCATAAACGGGTTTTCCTTCAAAAACACTACCGTACACTTCCCTTAAACACTTTAAATTCACTGTGTAGGGGTAATTCGATGCGCTGAACACGATGCAACTTGCGGCAAACGCGAACATTGGACGTTTCTCGAGTTATCATCGAATTGCTCGATTTTCGAAAAAAAAAAATTTTCTGCCAAAACACTACCGTACATTTCCCTTAAACACTTTAAATTCACTGTAAAGGGGTAATTCCATGCGCTGAGCACGATGCACCATACGTCAACCGCTAACATTCGACCGTTCTCAAGTTATCATGGAATTGCTCGGTTTTTGAAAAAAAAGAATTTTCCGCCAAAACACCAGCGTACACTTCCCTTAAACACTTGGAATTCACTATATGGAGGTAATTCGATGTGCTGAACACGTTGCAGCATACGGCAAACGCTAACATTCGACCGTTCTCAAGCTATCATCGAATTGCTCGATTTTCGAAAAAAACCATTTTCTGCCAAAACACAACCGTGCATTTCCCTTAAACACTTTACATTCACTGTATAGGGGTAATTCGAAGCGCTGAACACGATACAGCATACGGCAAACGCTAACATTCGACCGTTCTCAAGTTTTCATCGATTTGCTCGATTTTCGAAAAAAAGAATTTTCCGCCAAAACACCCCCGCACACTTCCCTTAAACACTTCAAATTCACTGTGTAGGGGTAATTCGATGCGCTGAACACGATGCAGCATACGGCAAACGCTAACATTCGACGTTTCTCGAGTTATCATCAAAAGAGTGAGTACTGCGAAAAACGTGCATTTCTGGGCGTGAATCAGACGAACATCGCATAAACGGGTTTTCCTTCAAAAACGCAACCGACACTTCCCTTAGGCACTTCAAATTCACTGCATAGTAGTAATTCGATGCGCTGAACAGGATGCAGCATACGGCAAACCCTAACATTCGACCTTTCTCAAGTTATCATCGATTTGCTCGCTTTTCAAAAAAAAGAATTTTCCGCCAAAACACCACCGTACACTTCCCTTAAACACTTCAAATTCACTGTATAGTGGTAATTCGATGCGCCGAACACGATGCAACTTGCGGTAAACGCGAACATTCGACGTTTCTCGAGTTATCATCAAAAGAGTGAGTACTGCGAAAAACGTGCATTTCTGGGCGTGAAACGCACGAACATCGCATAAACGGGTTTTCCTTCAAAAACACTACCGTACACTTCCCTTAAACACTTTAAATTCACTGTGTAGGGGGAATTCGATGCGCTGAACACGTTGCAGCATACGGCAAACGCTAACATTCGACCGTTCTCAAGCTATCATCGAATTGCTCGATTTTCGAAAAAAAAACAATTTTCTGCCAAAACACAACCGTGCATTTCCCTTAAAGACTTGAAATTCACTGTATAGGGGTAATTCGATGGGCTGAACACGATGCAACTTGCGGCAAACGCGAATATTCGACGTTTCTCGAGTTATCATCGAATTGCTCGATTTTCGAAAAAAAAAATTTTCTGCCAAAACAGCACCGTACATTTCCCTTAACCAGTTCAAATCCACTGTGTAGGGGTAATTCGATGCGTTGAACACGATGCAGCATACGGCAAATGCTAACATTCGACCGTTCTTAATTTGTCATCATGGGGGCGGGAACTGTAAAAAACGTGCATTTCTGGGCGTGAAACGCACGAATATCGCATAAACGGGTTTTCCTTCAAAAACACTACCGTACACTTCCCTTAAGCACTTCAAATTCACTGTGTAGGGGTAATTCGATGCGCTGAACACGATGCAACTTGCGGCAAACGCGAACATTCGACGTTTCTCGAGTTATCATCGAATTGCTCGATTTTCGAAAAAAAAAATTTTCTGCCAAAACACTACCGTACATTTCCCTTAAACACTTTAAATTCACTGTAAAGGGGTAATTCCATGCGCTGAACACGATGCACCATACGTCAACCGCTAACATTCGACCGTTCTCAAGTTATCATGGAATTGCTCGGTTTTTGAAAAAAAGAATTTTCCGCCAAAACACCAGCGTACACTTTCCTTAAACACTTGGAATTCACTATATGGGGGTAATTCGATGTGCTGAACACGGTGCAGCATACGGCAAACCCTAACATTCGACCGTTCTCAAGGTTTCATCGATTTGCTCGATTTTCGAAAAAAAGAATTTTCCGCCAAAACTCCCCCGCACACTTCCCTTAAACACTTCAAATTCACTGTGTAGGGGTAATTCGATGCGCTGAACACGATGCAGCATACGGCAAACGCTAACATTCGACCGTTCTCAAGTTATCATCGAATTGCGCGATTTTCGAAAAAAACAATTTTCTGCCAAAACACAACCGTGCATTTCCCTTAAACCCTTTAAATTCACTGTGTAGGAGTAATTGGATGGGCTGAACACGATGCGACTTGCGGCAAACGCGAACATTCGACGTTTGTCGAGTTATCATCAAAAGAGTGAGTACTGCGAAAAACGTGCATTTCTGGGCGTGAAACGCACGAACATCGCATAAACGGGTTTTCCTTCAAAAACGCAACCGTACACTTCCCTAAGGCACTTCAAATTCACTGCATAGTAGTAATTCGATGTGCTGAACACGATGCAGCATACGGCAAACGCTAACATTCGACAGTTCTTAATTTGTCATCATGGGGGCGGGAACTCTGAGAAACGTGCATTTCTGTCCGTGAAACACACGAATATCGCATAAACGGGTTTACCATCAAAAACACTGCGGTACACTTCCCTGAAACACTTCAAATTCACTGCATAGGAGTAATTCGATGCGCTCAACACGATGCAGCATACGGCAAACCCTAACATTCGACCCTTCTCAAGTTATCATCGAATTGCTCGATTTTCAAAAAAAAAAAATTTCTGCCAAAACGCCACCGTACACTTCCCTTAAACACTGGGAATTCACTATATAGGGGTAATTCGATGTGCTGAACACCATGCAGCATACGGCAAACGCTAACATTCGACCGTTCTCAAGTTATCATCGAATTGCGCGATTTTCGAAAAAAACAATTTTCTGCCAAAACACAACCGTGCATTTCCCTTAAACCCTTTAAATTCACTGTGTAGGAGTAATTCGATGGGCTGAACACGATGCAACTTGCGGCAAACGCGAACATTCGACGTTTCTCGAGTTATCATCAAAAGAGTGAGAACTGCGAAAAACGTGCATTTCTGGGCGTGACACGGACGAATATCGCATAAACGGGTTTTCCTTTAATAACACTACCGTACACTTCCCTTAAACACTTTAAATTCACTGTGTAGGGGTAATTCGATGCGCTGAACACGATGCAACTTGCGGCAAACGCGAACATTGGACGTTTCTCGAGTTATCATCGAATTGCTCGATTTTCGAAAAAAAAACAATTTTCTGCCAAAACACAACCGTGCATTTCCCTTAAAGACTTGAAATTCACTGTATAGGGGTAATTCGATGGGCTGAACACGATGCAACTTGCGGCAAACGCGAATATTCGACGTTTCTCGAGTTATCATCGAATTGCTCGATTTTCGAAAAAAAAAATTTTCTGCCAAAACAGCACCGTACATTTCCCTTAACCAGTTCAAATCCACTGTGTAGGGGTAATTCGATGCGTTGAACACGATGCAGCATACGGCAAATGCTAACATTCGACCGTTCTTAATTTGTCATCATGGGGGCGGGAACTGTAAAAAACGTGCATTTCTGGGCGTGAAACGCACGAATATCGCATAAACGGGTTTTCCTTCAAAAACACTACCGTACACTTCCCTTAAGCACTTCAAATTCACTGTGTAGGGGTAATTCGATGCGCTGAACACGATGCAACTTGCGGCAAACGCGAACATTCGACGTTTCTCGAGTTATCATCGAATTGCTCGATTTTCGAAAAAAAAAATTTTCTGCCAAAACACTACCGTACATTTCCCTTAAACACTTTAAATTCACTGTAAAGGGGTAATTCCATGCGCTGAACACGATGCACCATACGTCAACCGCTAACATTCGACCGTTCTCAAGTTATCATGGAATTGCTCGGTTTTTGAAAAAAAGAATTTTCCGCCAAAACACCAGCGTACACTTTCCTTAAACACTTGGAATTCACTATATGGGGGTAATTCGATGTGCTGAACACGGTGCAGCATACGGCAAACCCTAACATTCGACCGTTCTCAAGGTTTCATCGATTTGCTCGATTTTCGAAAAAAAGAATTTTCCGCCAAAACTCCCCCGCACACTTCCCTTAAACACTTCAAATTCACTGTGTAGGGGTAATTCGATGCGCTGAACACGATGCAGCATACGGCAAACGCTAACATTCGACCGTTCTCAAGTTATCATCGAATTGCGCGATTTTCGAAAAAAACAATTTTCTGCCAAAACACAACCGTGCATTTCCCTTAAACCCTTTAAATTCACTGTGTAGGAGTAATTGGATGGGCTGAACACGATGCGACTTGCGGCAAACGCGAACATTCGACGTTTGTCGAGTTATCATCAAAAGAGTGAGTACTGCGAAAAACGTGCATTTCTGGGCGTGAAACGCACGAACATCGCATAAACGGGTTTTCCTTCAAAAACGCAACCGTACACTTCCCTAAGGCACTTCAAATTCACTGCATAGTAGTAATTCGATGTGCTGAACACGATGCAGCATACGGCAAACGCTAACATTCGACAGTTCTTAATTTGTCATCATGGGGGCGGGAACTCTGAGAAACGTGCATTTCTGTCCGTGAAACACACGAATATCGCATAAACGGGTTTACCATCAAAAACACTGCGGTACACTTCCCTGAAACACTTCAAATTCACTGCATAGGAGTAATTCGATGCGCTCAACACGATGCAGCATACGGCAAACCCTAACATTCGACCCTTCTCAAGTTATCATCGAATTGCTCGATTTTCAAAAAAAAAAAATTTCTGCCAAAACGCCACCGTACACTTCCCTTAAACACTGGGAATTCACTATATAGGGGTAATTCGATGTGCTGAACACCATGCAGCATACGGCAAACGCTAACATTCGACCGTTCTCAAGTTATCATCGAATTGCGCGATTTTCGAAAAAAACAATTTTCTGCCAAAACACAACCGTGCATTTCCCTTAAACCCTTTAAATTCACTGTGTAGGAGTAATTGGATGGGCTGAACACGATGCGACTTGCGGCAAACGCGAACATTCGACGTTTGTCGAGTTATCATCAAAAGAGTGAGTACTGCGAAAAACGTGCATTTCTGGGCGTGAAACGCACGAACATCGCATAAACGGGTTTTCCTTCAAAAACGCAACCGTACACTTCCCTCAGGCACTTCAAATTCACTGCATAGTAGTAATTCGATGTGCTGAACACGATGCAGCATACGGCAAACGCTAACATTCGACAGTTCTTAATTTGTCATCATGGGGGCGGGAACTCTGAGAAACGTGCATTTCTGTCCGTGAAACACACGAATATCGCATAAACGGGTTTACCATCAAAAACACTGCGGTACACTTCCCTGAAACACTTCAAATTCACTGCATAGGAGTAATTCGATGCGCTCAACACGATGCAGCATACGGCAAACCCTAACATTCGACCCTTCTCAAGTTATCATCGAATTGCTCGATTTTCAAAAAAAAAAAAATTTCTGCCAAAACGCCACCGTACACTTCCCTTAAACACTGGGAATTCACTATATAGGGGTAATTCGATGTGCTGAACACCATGCAGCATACGGCAAACGCTAACATTCGACCGTTCTCAAGTTATCATCGAATTGCGCGATTTTCGAAAAAAACAATTTTCTGCCAAAACACAACCGTGCATTTCCCTTAAACCCTTTAAATTCACTGTGTAGGAGTAATTCGATGGGCTGAACACGATGCAACTTGCGGCAAACGCGAACATTCGACGTTTCTCGAGTTATCATCAAAAGAGTGAGAACTGCGAAAAACGTGCATTTCTGGGCGTGACACGGACGAATATCGCATAAACGGGTTTTCCTTTAATAACACTACCGTACACTTCCCTTAAACACTTTAAATTCACTGTGTAGGGGTAATTCGATGCGCTGAACACGATGCAACTTGCGGCAAACGCGAACATTGGACGTTTCTCGAGTTATCATCGAATTGCTCGATTTTCGAAAAAAAAATTTTTCTGCCAAAACACTACCGTACATTTCCCTTAAACACTTTAAATTCACTGTAAAGGGGTAATTCCATGCGCTGAGCACGATGCACCATACGTCAACCGCTAACATTCGAACGCGAACATTCGACGTTTGTCGAGTTATCATCAAAAGAGTGAGTACTGCAAAAAACGTGCATTTCTGGGCGTGAAACGCACGAACATCGCATAAACGGGTTTTCCTTCAAAAACGCAACCGTACACTTCCCTTAGGCACTTCAAATTCACTGCATAGTAGTAATTCGATGCGCTGAACAGGATGCAGGATACGGCGAACCCTAACATTCGACCTTTCTCAAGTTATCATCGATTTGCTCGCTTTTCAAAAAAAAGAATTTTCCGCCAAAACACCACCGTACACTTCCCTTAAACACTTCAAATTCACTGTATAGTGGTAATTCGATGCGCTGAACACGATGCAGCATACGGCAAACGCTAACATTCGACAGTTCTTAATTTGTCATCATAAGGGCGGGAACTCTGAAAAACGTGCATTTCTGTCCGTGAAACACACGAATATCGCATAAACGGGTTTACCATCAAAAACACTGCGGTACACTTCCCTGAACCACTTCAAATTCACTGCATAGGAGTAATTCGATGCGCTGAACAGGATGCAGCATACGGCAAACGCTAACATTCGACGTTTCTCGAGTTATCATCAAAAGAGTGAGTACTGCGAAAAACGTGCATTTCTGGGCGTGAATCGCACGAACATCGCATAAACGGGTTTTCCTTCAAAAACACTACCGTACACTTCCCTTAAACACTTTAAATTCACTGTGTAGGGGTAATTCGATGGGCTGAACACGATGCAACTTGCGGCAAACGCGAACATTCGACGTTTCTCGAGTTATCATCGAATTGCTCGATTTTCGAAAAAAAAAATTTTCTGCCAAAACAGCACCGTACATTTCCCTTAACCAGTTCAAATCCACTGTGTAGGGGTAATTCGATGCGCTGGACACGATGCAGCATACGGCAAATGCTAACATTCGACCGTTCTTAATTTGCTATCATGGGGGCGGGAACTGTAAAAAACGTGCATTTCTGGGCGTGAAACGCACGAATATCGCATAAACGGGTTTTCCTTCAAAAACACTACCGTACACTTCCCTTAAGCACTTCAAATTCACTGTGTAGGGGTAATTCGATGCGCTGAACACGATGCAACTTGCGGCAAACGCGAACATTCGACGTTTCTCGAGTTATCATCGAATTGCTCGATTTTCGAAAAAAAAATTTTTCTGCCAAAACACAACCGTGCATTTCCCTTAAACCCTTTAAATTCACTGTGTAGGAGTAATTCGATGGGCTGAACACGATGCAACTTGCGGCAAACGCGAACATTCGACGTTTCTCGAGTTATCATCAAAAGAGTGAGAACTGCGAAAAACGTGCATTTCTGGGCGTGACACGGACGAATATCGCATAAACGGGTTTTCCTTCAAAAACACTACCGTACACTTCCCTTAAACACTTTAAATTCACTGTGTAGGGGTAATTCGATGCGCTGAACACGATGCAACTTGCGGCAAACGCGAACATTGGACGTTTCTCGAGTTATCATCGAATTGCTCGATTTTCGAAAAAAAAAAATTTTCTGCCAAAACACTACCGTACATTTCCCTTAAACACTTTAAATTCACTGTAAAGGGGTAATTCCATGCGCTGAGCACGATGCACCATACGTCAACCGCTAACATTCGACCGTTCTCAAGTTATCATGGAATTGCTCGGTTTTTGAAAAAAAAGAATTTTCCGCCAAAACACCAGCGTACACTTCCCTTAAACACTTGGAATTCACTATATGGAGGTAATTCGATGTGCTGAACACGTTGCAGCATACGGCAAACGCTAACATTCGACCGTTCTCAAGCTATCATCGAATTGCTCGATTTTCGAAAAAAACCATTTTCTGCCAAAACACAACCGTGCATTTCCCTTAAACACTTTACATTCACTGTATAGGGGTAATTCGAAGCGCTGAACACGATACAGCATACGGCAAACGCTAACATTCGACCGTTCTCAAGTTTTCATCGATTTGCTCGATTTTAGAAAAAAAGAATTTTCCGCCAAAACACCCCCGCACACTTCCCTTAAACACTTCAAATTCACTGTGTAGGGGTAATTCGATGCGCTGAACACGATGCAGCATACGGCAAACGCTAACATTCGACGTTTCTCGAGTTATCATCAAAAGAGTGAGTACTGCGAAAAACGTGCATTTCTGGGCGTGAATCAGACGAACATCGCATAAACGGGTTTTCCTTCAAAAACGCAACCGACACTTCCCTTAGGCACTTCAAATTCACTGCATAGTAGTAATTCGATGCGCTGAACAGGATGCAGCATACGGCAAACCCTAACATTCGACCTTTCTCAAGTTATCATCGATTTGCTCGCTTTTCAAAAAAAAGAATTTTCCGCCAAAACACCACCGTACACTTCCCTTAAACACTTCAAATTCACTGTATAGTGGTAATTCGATGCGCCGAACACGATGCAACTTGCGGTAAACGCGAACATTCGACGTTTCTCGAGTTATCATCAAAAGAGTGAGTACTGCGAAAAACGTGCATTTCTGGGCGTGAAACGCACGAACATCGCATAAACGGGTTTTCCTTCAAAAACACTACCGTACACTTCCCTTAAACACTTTAAATTCACTGTGTAGGGGGAATTCGATGCGCTGAACACGTTGCAGCATACGGCAAACGCTAACATTCGACCGTTCTCAAGCTATCATCGAATTGCTCGATTTTCGAAAAAAAAAACAATTTTCTGCCAAAACACAACCGTGCATTTCCCTTAAAGACTTGAAATTCACTGTATAGGGGTAATTCGATGGGCTGAACACGATGCAACTTGCGGCAAACGCGAATATTCGACGTTTCTCGAGTTATCATCGAATTGCTCGATTTTCGAAAAAAAAAATTTTCTGCCAAAACAGCACCGTACATTTCCCTTAACCAGTTCAAATCCACTGTGTAGGGGTAATTCGATGCGTTGAACACGATGCAGCATACGGCAAATGCTAACATTCGACCGTTCTTAATTTGTCATCATGGGGGCGGGAACTGTAAAAAACGTGCATTTCTGGGCGTGAAACGCACGAATATCGCATAAACGGGTTTTCCTTCAAAAACACTACCGTACACTTCCCTTAAGCACTTCAAATTCACTGTGTAGGGGTAATTCGATGCGCTGAACACGATGCAACTTGCGGCAAACGCGAACATTCGACGTTTCTCGAGTTATCATCGAATTGCTCGATTTTCGAAAAAAAAAATTTTCTGCCAAAACACTACCGTACATTTCCCTTAAACACTTTAAATTCACTGTAAAGGGGTAATTCCATGCGCTGAACACGATGCACCATACGTCAACCGCTAACATTCGACCGTTCTCAAGTTATCATGGAATTGCTCGGTTTTTGAAAAAAAGAATTTTCCGCCAAAACACCAGCGTACACTTTCCTTAAACACTTGGAATTCACTATATGGGGGTAATTCGATGTGCTGAACACGGTGCAGCATACGGCAAACCCTAACATTCGACCGTTCTCAAGGTTTCATCGATTTGCTCGATTTTCGAAAAAAAGAATTTTCCGCCAAAACTCCCCCGCACACTTCCCTTAAACACTTCAAATTCACTGTGTAGGGGTAATTCGATGCGCTGAACACGATGCAGCATACGGCAAACGCTACCATTCGACCGTTCTCAAGTTATCATCGAATTGCGCGATTTTCGAAAAAAACAATTTTCTGCCAAAACACAACCGTGCATTTCCCTTAAACCCTTTAAATTCACTGTGTAGGAGTAATTGGATGGGCTGAACACGATGCGACTTGCGGCAAACGCGAACATTCGACGTTTGTCGAGTTATCATCAAAAGAGTGAGTACTGCGAAAAACGTGCATTTCTGGGCGTGAAACGCACGAACATCGCATAAACGGGTTTTCCTTCAAAAACGCAACCGTACACTTCCCTAAGGCACTTCAAATTCACTGCATAGTAGTAATTCGATGTGCTGAACACGATGCAGCATACGGCAAACGCTAACATTCGACAGTTCTTAATTTGTCATCATGGGGGCGGGAACTCTGAGAAACGTGCATTTCTGTCCGTGAAACACACGAATATCGCATAAACGGGTTTACCATCAAAAACACTGCGGTACACTTCCCTGAAACACTTCAAATTCACTGCATAGGAGTAATTCGATGCGCTCAATACGATGCAGCATACGGCAAACCCTAACATTCGACCCTTCTCAAGTTATCATCGAATTGCTCGATTTTCAAAAAAAAAAATTTCTGCCAAAACGCCACCGTACACTTCCCTTAAACACTGGGAATTCACTATATAGGGGTAATTCGATGTGCTGAACACCATGCAGCATACGGCAAACGCTAACATTCGACCGTTCTCAAGTTATCATCGAATTGCGCGATTTTCGAAAAAAACAATTTTCTGCCAAAACACAACCGTGCATTTCCCTTAAACCCTTTAAATTCACTGTGTAGGAGTAATTGGATGGGCTGAACACGATGCGACTTGCGGCAAACGCGAACATTCGACGTTTGTCGAGTTATCATCAAAAGAGTGAGTACTGCGAAAAACGTGCATTTCTGGGCGTGAAACGCACGAACATCGCATAAACGGGTTTTCCTTCAAAAACGCAACCGTACACTTCCCTAAGGCACTTCAAATTCACTGCATAGTAGTAATTCGATGTGCTGAACACGATGCAGCATACGGCAAACGCTAACATTCGACAGTTCTTAATTTGTCATCATGGGGGCGGGAACTCTGAGAAACGTGCATTTCTGTCCGTGAAACACACGAATATCGCATAAACGGGTTTACCATCAAAAACACTGCGGTACACTTCCCTGAAACACTTCAAATTCACTGCATAGGAGTAATTCGATGCGCTCAACACGATGCAGCATACGGCAAACCCTAACATTCGACCCTTCTCAAGTTATCATCGAATTGCTCGATTTTCAAAAAAAAAAAAAATTTCTGCCAAAACGCCACCGTACACTTCCCTTAAACACTGGGAATTCACTATATAGGGGTAATTCGATGTGCTGAACACCATGCAGCATACGGCAAACGCTAACATTCGACCGTTCTCAAGTTATCATCGAATTGCGCGATTTTCGAAAAAAACAATTTTCTGCCAAAACACAACCGTGCATTTCCCTTAAACCCTTTAAATTCACTGTGTAGGAGTAATTCGATGGGCTGAACACGATGCAACTTGCGGCAAACGCGAACATTCGACGTTTCTCGAGTTATCATCAAAAGAGTGAGAACTGCGAAAAACGTGCATTTCTGGGCGTGACACGGACGAATATCGCATAAACGGGTTTTCCTTTAATAACACTACCGTACACTTCCCTTAAACACTTTAAATTCACTGTGTAGGGGTAATTCGATGCGCTGAACACGATGCAACTTGCGGCAAACGCGAACATTGGACGTTTCTCGAGTTATCATCGAATTGCTCGATTTTCGAAAAAAAAAATTTTCTGCCAAAACACTACCGTACATTTCCCTTAAACACTTTAAATTCACTGTAAAGGGGTAATTCCATGCGCTGAGCACGATGCACCATACGTCAACCGCTAACATTCGACCGTTCTCAAGTTATCATGGAATTGCTCGGTTTTTGAAAAAAAAAAATTTTCCGCCAAAACACCAGCGTACACTTCCCTTAAACACTTGGAATTCACTATATGGAGGTAATCCGATGTGCTGAACACGTTGCAGCATACGGCAAACGCTAACATTCGACCGTTCTCAAGCTATCATCGAATTGCTCGATTTTCGAAAAAAACCATTTTCTGCGAAAACACAACCGTGCATTTCCCTTAAACACTTTACATTCACTGTATAGGGGTAATTCGAAGCGCTGAACACGATACAGCATACGGCAAACGCTAACATTCGACCGTTCTCAAGTTTTCATCGATTTGCTCGATTTTCGAAAAAAAGAATTTTCCGCCAAAACACCCCCGCACACTTCCCTGAAACACTTCAAATTCACTGTGTAGGGGTAATTTGATGCGCTGAACACGATGCAGCATACGGCAAACGCTAACAATCGACCGTTCTCAAGTTATCATCGAATTGCGCGATTTTCGAAAAAAACAATTTTCTGCCAAAACACAACCGTGCATTTCCCTTAAACCCTTTAAATTCACTGTGTAGGAGTAATTCGATGGGCTGAACACGATGCAACTTGCGGCAAACGCGAACATTCGACGTTTGTCGAGTTATCATCAAAAGAGTGAGTACTGCAAAAAACGTGCATTTCTGGGCGTGAAACGCACGAACATCGCATAAACGGGTTTTCCTTCAAAAACGCAACCGTACACTTCCCTTAGGCACTTCAAATTCACTGCATAGTAGTAATTCGATGCGCTGAACAGGATGCAGGATACGGCAAACCCTAACATTCGACCTTTGTCAAGTTATCATCGATTTGCTCGCTTTTCAAAAAAAAGAATTTTCCGCCAAAACACCACCGTACACTTCCCTTAAACACTTCAAATTCACTGTATAGTGGTAATTCGATGCGCTGAACACGATGCAGCATACGGCAAACGCTAACATTCGACCGTTCTCAAGTTATCATCGAATTGCGCGATTTTCGAAAAAAACAATTTTCTGCCAAAACACAACCGTGCATTTCCCTTAAACCCTTTAAATTCACTGTGTAGGAGTAATTCGATGGGCTGAACACGATGCAACTTGCGGCAAACGCGAACATTCGACGTTTGTCGAGTTATCATCAAAAGAGTGAGTACTGCGAAAAACGTGCATTTCTGGGCGTGAAACGCACGATCATCGCCTAAACGGGTTTTCCTTCAAAAACGCAACCGTACACTTCCCTTAGGGACTTCAAATTCACTGCATAGTAGTAATTCGATGCGCTGAACAGGATGCAGGATACGGCAAACCCTAACATTCGACCTTTCTCAAGTTATCATCGATTTGCTCGCTTTTCAAAAAAAAGAATTTTCCGCCAAAACACCACCGTACACTTCCCTTAAACACTTCAAATTCACTGTATAGTGGTAATTCGATGCGCTGAACACGATGCAGCATACGGCAAACGCTAACATTCGACAGTTCTTAATTTGTCATCATGGGGGCGGGAACTCTGAAAAACGTGCATTTCTGTCCGTGAAACACACGAATATCGCATAAACGAGTTTACCATCAAAAACACTGCGGTACACTTCCCTGAAACACTTCAAATTCACTGCATAGGAGTAATTCGATGCGCTCAACACGATGCAGCATACGGCAAACCCTAACATTCGACCCTTCTCAAGTTATCATCGAATTGCTCGATTTTCAAAAAAAAAAATTTCTGCCAAAACGCCACCGTACACTTCCCTTAAACACTTGGAATCCACTATATAGGGGTAATTCGATGTGATGAACACCATGCAGCATACGGCAAACGCTAACATTCGACCGTTCTCAAGTTATCATCGAATTGCGCGATTTTCGAAAAAAACAATTTTCTGCCAAAACACAACCGTGCATTTCCCTTAAACCCTTTAAATTCACTGTGTAGGAGTAATTCGATGGGCTGAACACGATGCAACTTGCGGCAAACGCGAACATTCGACGTTTCTCGAGTTATCATCAAAAGAGTGAGAACTGCGAAAAACGTGCATTTCTGGGCGTGACACGGACGAATATCGCATAAACGGGTTTTCCTTCAAAAACACTACCGTACACTTCCGTTAAACACTTTAAATTCACTGTGTAGGGGTAATTCGATGCGCTGAACAGGATGCAGGATCCGGCAAACCCTAACATTCGACCTTTCTCAAGTTATCATCGATTTGCTCGCTTTTCAAAAAAAAGAATTTTCCGCCAAAACACCACCGTACACTTCCCTTAAACACTTCAAATTCACTGTATAGTGGTAATTCGATGCGCTGAACACGATGCAGCATACGGCAAACGCTAACATTCGACAGTTCTTAATTTGTCATCATGGGGGCGGGAACTCTGAAAAACGTGCATTTCTGTCCGTGAAACACACGAATATCGCATAAACGGGTTTACCATCAAAAACACTGCGGTACACTTCCCTGAAACACTTCAAATTCACTGCATAGGAGTAATTCGATGCGCTCAACACGATGCAGCATACGGCAAACCCTAACATTCGACCCTTCTCAAGTTATCATCGAATTGCTCGATTTTCAAAAAAAAAAAAATTTCTGCCAAAACGCCACCGTACACTTCCCTTAAACACTGGGAATTCACTATATAGGGGTAATTCGATGTGCTGAACACCATGCAGCATACGGCAAACGCTAACATTCGACCGTTCTCAAGTTATCATCGAATTGCGCGATTTTCGAAAAAAACAATTTTCTGCCAAAACACAACCGTGCATTTCCCTTACACCCTTTAAATTCACTGTGTAGGAGTAATTCGATGGGCTGAACACGATGCAACTTGCGGCAAACGCGAACATTCGACGTTTCTCGAGTTATCATCAAAAGAGTGAGAACTGCGAAAAACGTGCATTTCTGGGCGTGACACGGACGAATATCGCATAAACGGGTTTTCCTTCAAAAACACTACCGTACACTTCCCTTAAACACTTTAAATTCACTGTGTAGGGGTAATTCGATGCGCTGAACACGATGCAACTTGCGGCAAACGCGAACATTGGACGTTTCTCGAGTTATCATCGAATTGCTCGATTTTCGAAAAAAAAAATTTTCTGCCAAAACACTACCGTACATTTCCCTTAAACACTTTAAATTCACTGTAAAGGGGTAATTCCATGCGCTGAGCACGATGCACCATACGTCAACCGCTAACATTCGACCGTTCTCAAGTTATCATGGAATTGCTCGGTTTTTGAAAAAAAAGAATTTTCCGCCAAAACACCAGCGTACACTTCCCTTAAACACTTGGAATTCACTATATGGAGGTAATTCGATGTGCTGAACACGTTGCAGCATACGGCAAACGCTAACATTCGACCGTTCTCAAGCTATCATCGAATTGCTCGATTTTCGAAAAAAACCATTTTCTGCCAAAACACAACCGTGCATTTCCCTTAAACACTTTACATTCACTGTATAGGGGTAATTCGAAGCGCTGAACACGATACAGCATACGGCAAACGCTAACATTCGACCGTTCTCAAGTTTTCATCGATTTGCTCGATTTTCGAAAAAAAGAATTTTCCGCGAAAACACCCCCGCACACTTCCCTTAAACACTTCAAATTCAGTGTGTAGGGGTAATTCGATGCGCTGAACACGATGCAGCATACGGCAAACGCTAACATTCGACAGTTCTTAATTTGTCATCATGGGGGCGGGAACTGTAAAAAACGTGCATTTCTGGGCGTGAAACGCACGAATATCGCATAAACGGGTTTTCCTTCAAAAACACTACCGTACACTTCCCTTAAGCACTTCAAATTCACTGTGTAGGGGTAATTCGATGCGCTGAACACGATGCAACTTGCGGCAAACGCGAACATTCGACGTTTCTCGAGTTATCATCGAATTGCTCGATTTTCGAAAAAAAATTTTTTCTGCCAAAACACAACCGTGCATTTCCCTTAAACCCTTTAAATTCACTGTGTAGGAGTAATTCGATGGGCTGAACACGATGCAACTTGCGCCAAACGCGAACATTCGACGTTTCTCGAGTTATCATCAAAAGAGTGAGAACTGCGAAAAACGTGCATTTCTGGGCGTGACACGGACGAATATCGCATAAACGGGTTTTCCTTCAAAAACACTACCGTACACTTCCCTTAAACACTTTAAATTCACTGTGTAGGGGTAATTCGATGCGCTGAACACGATGCAACTTGCGGCAAACGCGAACATTGGACGTTTCTCGAGTTATCATCGAATTGCTCGATTTTCGAAAAAAAAAAATTTTCTGCCAAAACACTACCGTACATTTCCCTTAAACACTTTAAATTCACTGTAAAGGGGTAATTCCATGCGCTGAGCACGATGCACCATACGTCAACCGCTAACATTCGACCGTTCTCAAGTTATCATGGAATTGCTCGGTTTTTGAAAAAAAAGAATTTTCCGCCAAAACACCAGCGTACACTTCCCTTAAACACTTGGAATTCACTATATGGAGGTAATTCGATGTGCTGAACACGTTGCAGCATACGGCAAACGCTAACATTCGACCGTTCTCAAGCTATCATCGAATTGCTCGATTTTCGAAAAAAACCATTTTCTGCCAAAACACAACCGTGCATTTCCCTTAAACACTTTACATTCACTGTATAGGGGTAATTCGAAGCGCTGAACACGATACAGCATACGGCAAACGCTAACATTCGACCGTTCTCAAGTTTTCATCGATTTGCTCGATTTTAGAAAAAAAGAATTTTCCGCCAAAACACCCCCGCACACTTCCCTTAAACACTTCAAATTCACTGTGTAGGGGTAATTCGATGCGCTGAACACGATGCAGCATACGGCAAACGCTAACATTCGACGTTTCTCGAGTTATCATCAAAAGAGTGAGTACTGCGAAAAACGTGCATTTCTGGGCGTGAATCAGACGAACATCGCATAAACGGGTTTTCCTTCAAAAACGCAACCGACACTTCCCTTAGGCACTTCAAATTCACTGCATAGTAGTAATTCGATGCGCTGAACAGGATGCAGCATACGGCAAACCCTAACATTCGACCTTTCTCAAGTTATCATCGATTTGCTCGCTTTTCAAAAAAAAGAATTTTCCGCCAAAACACCACCGTACACTTCCCTTAAACACTTCAAATTCACTGTATAGTGGTAATTCGATGCGCCGAACACGATGCAACTTGCGGTAAACGCGAACATTCGACGTTTCTCGAGTTATCATCAAAAGAGTGAGTACTGCGAAAAACGTGCATTTCTGGGCGTGAAACGCACGAACATCGCATAAACGGGTTTTCCTTCAAAAACACTACCGTACACTTCCCTTAAACACTTTAAATTCACTGTGTAGGGGGAATTCGATGCGCTGAACACGTTGCAGCATACGGCAAACGCTAACATTCGACCGTTCTCAAGCTATCATCGAATTGCTCGATTTTCGAAAAAAAAACAATTTTCTGCCAAAACACAACCGTGCATTTCCCTTAAAGACTTGAAATTCACTGTATAGGGGTAATTCGATGGGCTGAACACGATGCAACTTGCGGCAAACGCGAATATTCGACGTTTCTCGAGTTATCATCGAATTGCTCGATTTTCGAAAAAAAAAATTTTCTGCCAAAACAGCACCGTACATTTCCCTTAACCAGTTCAAATCCACTGTGTAGGGGTAATTCGATGCGTTGAACACGATGCAGCATACGGCAAATGCTAACATTCGACCGTTCTTAATTTGTCATCATGGGGGCGGGAACTGTAAAAAACGTGCATTTCTGGGCGTGAAACGCACGAATATCGCATAAACGGGTTTTCCTTCAAAAACACTACCGTACACTTCCCTTAAGCACTTCAAATTCACTGTGTAGGGGTAATTCGATGCGCTGAACACGATGCAACTTGCGGCAAACGCGAACATTCGACGTTTCTCGAGTTATCATCGAATTGCTCGATTTTCGAAAAAAAAAATTTTCTGCCAAAACACTACCGTACATTTCCCTTAAACACTTTAAATTCACTGTAAAGGGGTAATTCCATGCGCTGAACACGATGCACCATACGTCAACCGCTAACATTCGACCGTTCTCAAGTTATCATGGAATTGCTCGGTTTTTGAAAAAAAGAATTTTCCGCCAAAACACCAGCGTACACTTTCCTTAAACACTTGGAATTCACTATATGGGGGTAATTCGATGTGCTGAACACGGTGCAGCATACGGCAAACCCTAACATTCGACCGTTCTCAAGGTTTCATCGATTTGCTCGATTTTCGAAAAAAAGAATTTTCCGCCAAAACTCCCCCGCACACTTCCCTTAAACACTTCAAATTCACTGTGTAGGGGTAATTCGATGCGCTGAACACGATGCAGCATACGGCAAACGCTACCATTCGACCGTTCTCAAGTTATCATCGAATTGCGCGATTTTCGAAAAAAACAATTTTCTGCCAAAACACAACCGTGCATTTCCCTTAAACCCTTTAAATTCACTGTGTAGGAGTAATTGGATGGGCTGAACACGATGCGACTTGCGGCAAACGCGAACATTCGACGTTTGTCGAGTTATCATCAAAAGAGTGAGTACTGCGAAAAACGTGCATTTCTGGGCGTGAAACGCACGAACATCGCATAAACGGGTTTTCCTTCAAAAACGCAACCGTACACTTCCCTAAGGCACTTCAAATTCACTGCATAGTAGTAATTCGATGTGCTGAACACGATGCAGCATACGGCAAACGCTAACATTCGACAGTTCTTAATTTGTCATCATGGGGGCGGGAACTCTGAGAAACGTGCATTTCTGTCCGTGAAACACACGAATATCGCATAAACGGGTTTACCATCAAAAACACTGCGGTACACTTCCCTGAAACACTTCAAATTCACTGCATAGGAGTAATTCGATGCGCTCAACACGATGCAGCATACGGCAAACCCTAACATTCGACCCTTCTCAAGTTATCATCGAATTGCTCGATTTTCAAAAAAAAAAAATTTCTGCCAAAACGCCACCGTACACTTCCCTTAAACACTGGGAATTCACTATATAGGGGTAATTCGATGTGCTGAACACCATGCAGCATACGGCAAACGCTAACATTCGACCGTTCTCAAGTTATCATCGAATTGCGCGATTTTCGAAAAAAACAATTTTCTGCCAAAACACAACCGTGCATTTCCCTTAAACCCTTTAAATTCACTGTGTAGGAGTAATTGGATGGGCTGAACACGATGCGACTTGCGGCAAACGCGAACATTCGACGTTTGTCGAGTTATCATCAAAAGAGTGAGTACTGCGAAAAACGTGCATTTCTGGGCGTGAAACGCACGAACATCGCATAAACGGGTTTTCCTTCAAAAACGCAACCGTACACTTCCCTAAGGCACTTCAAATTCACTGCATAGTAGTAATTCGATGTGCTGAACACGATGCAGCATACGGCAAACGCTAACATTCGACAGTTCTTAATTTGTCATCATGGGGGCGGGAACTGTAAAAAACGTGCATTTCTGGGCGTGAAACGCACGAATATCGCATAAACGGGTTTTCCTTCAAAAACACTACCGTACACTTCCCTTAAGCACTTCAAATTCACTGTGTAGGGGTAATTCGATGCGCTGAACACGATGCAACTTGCGGCAAACGCGAACATTCGACGTTTCTCGAGTTATCATCGAATTGCTCGATTTTCGAAAAAAAATTTTTTCTGCCAAAACACAACCGTGCATTTCCCTTAAACCCTTTAAATTCACTGTGTAGGAGTAATTCGATGGGCTGAACACGATGCAACTTGCGGCAAACGCGAACATTCGACGTTTCTCGAGTTATCATCAAAAGAGTGAGAACTGCGAAAAACGTGCATTTCTGGGCGTGACACGGACGAATATCGCATAAACGGGTTTTCCTTCAAAAACACTACCGTACACTTCCCTTAAACACTTTAAATTCACTGTGTAGGGGTAATTCGATGCGCTGAACACGATGCAACTTGCGGCAAACGCGAACATTGGACGTTTCTCGAGTTATCATCGAATTGCTCGATTTTCGAAAAAAAAAAATTTTCTGCCAAAACACTACCGTACATTTCCCTTAAACACTTTAAATTCACTGTAAAGGGGTAATTCCATGCGCTGAGCACGATGCACCATACGTCAACCGCTAACATTCGACCGTTCTCAAGTTATCATGGAATTGCTCGGTTTTTGAAAAAAAAGAATTTTCCGCCAAAACACCAGCGTACACTTCCCTTAAACACTTGGAATTCACTATATGGAGGTAATTCGATGTGCTGAACACGTTGCAGCATACGGCAAACGCTAACATTCGACCGTTCTCAAGCTATCATCGAATTGCTCGATTTTCGAAAAAAAACCATTTTCTGCCAAAACACAACCGTACATTTCCCTTAAACACTTTACATTCACTGTATAGGGGTAATTCGAAGCGCTGAACACGATACAGCATACGGCAAACGCTAACATTCGACCGTTCTCAAGTTTTCATCGATTTGCTCGATTTTAGAAAAAAAGAATTTTCCGCCAAAACACCCCCGCACACTTCCCTTAAACACTTCAAATTCACTGTGTAGGGGTAATTCGATGCGCTGAACACGATGCAGCATACGGCAAACGCTAACATTCGACGTTTCTCGAGTTATCATCAAAAGAGTGAGTACTGCGAAAAACGTGCATTTCTGGGCGTGAATCAGACGAACATCGCATAAACGGGTTTTCCTTCAAAAACGCAACCGACACTTCCCTTAGGCACTTCAAATTCACTGCATAGTAGTAATTCGATGCGCTGAACAGGATGCAGCATACGGCAAACCCTAACATTCGACCTTTCTCAAGTTATCATCGATTTGCTCGCTTTTCAAAAAAAAGAATTTTCCGCCAAAACACCACCGTACACTTCCCTTAAACACTTCAAATTCACTGTATAGTGGTAATTCGATGCGCCGAACACGATGCAACTTGCGGTAAACGCGAACATTCGACGTTTCTCGAGTTATCATCAAAAGAGTGAGTACTGCGAAAAACGTGCATTTCTGGGCGTGAAACGCACGAACATCGCATAAACGGGTTTTCCTTCAAAAACACTACCGTACACTTCCCTTAAACACTTTAAATTCACTGTGTAGGGGGAATTCGATGCGCTGAACACGTTGCAGCATACGGCAAACGCTAACATTCGACCGTTCTCAAGCTATCATCGAATTGCTCGATTTTCGAAAAAAAAACAATTTTCTGCCAAAACACAACCGTGCATTTCCCTTAAAGACTTGAAATTCACTGTATAGGGGTAATTCGATGGGCTGAACACGATGCAACTTGCGGCAAACGCGAATATTCGACGTTTCTCGAGTTATCATCGAATTGCTCGATTTTCGAAAAAAAAAATTTTCTGCCAAAACAGCACCGTACATTTCCCTTAACCAGTTCAAATCCACTGTGTAGGGGTAATTCGATGCGTTGAACACGATGCAGCATACGGCAAATGCTAACATTCGACCGTTCTTAATTTGTCATCATGGGGGCGGGAACTGTAAAAAACGTGCATTTCTGGGCGTGAAACGCACGAATATCGCATAAACGGGTTTTCCTTCAAAAACACTACCGTACACTTCCCTTAAGCACTTCAAATTCACTGTGTAGGGGTAATTCGATGCGCTGAACACGATGCAACTTGCGGCAAACGCGAACATTCGACGTTTCTCGAGTTATCATCGAATTGCTCGATTTTCGAAAAAAAAAATTTTCTGCCAAAACACTACCGTACATTTCTCTTAAACACTTTAAATTCACTGTAAAGGGGTAATTCCATGCGCTGAACACGATGCACCATACGTCAACCGCTAACATTCGACCGTTCTCAAGTTATCATGGAATTGCTCGGTTTTTGAAAAAAAGAATTTTCCGCCAAAACACCAGCGTACACTTTCCTTAAACACTTGGAATTCACTATATGGGGGTAATTCGATGTGCTGAACACGGTGCAGCATACGGCAAACCCTAACATTCGACCGTTCTCAAGGTTTCATCGATTTGCTCGATTTTCGAAAAAAAGAATTTTCCGCCAAAACTCCCCCGCACACTTCCCTTAAACACTTCAAATTCACTGTGTAGGGGTAATTCGATGCGCTGAACACGATGCAGCATACGGCAAACGCTAACATTCGACCGTTCTCAAGTTATCATCGAATTGCGCGATTTTCGAAAAAAACAATTTTCTGCCAAAACACAACCGTGCATTTCCCTTAAACCCTTTAAATTCACTGTGTAGGAGTAATTGGATGGGCTGAACACGATGCGACTTGCGGCAAACGCGAACATTCGACGTTTGTCGAGTTATCATCAAAAGAGTGAGTACTGCGAAAAACGTGCATTTCTGGGCGTGAAACGCACGAACATCGCATAAACGGGTTTTCCTTCAAAAACGCAACCGTACACTTCCCTAAGGCACTTCAAATTCACTGCATAGTAGTAATTCGATGTGCTGAACACGATGCAGCATACGGCAAACGCTAACATTCGACAGTTCTTAATTTGTCATCATGGGGGCGGGAACTCTGAGAAACGTGCATTTCTGTCCGTGAAACACACGAATATCGCATAAACGGGTTTACCATCAAAAACACTGCGGTACACTTCCCTGAAACACTTCAAATTCACTGCATAGGAGTAATTCGATGCGCTCAACACGATGCAGCATACGGCAAACCCTAACATTCGACCCTTCTCAAGTTATCATCGAATTGCTCGATTTTCAAAAAAAAAAAAATTTCTGCCAAAACGCCACCGTACACTTCCCTTAAACACTGGGAATTCACTATATAGGGGTAATTCGATGTGCTGAACACCATGCAGCATACGGCAAACGCTAACATTCGACCGTTCTCAAGTTATCATCGAATTGCGCGATTTTCGAAAAAAACAATTTTCTGCCAAAACACAACCGTGCATTTCCCTTAAACCCTTTAAATTCACTGTGTAGGAGTAATTCGATGGGCTGAACACGATGCAACTTGCGGCAAACGCGAACATTCGACGTTTCTCGAGTTATCATCAAAAGAGTGAGAACTGCGAAAAACGTGCATTTCTGGGCGTGACACGGACGAATATCGCATAAACGGGTTTTCCTTTAATAACACTACCGTACACTTCCCTTAAACACTTTAAATTCACTGTGTAGGGGTAATTCGATGCGCTGAACACGATGCAACTTGCGGCAAACGCGAACATTGGACGTTTCTCGAGTTATCATCGAATTGCTCGATTTTCGAAAAAAAAATTTTTCTGCCAAAACACTACCGTACATTTCCCTTAAACACTTTAAATTCACTGTAAAGGGGTAATTCCATGCGCTGAGCACGATGCACCATACGTCAACCGCTAACATTCGACCGTTCTCAAGTTATCATGGAATTGCTCGGTTTTTGAAAAAAAAAAATTTTCCGCCAAAACACCAGCGTACACTTCCCTTAAACACTTGGAATTCACTATATGGAGGTAATCCGATGTGCTGAACACGTTGCAGCATACGGCAAACGCTAACATTCGACCGTTCTCAAGCTATCATCGAATTGCTCGATTTTCGAAAAAAAACCATTTTCTGCGAAAACACAACCGTGCATTTCCCTTAAACACTTTACATTCACTGTATAGGGGTAATTCGAAGCGCTGAACACGATACAGCATACGGCAAACGCTAACATTCGACCGTTCTCAAGTTTTCATCGATTTGCTCGATTTTCGAAAAAAAGAATTTTCCGCCAAAACACCCCCGCACACTTCCCTGAAACACTTCAAATTCACTGTGTAGGGGTAATTTGATGCGCTGAACACGATGCAGCATACGGCAAACGCTAACAATCGACCGTTCTCAAGTTATCATCGAATTGCGCGATTTTCGAAAAAAACAATTTTCTGCCAAAACACAACCGTGCATTTCCCTTAAACCCTTTAAATTCACTGTGTAGGAGTAATTCGATGGGCTGAACACGATGCAACTTGCGGCAAACGCGAACATTCGACGTTTGTCGAGTTATCATCAAAAGAGTGAGTACTGCAAAAAACGTGCATTTCTGGGCGTGAAACGCACGAACATCGCATAAACGGGTTTTCCTTCAAAAACGCAACCGTACACTTCCCTTAGGCACTTCAAATTCACTGCATAGTAGTAATTCGATGCGCTGAACAGGATGCAGGATACGGCAAACCCTAACATTCGACCTTTCTCAAGTTATCATCGATTTGCTCGCTTTTCAAAAAAAAGAATTTTCCGCCAAAACACCACCGTACACTTCCCTTAAACACTTCAAATTCACTGTATAGTGGTAATTCGATGCGCTGAACACGATGCAGCATACGGCAAACGCTAACATTCGACAGTTCTTAATTTGTCATCATAAGGGCGGGAACTCTGAAAAACGTGCATTTCTGTCCGTGAAACACACGAATATCGCATAAACGGGTTTACCATCAAAAACACTGCGGTACACTTCCCTGAACCACTTCAAATTCACTGCATAGGAGTAATTCGATGCGCTGAACAGGATGCAGCATACGGCAAACGCTAACATTCGACGTTTCTCGAGTTATCATCAAAAGAGTGAGTACTGCGAAAAACGTGCATTTCTGGGCGTGAATCGCACGAACATCGCATAAACGGGTTTTCCTTCAAAAACGCAACCGACACTTCCCTTAGGCACTTCAAATTCACTGCATAGTAGTAATTCGATGCGCTGAACAGGATGCAGCATACGGCAAACCCTAACATTCGACCTTTCTCACGTTATCATCGATTTGCTCGCTTTTCAAAAAAAAGAATTTTCCGCCAAAACACCACCGTACACTTCCCTTAAACACGTCAAATTCACTGTATAGTGGTAATTCGATGCGCTGAACACGATGCAACTTGCGGTAAACGCGAACATTCGACGTTTCTCGAGTTATCATCAAAAGAGTGAGTACTGCGAAAAACGTGCATTTCTGGGCGTGAAACGCACGATCATCGCCTAAACGGGTTTTCCTTCAAAAACGCAACCGTACACTTCCCTTAGGGACTTCAAATTCACTGCATAGTAGTAATTCGATGCGCTGAACAGGATGCAGGATACGGCAAACCCTAACATTCGACCTTTCTCAAGTTATCATCGATTTGCTCGCTTTTCAAAAAAAAGAATTTTCCGCCAAAACACCACCGTACACTTCCCTTAAACACTTCAAATTCACTGTATAGTGGTAATTCGACGCGCTGAACACGACGCAGCATACGGCAAACGCTAACATTCGACAGTTCTTAATTTGTCATCATGGGGGCGGGAACTCTGAAAAACGTGCATTTCTGTCCGTGAAACACACGAATATCGCATAAACGAGTTTACCATCAAAAACACTGCGGTACACTTCCCTGAAACACTTCAAATTCACTGCATAGGAGTAATTCGATGCGCTCAACACGATGCAGCATACGGCAAACCCTAACATTCGACCCTTCTCAAGTTATCATCGAATTGCTCGATTTTCAAAAAAAAAAAATTTCTGCCAAAACGCCACCGTACACTTCCCTTAAACACTTGGAATCCACTATATAGGGGTAATTCGATGTGATGAACACCATGCAGCATACGGCAAACGCTAACATTCGACCGTTCTCAAGTTATCATCGAATTGCGCGATTTTCGAAAAAAACAATTTTCTGCCAAAACACAACCGTGCATTTCCCTTAAACCCTTTAAATTCACTGTGTAGGAGTAATTCGATGGGCTGAACACGATGCAACTTGCGGCAAACGCGAACATTCGACGTTTCTCGAGTTATCATCAAAAGAGTGAGAACTGCGAAAAACGTGCATTTCTGGGCGTGACACGGACGAATATCGCATAAACGGGTTTTCCTTCAAAAACACTACCGTACACTTCCGTTAAACACTTTAAATTCACTGTGTAGGGGTAATTCGATGCGCTGAACAGGATGCAGGATCCGGCAAACCCTAACATTCGACCTTTCTCAAGTTATCATCGATTTGCTCGCTTTTCAAAAAAAAGAATTTTCCGCCAAAACACCACCGTACACTTCCCTTAAACACTTCAAATTCACTGTGTAGGGGTAATTCGATGCGCTGCACACGATGCAGCATACGGCAAACGCTAACATTCGACCGTTCTCAAGGTTTCATCGATTTGCTCGATTTTCGAAAAAAAGAATTTTCCGCCAAAACACCCCCGCACACTTCCCTTAAACACTTCAAATTCACTGTGTAGGGGTAATTCGATGCGCTGCACACGATGCAGCATACGGCAAACGCTAACATTCGACCGTTCTCAAGTTATCATCGAATTGCGCGATTTTCGAAAAAAACAATTTTCTGCCAAAACACAACCGTGCATTTCCCTTAAACCCTTTAAATTCACTGTGTAGGAGTAATTCGATGGGCTGAACACGATGCAACTTGCGGCAAACGCGAACATTCGACGTTTGTCGAGTTATCATCAAAAGAGTGAGTACTGCGAAAAACGTGCATTTCTGGGCGTGAAACGCACGATCATCGCCTAAACGGGTTTTCCTTCAAAAACGCAACCGTACACTTCCCTTAGGGACTTCAAATTCACTGCATAGTAGTAATTCGATGCGCTGAACAGGATGCAGGATACGGCAAACCCTAACATTCGACCTTTCTCAAGTTATCATCGATTTGCTCGCTTTTCAAAAAAAAGAATTTTCCGCCAAAACACCACCGTACACTTCCCTTAAACACTTCAAATTCACTGTATAGTGGTAATTCGATGCGCTGAACACGATGCAGCATACGGCAAACGCTAACATTCGACAGTTCTTAATTTGTCATCATGGGGGCGGGAACTCTGAAAAACGTGCATTTCTGTCCGTGAAACACACGAATATCGCATAAACGAGTTTACCATCAAAAACACTGCGGTACACTTCCCTGAAACACTTCAAATTCACTGCATAGGAGTAATTCGATGCGCTCAACACGATGCAGCATACGGCAAACCCTAACATTCGACCCTTCTCAAGTTATCATCGAATTGCTCGATTTTCAAAAAAAAAAAATTTCTGCCAAAACGCCACCGTACACTTCCCTTAAACACTTGGAATCCACTATATAGGGGTAATTCGATGTGATGAACACCATGCAGCATACGGCAAACGCTAACATTCGACCGTTCTCAAGTTATCATCGAATTGCGCGATTTTCGAAAAAAACAATTTTCTGCCAAAACACAACCGTGCATTTCCCTTAAACCCTTTAAATTCACTGTGTAGGAGTAATTCGATGGGCTGAACACGATGCAACTTGCGGCAAACGCGAACATTCGACGTTTCTCGAGTTATCATCAAAAGAGTGAGAACTGCGAAAAACGTGCATTTCTGGGCGTGACACGGACGAATATCGCATAAACGGGTTTTCCTTCAAAAACACTACCGTACACTTCCGTTAAACACTTTAAATTCACTGTGTAGGGGTAATTCGATGCGCTGAACAGGATGCAGGATCCGGCAAACCCTAACATTCGACCTTTCTCAAGTTATCATCGATTTGCTCGCTTTTCAAAAAAAAGAATTTTCCGCCAAAACACCACCGTACACTTCCCTTAAACACTTCAAATTCACTGTATAGTGGTAATTCGATGCGCTGAACACGATGCAGCATACGGCAAACGCTAACATTCGACAGTTCTTAATTTGTCATCATGGGGGCGGGAACTCTGAAAAACGTGCATTTCTGTCCGTGAAACACACGAATATCGCATAAACGGGTTTACCATCAAAAACACTGCGGTACACTTCCCTGAAACACTTCAAATTCACTGCATAGGAGTAATTCGATGCGCTCAACACGATGCAGCATACGGCAAACCCTAACATTCGACCCTTCTCAAGTTATCATCGAATTGCTCGATTTTCAAAAAAAAAAAAATTTCTGCCAAAACGCCACCGTACACTTCCCTTAAACACTGGGAATTCACTATGGAGGGGTAATTCGATGTGCTGAACACCATGCAGCATACGGCAAACGCTAACATTCGACCGTTCTCAAGTTATCATCGAATTGCGCGATTTTCGAAAAAAACAATTTTCTGCCAAAACACAACCGTGCATTTCCCTTACACCCTTTAAATTCACTGTGTAGGAGTAATTCGATGGGCTGAACACGATGCAACTTGCGGCAAACGCGAACATTCGACGTTTCTCGAGTTATCATCAAAAGAGTGAGAACTGCGAAAAACGTGCATTTCTGGGCGTGACACGGACGAATATCGCATAAACGGGTTTTCCTTCAAAAACACTACCGTACACTTCCCTTAAACACTTTAAATTCACTGTGTAGGGGTAATTCGATGCGCTGAACACGATGCAACTTGCGGCAAACGCGAACATTGGACGTTTCTCGAGTTATCATCGAATTGCTCGATTTTCGAAAAAAAAAATTTTCTGCCAAAACACTACCGTACATTTCCCTTAAACACTTTAAATTCACTGTAAAGGGGTAATTCCATGCGCTGAGCACGATGCACCATACGTCAACCGCTAACATTCGACCGTTCTCAAGTTATCATGGAATTGCTCGGTTTTTGAAAAAAAAGAATTTTCCGCCAAAACACCAGCGTACACTTCCCTTAAACACTTGGAATTCACTATATGGAGGTAATTCGATGTGCTGAACACGTTGCAGCATACGGCAAACGCTAACATTCGACCGTTCTCAAGCTATCATCGAATTGCTCGATTTTCGAAAAAAACCATTTTCTGCCAAAACACAACCGTGCATTTCCCTTAAACACTTTACATTCACTGTATAGGGGTAATTCGAAGCGCTGAACACGATACAGCATACGGCAAACGCTAACATTCGACCGTTCTCAAGTTTTCATCGATTTGCTCGATTTTCGAAAAAAAGAATTTTCCGCCAAAACACCCCCGCACACTTCCCTTAAACACTTCAAATTCAGTGTGTAGGGGTAATTCGATGCGCTGAACACGATGCAGCATACGGCAAACGCTAACATTCGACGTTTCTCGAGTTATCATCAAAAGAGTGAGTACTGCGAAAAACGTCCATTTCTGGGCGTGAATCGCACGAACATCGCATAAACGGGTTTTCCTTCAAAAACGCAACCGACACTTCCCTTAGGCACTTCAAATTCACTGCATAGTAGTAATTCGATGCGCTGAACAGGATGCAGCATACGGCAAACCCTAACATTCGACCTTTCTCAAGTTATCATCGATTTGCTCGCTTTTCAAAAAAAAGAATTTTCCGCCAAAACACCACCGTACACTTCCCTTAAACACTTCAAATTCACTGTATAGTGGTAATTCGATGCGCTGAACACGATGCACCTTGCGGCAAACGCGAACATTCGACGTTTCTCGAGTTATCATCAAAAGAGTGAGAACTGCGAAAAACGTGCATTTCTGGGCGTGACACGGACGAATATCGCATAAACGGGTTTTCCTTCAAAAACACTACCGTACACTTCCCTTAAACACTTTAAATTCACTGTGTAGGGGTAATTCGATGCGCTGAACACGATGCAACTTGCGGCAAACGCGAACATTGGACGTTTCTCGAGTTATCATCGAATTGCTCGATTTTCGAAAAAAAAAAATTTTCTGCCAAAACACTACCGTACATTTCCCTTAAACACTTTAAATTCACTGTAAAGGGGTAATTCCATGCGCTGAACACGATGCACCATACGTCAACCGCTAACATTCGACCG